>VZRR01001055.1:219715-269608 GCA_013398015.1 Oreocharis arfaki | reverse complement strand
GGTTTGTTTTTAAACCAATACAGTGCTAAATAACCCTTCCCCCTCCACACACAAAGTCTACCTTAGCATTGCTCTGAAAAGGGTAGGTAGACCTGGAAGAAGATCCAGGGCTACACTGCATCACTGACTAATATAATCGTAATACTACAATCATATAATTATATAATAATAATTATTATTATAGTTCCCCTCCAGGGGAACTATAAGAGTAACCTTCAGGGATTTAGAACTTATCTTATTTTTCCCCATGCATAATAGTTGCAATTTTTTTTATTCTTCTGTAGTACTTTCAGGAAGACAGAAAGTGGTCTCTTTCTCCTCACGGAATTCCTACATATTCAAGCAACTTACATTGCTTTTCTATGATTTTCATTAGCTTGTATCTGAATATCAAGTGACGGAACTGTCATTTTCCTGTACCTTGTTTAAGCATCAAAGCACTAGAATTTTCAGATGGTGAAAGAAGCCATTGAGAAGTATTCTGTCTAAAGCTGCAACAGGTTCAGTGTGGGGTTGTTCATTGGAAAGTTGTACCAAGAAGTTTTGAGGGAACCCAAGAAGTATTTTATTTAAATAGATGGTCTGACACTTGAGATTTTAAGCAGAGTTCTTGCAAGGTTTTGTCAGACCTTCACAAAAATAATCTCTGCCCCTACATATGTTTTCTGCTGAAAAAGGCTTTCCTGCTTCCAGATCCCCCCCAACTTTCTTCTGTTGCAGTGAGGCCTGAACAGAGGTCTGAGGAGAAACAGTAAATGGTAGATATTAGCTCTGTTTCTTAAAATAACTATGAAATTCTGGCAGCTCAAATGCAGAAATTGTATGCTTGCCCTCTGCTATGGCTTACTGCTCAAAAAAATACATAATAATACTTACTAGCTCTCAAGATTTACTACAAATCTTGAACGGTGAGAAAATAGAATTTCCCAAGCCACTGTAGGTAACTTAGTGTCGCTACCCCTTAAATCAAAACCAGCTTGCTCTTTAACAGTTAATTTATTGGAACAGGAGAGAAAAATAGTGATATTGGGTAATAAGAGAATATATAAGCTGGTATGAAGTTCATGTCACATTAGAGTGAAGCATTTTAAAACTCTAATGGTGAAGTACTAGTGGCTTATGTGTAATAATCTAAAACCAAGCGTAATTATTTCAGCTGGTTTTGATACAGGGTTTGTAGAAGTTGAAGGAGGAAAAAAATCACACATTTACAAATACAGCTATTTTTTTCAGTGGAATGACTGTTTTTAATTGCAACTCTTTTCAGCTAGGTAATCTGTGAAGCTCCTTTTAAGTCAGTAGAACTACACTGATTTACATATATATGGTTGTGTATCTTTGATCTTCCCCACCTTCTTACACAGATATTTTCCTCCTTTTTCTGCATTTATCTTGGCAGATCTGTGTCTACATCTCTAAAGCAGCATTTCTTTACTTGCCTTTCTTCACAATTCCTTAGCTGTAATCTGCTTTTGTGGCTTATGACCACTATGGTTTTCTGACAAAGTTCATTAAGTGGCGTCTCCTTTGTACTTGAACATAAGTTCTCAGGGAGAGCTTTTTGCCTCAGAGGTGTTCTGACACAGCATCAGAGTTTAATTATATTATGCTTTGTCTTCAATTGCCCTGGGAGTAACTACTTGACAACAAAGCACTTTAAAAGTTACCCTAAATGAATACTCTTCTTGTGAGCTGCTGCAGCAGCTCACCAATGGAGACATATGCTAGTGATGAAGGCCAAATTATTTCCTTTATTAGTAAGTCACTCATTTCCTCAAAGGCTTTGATCTCTGAGCTGTGTTTAGGCACATGTGTACTGTTCAATTTGGAGAAAGTAACTTTACCCCTTCAGCCACCTCTCACTGCAGCACAAGTAGATATTTGGGTGATTAAACGCGCATTTCCCGTAAGAAGTGTTGTTAATATACCTTGTGTGCAACTTTGACATAGTGTAAAATTTTTGCAGCACATAAAAAAATGTTTGGTTTAGTGCTTTCAAAACATAAACATGAGTGATTTTTTCTTGTAAACAAAATTCAGCATGAGACAGAAGAACAACTGTTCTGTTAAATTTCATTGGTTATAGCAAGCCAAAATGTTGAGAGTCCTTATTGCTCGCCAAAGTAGTCTTTCAACCCTCTGTGGAGTGGAAGATTGCTGAGTATAAAGAACTAAAAATTTTATTCCAAAGCAGGTTGAAATGCATTTTTGTAGCCTAGTCCGTCTGGATTAAAAATCAAACAATGTTTCTAGATATGAGCGAGCAAACAGGAGAATACGTAAAACAACAACAAAAAAGGAAATGTTGTTGTTACCAAGGTTATGCGTCTCCATAGAGCCAACAACTTGTGACTTGTGCTTGCCATCTAGTCCTACTGCTGGGCTTGACCTATAATAGGATGAGCTGAGCATAAATGTTGGGGGTGTTTTTGATCTTTTTGCATGTCTCCAAGAGCTGTAAGAGTTTGTGTACTGGAATCCCTGACTATAGCTACCAAAGCTTTACTTGTCTTGAATCAGCTGGTGTCTGTTTCCTCTCAACAGACAATTCAACAGACTATCCCAATAGACAGCAAACTCAGAAGATAACTGTTTTTATATATATACATATATATATATATTTATAAAAAATAAATCATGTTCTCATTATTCATTGACTTGAGTAGGATGAGAACTAAAATATTTGCTTGGATAGGGCCATGTGACCAAGACAGAAGTACTGGAGCAAGGGGATGAATGGGGAAGAGATAAATGTTTGTCTAACTCAATCCCTCGACAAGAGTAGTTCTTTGTGCTCCAGTCTCCTCAGAAACCAAAACAGACTCAACTTTTTTGAATAGACAAGTTATCTCAGGACTTCCGTTGTTTTATTTCATCTGCAATAAGACACTTAATAAGTCTCATGATGAACTAGTTCAACTCACTGACCAAGCAGAAAATGATCTGTAGGTGTAGAGCACAGTAAATTGTATTTCTTTCTCTAAAACAGCAGAAAGGTAGAAATAGATATCATCCTAACATTCACAAGTACAATTTTTTTCTTTTTCCTCATTGCTTCCATTCAACAGATATTTGATAACTCTGCTTTTTAAAATTTATGTAAGGTATACAAAGGATGTAAGGAACATAATGCTGTAATAGAATCTCAGATAGAATAAGCCTGTAGGACCTGCTGTTTGCTCAGGTGCAAACCTAAGCAGGATGTTACACCAATTATTTTCTAATTCTAATTGATATGATTCTATAGTATGCCGTGGTCTAATGCTAAAGTGAATCCAGGAACAACTATGAAGTGTGAAACTGATAAAGTGTGTAATTATTTGAACAATACAAGCATTGACACCATGGTTAATTTTATTAAGGTCATGTTTCTGATTATATCTATCTATATATATCTGTATATATTTTTAAAATTTATTTATTCATTTATTCATTCATTCATTAAACAGAGTCATGTGGATACAAATTCTCTCCATAAAAAGGAGAGTCACGCTGAAGATTAGGGAAAGAGTGGATAGAACAGCGAGTGCCTGGCTGCTCACATGGAAAGTTCTTAGTGAAGACAGAACAAACTTTTCAGGATGTCTTAGCAAAGTTCAGAGTGAAAGCTACATGAGAGAGAAGGACAGCTCTCAGGATCACTGGAACATTGTCTCACTATCCAAATAGCAACAAAAAAGAAACTTGAGCAAAAAGCATAGTGTTTCTACAACATGCTGTACACACTCTGCTTCTCACAATGTGAGACATCTGCCCATCTGAGTAAGCTGAATCTTTGTAGTTGAAATGGTGAAAAATCAAGAGACAGAGAGAGAGAGAAAGGTTGTAGCACATATTGTTTCATTTGTTAAACTTCATAACTGATTCGATTTGACAAAATGCTTTTCTTAGGATTTGTGTCTTTCTTTAGTTGGAAGGAGGATTTATAAAAAATCATTGAAGATGATTTGCAAATAATATTGCCTTCACAATACCAAATAGAGGTAAACACATATATATCACTTCTTAGTGGACCTTTGTATTTAAAATCTTGGCGGTTTTTGGTCTTCCTCTTTCTCCCATCAGATGTGAACAGAACAAGCTTATTTAGCAGTCAATAAGGCAATTTGTTTGACTTCTGTACAGTTTCTTTTCAACAAGTGAAAATTTTTTAATAGACAAAGACATTTTTACTTTCAGTAATTGTGCTCCTCCCAAATCACATATGGGAAAGGAAGGAAATGGGAGAATGTAGAACGTCCTGCTCTAAGAGATGATCAGGTCTGAGATAATTTAAGGAATCTGAAGATGCACAAGACCAGATGAGATGCGTCCACAGGTCCTGAGGAAATGGGCCAAGGAAGCGGTTAAGCTGCTATCCACCATATTTGAGAAGTTGTGGGATTGATTTCACCCTCAGCAAGCTTGTCAACAATGCCAAGCTGTGTGGTGCACTCAGCTCACCATCCAGGGGGTCCTTGATAGGCTTGATGGTCTGTGTGAACCTTATGAAGTTTAACAAGATGTCCTGGTTTCAGCCAAGGACAGAGATAATTTTTCACAGTAGCCGTGAGGGTGCAGAGCCTGGAGCCGTGTGGGCATGTCTGTGTTGTTATTCTATACCACTTACATCGTTGCCAGGGGACAGAGATAAGGGATTCTCACTTCCAAGGAGAAGGTGGGCCTGGCCTCAGAGGAAGGAAACAGATGGCACGTGGAGGGTCCCCTGCCATTTTGTCGGTTTTCCAGGGAAGCAAGCAGTGAATGGAGTGGTGGGGTAGCACTGATTCCAACTGGAGGGAATTTCCACCATTGTTTTCCATTGCCTTGGGCTTGGGGAAAAAAATGGGTGCGCAGAGGGTACAGGGTACATATTGTTCTTTGTCTTGGGGAGCTGTGTGGCACTGGGTTGGGTTGATCAGTCAGTGAGCATTTTTTGTATGCAAATCACCCTCTTTTTCATATCTTTGTTATTAATATTGTTGCTGTTACAATTAATTTTCAGATCTCATTGCTGCTTCCAGTAAATAGTTCTTATCTCAGCCTGGGACCTCCACCTTTTGTCTCCCTCACCAGAGGGGCTGGGGGGAGGGGAGTGGCTGGGTGGGGCTTCACTTCCAGCATGACACAAGCCCAAGTGTAAAGGGCTGCACTGGGGTCAGGACAACCCCTGGTGTCAATACAGGCTAGGCAGAGACTGGATTGACAGGAGCCCTGAGGAGAAGTACTTGAAGATATTGGTTGACAAGAAGTTCAGCATGTGAGCTCACAGCACAGAAGGACAAACATATTCTGGGCTGTGTCAAAAGCAGCTTGGGCAACAGGTGAAGGGAGGTGATTATCCCACTTCACTCTCATGAGACCCCACCTGGAGCACTGCACCTGGCTCCAGCATAGGAACGACATAGACCTGTTGGAGCAAGTCCAGAGGAGGACCACAAAAATTTTTAGAGAGATGGAACACTTCTGTGGAAAGGCTGAAAGAATTGGGATTTTTCATCCTGGACAAGAGAAGGGTTTGAGGAGGCCTTATAGCAGCCTTTCAGTACCTAAGGGAGCCTATGGGCTTGCTGGAAAGGGACTTTTTACAAATGCATGTAGTGATAGGACAAGGGGTAATGGCTTTAAACTGAAAGAGGGTAGAGGGTAGGTTTAGATTAGATATTTGGAAGAAATTCTTTACTGTGAGGATGGTGAGGCACTGGAACAGGTTGCCCAGAGAACTTGTGGATGCCCCACCTCTGGAAGTGTTCAAGGCCAGGCTGGATGGGCCTTTGAGCAAACTTTGACCTGGTGGAAGGTAGCCCTGTCCAAAGCAGAGGAGCTGGGACCAAGTAATCTTAAAGGTTCCTTCTAATTCCACCCTTTCTATGATTCTATACATGTGCAGCTGTGTCACTAATATGCCCAATATAAAGGGTGCTATGGAACTCCTTACTAGTTGCCTCACATGTACCTCTTTTCCCATAATAACCATTTAGAAGACTAATTAAATTAGTTCATTTTATATATATTCTACTGAGGGTGACTGACATACTGTAAAATATTTGAACTGTGTAATATTAATAAGTCCAGTTGATGGCTTAAGTTTTAACTTTTATAATCTAAAATCCTCTACTGTCTAGAGTATAACTCTGAAGTTTCTTGTAGTCTGTTAGCTGCTGCTCTCTTAGGTCAAGTAGACATAACAAACCCTCTCCAGGCCTGCCTTCCAAGGACACCCAGCCTATCCTAGAGCCCAAAATGTAAACCAACAGCTTGGGAAGGGAGGGGGGTGGTGAGCTTGGGGAAATTACATCATTAACTGAAGCTTTAATAAGAGAATTGAACTTGACATGCAAATGAACCAAACTTATGAAAGTGTGAAGAACTTATGACCTGGGTTCATCTTGGGGTCCATCTTGGCAGTAGCCTCTGGCTCCCCAGGGTGTACCTTTGAAGACCCTTCAAATAAACACCTACCTTTATTCCCGTACTCTTGTCTAGTCTCTGTTTTTCAGGTGGCCTGTTAAGGCATCACAGTAAAGAAACAAAACAATAGCTCCTCTGTCTCCAAACCCTCTCCTGTCTCCGAACTCTCTTCTGTTCCTGCCAGTTGCAGGGAATGATGGAGCAAGAAACAGGTAAATCATGCAGATGAATATCTGGCTTTGAGACTGGTGTTACCAGCAGAATTTGGGGGGTTTTGGTCATCGATCTCTGAGCCTGCTGGCAACAAATGGGGTCCACCTGTCTCAAAGGGGGAAAAGGAGCATAGCTCTGTAGTTAGCAGGGCTCATTGAGAGGGCTTTAAACAATATTTGAAGGAAGCTGGGGACATAGCCAGGCTTGACAGAGCCTGGTATGGGGGACGACTGTAATGACTACCCAAGAAGTGAAAGGAGGCTTAAGAGAGAATACATTGATCAAGCACAAGCAGCCAAAGACATAACCACAAGACAAGAGTATTTCTGTGCACCTCTACTGGGATATTGACATAATCAGATACTTCTATGAAGCGCCTGTACACCAGCACATGGACTATGGGGAACAGGATAAACTAGAGATCTGTGGGCAGTCACAAGGCTTTGACCTTATGACAGTGATTCTAAGCAGATGGACAAAGAAGAACATGTCTGTCTTTCTGTTTCTCCTTTTTCTGTTCTCAAGCTTTCACAAAAATCTTGTACAAGTGCAAGAAGAAGAGTAGAAAGCTTATATGGATCAGAATTTTCCGTGATATGGCAAAACCCTCACATCCCAGCATAGATAAAAAGCAATGTGTGCTTATGAGGTGCTACTGTGTAATTTCATTATCTCTCTCAGACTGTTGCCCACACCTTCTCAGCCTTTCCAGTACACTTCTAGGCAAGAATGAAAAAGTCCTTATTGAACTGTTGTGTTTGTAGCTCCAAAAAAGGCAAAAGAATAAGTGCATTTCCTTCTACATATCTCAATTAAGTAATGCTCTTGTGGTTTGTACTTCAACTTTTTATTTTGATGCTTATTTTCTTTGAAAGTTCATGGTTCATGTTTTCTGCAACAATTTTCTCTAGCTTTTAGTAGTTAGAATAGGTAATGAAAAATGTCTCTTCAGATAGAAATAATTTTTAGGCCTTCCGTATATGTATTAGATGTAAAAACATGCTTAAAAGTAAGCTTCCCACCTATTCAAGAATAGGATTTGGAGTATCTAAATGTATTAGATACTAAATTATCACATCCATTTTTCTATCTGGCATCCTCTATAATTTTTTCTATAATCAAGAAGTTGGGTAAAATACATATATATATAAAAAACCAGTATAAGAGGGCTGTCATTGGGAATCAGAACTGGTTCTAGTGCAAGATGATATGGACAATGTAAACTTACAGGACAGGATACAAATAGGCTGGAAATCAAGAGAGTTGTCTATTTGTAGCCAGGAAGCTACTGTTAAAATAAACTTCTTTAGTTACAATTATGTGGAAAAAGGAAGTATGTTATCATATTGTTTGGGCTATCTCTATAATTCTTAGTCAAATAAGTTGTTCTTTCTTCAGTGGGTAGTTCTAGTAATTTAAATAGGACAGTTAATATGAGTAGTATTTGCAGTACAAAAATTTCAAAGAATTTGACATAACATGATTAAAAAGCTATAGATGGAAAATTTTTCTCTGTGTCCTTAACTTTCACTGTAATGCTTGGGCTGAACTTTTTCAGTGAACAAAAAGGAGAGCAAAGAGATGTTTTTTATTGCTGCATACATAATTGAAAATGAATTGACTGAAATAATATTGGGGTAACCTATAAAATCCCTATGCCAGCATTTGAGAAAAACTAACTGAAATGTTGTAGCAAATGGTGAAAAGATTTTAATATGATTTGAAGTTTGAAGAAAATACTAGTTCAAGAATAAAGACTTGAAAAATATAATCTGGAGAAGACACAGTGACAGGATTAAATTCCTGCATTCAAGGGTACAGTCAAGCTAATAGTAACTGAAGTACAAAGTTAAAATGAGGTATCATTTCTGGATACTTCCAGATCAAGTTTGAGGGAGTGGCAGAGGGAAGAATGTAAAGTCCTTCCTGTAAAATAACACTCCCCACAAAGGAAGCAGGAATATTGGTAAATGAATTCGTTGAAGAAAGGTTTTTAAGAAGATCACTGTGTGAACTAGGCCACCTTGTCTCCAAGACACCAGTTCTGTTTCCATGGGGAGATGTCATTACCAAAGGCCTCTTGGATCTGTCAGGAAAAGGAACCTGAAGGTTTACAAATTCAAAAGGAAAGATAGCATATATTATTTTTTAGCGATGGTAGTCCTTAGAAGAAGAAATGTTGAGAGAATTGATGGATTCTCTATCATTTGATATACTCGGATAGAGACTGGCCACCTTTCTTTTATCGGCACAAAGCTCCTGTGTTTAGTGTAGTGGCAACAGGTTGAAAATGGCCTAAGATTAATTCACCAGATGGAGTGAAGTGTGTAAAAATTTATCAGATCTGGAAAAATAACTCAAACTTTCAGTACTGGCTATTTCAGCTGGAAGAGCTAGTGCTTCATTATTTAACAGAACTACTGTAAAATATAATTCAATTATGTCCATAAGATACATGGACTCTTTCCCATGGAAAGTACCCCAGAAACAGAACAGATCATTAGCAGCAGATGACTGCACAAATTGGTGCTTGAGAACATGTCTCTCTTAGTGTTTCCTCATAATAAAAATGCTGCATAAGCATAATTTGGATGATGAGCAAATCATACAGAAGAATTCATGTCTTCAACAAGACATAGATATTTATGGAGATTGGGAGCTGCTCCGTGACTTTCATTTCACCTTTTCAATTCTTATATCCATGCCAAGGGAATGGGGCACATTTGGAATCTCATGCTTAAGAAAAAGTGTGTGATTGATACAGCATCTATTCTGATATCTGTATTCTGCTTAGGCAAAATGAATCTTGACTTGGATGGTTTAAAAATTATATTTTGCATAAATTTATAAAGGACATGCTGGCTTTCACATAGGATTACCGTCTTTCCCTCTTTTAGTGAAGAATATTTTTTCCTCTCATCACTAACCACAGAAGTGTATGACCTCTGTCTTAAGATCATATTACCTTTTGCCCCTATTTTTGGGGTAAAATCTGTCTCTGCGCTCATTCCTACTAACATACAGGAAAGTAGATTATTTGGTGATGTGAATGTCTGGAGATCCACCTCCTCTATGTCCAAGATGAAAGAAATACATCCACACATTATTTTCCATCCTCATTCAGTCAGTGTTCTTAAAATTCTGTTCCTTCTTTTCTATATGTAGATCAGGGGATAAATTGTTCAGGCCAATCGTTTCTGGGTTTTGATGCTCATATATGTCTATAATGACGAAAGTTGGTACTGACATTATTCAAGTAAAAAACCCCAACTCTTTTCTGCTTCAAAACTAAGAGAGTGATCTTTTATAACCACCACATTGAAAAAAGAAAGGGAAAGGTGACATGTTCTGTGCCGTTTTGCCCTTTCAATGTGCCAGCTCCATGGCAAACCAATGTGTCAATATCCAGTTAAGTAAAATACTATAAGTGTCCTATTTCATACATGTTGTAAAGTTACCCTTGCTGGATGTAGGTTGAGATGGCACATACCTGAAATAAAGAGTTAATTTTTATCAAGGCTTCTGCTGAGTGCTTTTAAAGGTGCTTTCTTGAAAATGTATTAGAGGCCTTACTAGTACTAATATTTCACAGCATGAGGCAAGGCCATCGCTGTTCATGGTAACGTCTATTCTTTGTCGAAAAAGGAAATATGAACTTTAATGAACACTCTTTTCTGGAGGCTCCAAAGAGAAATCAGAGTGCAAGGAGAGTGTGAAAGTTAAGGCAGAAGAAAACCAAGGAGCTATCTGGCTTTCGCGTAGCCTACCTCTGCAATAGACCCCTTCAAAAGGAAAGCAGTGATCCACATTGCAGCATTAGTGCAGACATCAAAACGGCAGAAACAGAGATGCTGAGGGAGTTGCACATTAAAGGCATCAAAGTAAGTAGCTGTTTCCTCATTTTATTTTAGGAGCATTTAAAAAATGCTTCAAACAACTTATCCAGCCAACTACTGGGACAGATATAATGTATGAGTTCCGGAAGACAGTTTGTGTGTAGGTCTCAGGTACCTATAATGCTTTCTCTGAACACTCAGGCCTCTCCATCCAAACTGCTGCAGCCTTGGATGTAGAGAGGATTTGACTTCTCTTGTAGGGTGCCTGTCAAAGTCCTTTGGCAGGAATACAGGACGGCTTGCTGCCTGTACTGTATTTTATGCTTGTCTCTAGTCCTCCACTCTCCAAGGCACTGCAGCCTGGACGACAGAAGAGACATCTGTGAAGCAGCCTTTTGTTGTGTTGCCAATGGCCACTTTGGTATGTCCTTTTTCGGGGGTGTTGGGATAGAAGGTAGCATTCCTCTATGTATCTGTTCTTGAAAAAAACATATGCTATCCATTCCAAATCCATTTCTTGTTTATCCCTGCTGCACTTGCCTGTAAGAAGGAGGCTCAGTCTTCTCTTTTAATAATTTAGGGCAAAGGACTAGTAGAGAGCTCCACAGCTGCAGGAGAAATGTCCTTGAACTTATGTGGCTGGATAAAAATAGGCCTTTAATACAGTAAGGCAGTCATCTGAAATGAGCTTTCTGACTGCCGCTTCATCAAACAACCTTTAAAATTGCTGCCACTCTCTCCCAGCCTCCTGTGAGCAGGAGATGAGGGATCTCTTCTATGTCCTCCTGCCAGTGGCAGCACCAAGGCCAGCAGCATCCTGTGCAGAGGTGCCATGCCTGTCTTCATTTGATGAATGGCATCATTTCCTTCTCCCCCAAACTGTGGTCTCATGATTTTTAATCCCCAGGTTAAGTCACTTCTGGGTAACCCAGGTTAAGATGCAAAAGAAGCAGAATGCTAGCCTAGTTTGTTCAAAGCCATGCAGACACATACAGGGTAGAAGCTGTGAATAGATTCCAGGTCTTCTGACTTGTATTCCCATGTCTGCTGCACCAGAGCTTGTTGCTTATATTCCAAAACCAAAAGACTTTCTTTTGGAAGATTCCCCACTCCACTCTTCTTTCTACTCCTCTTCTCTCTCTTTCCCTATTTTCTCCAGATGTTGGAAAAACATAACTCCTGTACAAACTGTCCCTTCATGTATGAAATGGAGAAGAGCATGGTCCGACATAAGAGGGATGCTGTCTGATGTGCTGGCAATGTGGACATCTTTTTCTGTCTTCTGCCAAACTTTAAATGGACTACCTTGGGCAACACAAAGGGTCTTCCGTGACCCGATTTCCCCTCCTAAGGAATATGACAGGATTTTTTTGATGTTTAATTCAGTGACGTTTGTGTGATAGCTTGTTATTAGTAGAAGTTAAGGTATGAAAATAAATTAATTAGTTCTTATGCAGCTGTCTTGCTGGCACAATATTAAAGCAGCTGATTATGGGTACTTAAATGAAGGAAATGAGAATTATGATCAGTTAGCACAGGAGCATATATGTGATCCACAGCCTGATGAGAATGTAACTCAACAATTCTCTGTTGCAGAAAGAATACTGAGCCATGACATGGACTTTTAATGTGATATGAAGATGCTTGTGAGGTTCTGCAATACATGCCCTGCCCTGCAGAAAGAACATGAACTGCAAACACAAGTGCTGGGCTCACCAGAGGGTGATGATAGACAGACAGAATGAAACTGCTCATGTTTGAACAAGAATAATTGCTCTTGCCCTCATGCCTTGGTATGCTCCTCACAATGTGATCCCAATCAGTGATCTTTGCAGGTAGTGAAATGGTCTAGTCCACATTTTGTTTTAAAGAATTTAATCTAAAACCTCCTTTCCTTTGGTGGTTTCTATCCCCTTGATTGTTTTCTCTGTGTCTAAGACACTAAAAGAGAAATCTCTAGCAGAGAAGTAAGTCATTGTGTCAGTCTTGTTTCTGGATATACCTGGAGAGTGCTCCAGAGCAATATTTGTCACTATATAAACACTGCACTTTGCACTGTTGCTTACTGGGGTCTTAACATGACTTTGTCTAGTATGGCAAAGATGTAACCAAAGTGTGTCTAGAAGTCTGGGAGCTAAAAGACACCATTCCACAGCTGCAGCTTGCAGACTGGGAGTTTGACATCCTTCCCCTAAGTGAATGCTGGGAATAATTAAGAAAGCACTTTGTTTTTCCTTAAACTGACAGTGAACCACAGGTATCTTTAAAGAGTACAAGAAGTTGTCTTTGAGGATGAAAGGAGGAGATAAAAAGTAATTGATTGGGTTTTGTTCAAACCAATCTCAAGTCTGCTAACCCAATATAGAAAGCCTGAAAGCACTGCACTAGCATTTTTCTTCTTGTTGATAGACCCTTCTGCCCCTGTGTCTGTTATTTTACTTCTTACTCTCCTTCATACCTTTTGTTGCACAAGGCTGTTTCCTTGTCCTAGCTTCCTCATGCTTTTCTAAACATTAAGCAATGTTGCAGAGCAGGGGCTACTGTAGTAGACTCCATGCTATATGTTTGCTTGTAACTAGTTTAATCCCAGAAGACTTTATAACATCTTCCATTCCTCTTGTGTGGAATGCCAAAGACTTCTATCAGTAAGGCTTGTATGATACCCAGGGGAAGGCTTGTCACCATCCTGTCCCTTTGTCTCCCAGACCATGCAGACACACAGAGGGCACTATCTGGGGGGGAGGGTAAGATGCCATTTTCCCTTTGTCTCCCTACTGTGGTTGACTGTGGTGGGCACCATCTTGGAAAGGGTCTCCGTGCCATTTTGGGTGTCTTTGTTCTCAGGGAGTTTGTGAGATTTAGCAATTTTGTGTCTAGTGATTATTTACTGGGGTTTTTTTTTTTCCTGTTGCTGTTTCGCTCATCAAAAAACTTATTTTTTCACTCATATCTACTCATATTTAATTTCTCCTTATTGGTGAAAAAGGATTGCTAAAAACTAAGGGGAGGTAACTCATTTTAGAGTGTCCACCTTTTTAAATTGTCTTAAACCCAGACAATGAGAAAAGACCTTTCTTACATTCCGTAAGTCTTTTTTTTTTTTCCAAGTATACATACCAACAGGAATACATACTTCAAAACTCTGAAAGCAAGGCAGTGAGGCACTGGTAAATCAGAGGCCTGATAGTTTTCCGACTGAGTGTGATAATCTCTGCTTTTCTGCTGGAAGTTACAACCCTAATTCCAGGGAGATGCAGAAGAGCAGAGACTGTGATACTGTAGTCGCAGAAATGTGCATTAGGTGACATGCACAGCTCAGAATCGTACCATTTAATCAGCATGTATGACTGTAAAAGATGGAGATAGATTAAATTCCCATTCCAGAAAGAGCAACTATTTAGATGGAAGCTTCTGAGGGTCAGTATTCCTTGGCCCTTGTTTCAGCTAAGCCCATCTTGCTCAGTGTTCTTTGATTTAACCTCTACAAGGACAGCTTAGTACTAACAAAGTAATTATATTTTGACTTGTTTAAAGGCGTTCTGTGGGCAAAATACACTTGAAAATAACTCAGACTCAGCCTTATCTCTTGAATATCTTGATTTGTTTATATTAGTTGGATTTTCACTTAAGTTTGAGAACTTTTTGGGTGTGTAATAAGTACCTATTGGAAGATAAATGCATACAGAGATGCATCCTAATTCTGTCCAATTTGTTCAGGCTGTTGAGTACAGAGGGATACTAGAAACAAATAAAGCTTCCTGAACTTGATCGAATGCTACACCTTGGCACAGGGGTAGGGAGAAATCTGCCCCCCTCACTGCAGCTGTTCAGGTTTGAGGTTGATTCTGTACTTCCGAAGACCCTAGTGAGATAGCAGAAAGATTTTGTTCAGGCTCAGATGAGCAAACTAGGCTAATTCCAACTCTAATAATTTATTTTCTTCAGAAAGCTGTGCTTCCTTTAGAAAGCTCTGGGAATTGATTCCTCATTCACAGGAGATTTTTTGCCCTCTGTTTCTCAAGTATAGGCAGAAGTGCTGATAAAATAGAGATTCCAAATCTAACTATAGAACAGAAAACATGACCATAAATTGACAAATCTACTAAGTTCCATTGCCTCTCTAAAAATTTGCATGTGAAGTTGACACATGTGCAGAAATCTTGCTAGGAAAAACAGCTTGAAAAAAGCTGTCTTATACCTGTTACTGAAGAAAGATCTTTTTTTTTTCATTTGTCTTGTAAGTAAACCTCATGTACTACTATCTACATTTTTATGCCAGAATGTGTCTGTGTTGTGATCATCATTTGGGACAGCTCAAATTTGAAAGCAGTGTTCTGCTGAAATGCCTGAATATCCAGGGACATATTCCATCACAATATCTGAACTTTCTACACAGGGTTCATTTTGGGTTGGTGGGTTTGCAGAAAATGAAGAGAACAGACAGAAAACGGTAATTTCCAGTGTCATTTACCAGTTGTTCAAAAGGAAATGAATGAAAATAAGGAAGGGAGTAACTGTATTGCAGTTGATACATTTTTAGCAGTACAATGTGTGAGAGATGTGACAAATGAAGACTGTAGAA
Organism: Oreocharis arfaki; assembly: GCA_013398015.1. Taxonomy (NCBI): domain Eukaryota; kingdom Metazoa; phylum Chordata; class Aves; order Passeriformes; family Paramythiidae; genus Oreocharis; species Oreocharis arfaki. The sequence goes on along the minus strand of VZRR01001055.1, from coordinate 254,587 downwards.
CCACTGAGGAGGCAAAGTAATCTTCTCAGTCTGGGGGAAGGGCAGGTTGCCCTAGTGAGGCAGTAAACTGCCATACATGCCCTAGTCCTAGAGCCCGTATCCTAGCCCCTTAGGGTCTGCCAATCATGAAACACTGGAGGTGGTGCTCCACTGCCCCTAACCCAGCTTCTGAGTGGCCAAATGGCTGGAAGTCACACCTGGGGGAAGGGCCTAGGACGGCCAAGGGGTTGAACAGGAAGACATCACCTTAGTCTCCAGCCTACCTTCATCTTGGAGTTTGTATCCAAACACCGCTGGAAGCCAGGAGTTGGTAGCTATTTGTGTGCTTTTCTGTATCTTTTCTGTCTTTCTCTTCTTCTCCTTCTTCTTGGAATACTTTGAGTAGCTTAATATGAAATGGGTTTAAAGTTTGCTGAGTTGAATGGGACAAGTTAATGCTGTAAGAAGGGTTTTATGTTGATTGAATGTTGTACTAAACCTTTTGCCAAACTTCTCTGATTTTTGCAGTTTCCCCATATACTTTTGTGTTGTTTTGACCTCTTGAGAGTATCTTGTCCGTATTTCTCTTCTGCATCTGACTCAGAGTACATGAACCATTGTAAGGCCTTTTAAAAGTCTCGTCGAACAAGTTGATTGGGGACTGACACACAACTGAGTTTTGCAAAAAGGGAATCTGGATTCCCCTGAGACCACCCTGAAAATCAGTTGCTCCTTTAGTGTCAGAGTTGGTGTTATGTGTACTTTTGTATGGTGAAAACATGTTGACTAGGTTTGTTGAAAATAAGCTGAGCATTTAAGTACAGTACACATGCATAACTTTCTCTTCTAACCCATACCACTCCTGTCAGATTATAACTACAAGTAAGCTATGTAGAATAGGGATTGTCATTTTGTATAGCTCCTAACTGTGGTTAGGTGTCTATTCTTGGTTTAATAATACTAGTCCCTGAATACTATTAAAAAAAATTGATTAGAGTCTGTTATTTCTTGGCCTGTTGTCATGAATTAGAGTGAGGCTTATTCCCTTCCCCCTCTTAAGCACTCACAGACACTGTGATTTTTCTTCTTTCATCTTCATATTCTTTATATTCTTTTTTTTGGTTTTGTGTATGTGCCACTTCATTAGGCCTTTGAGTTTCCTCCTCTGGATTTCTTCATTTCTTAAACATCTTCCTTAAAAATGTGTTTTCCCAAAGTAGATGCTATTTTAGCTGAAATAGGCCAGAAATAGCTCAGTTGTAAAACTGTGGTTTATAATCCCAGTCTCTGGAAGGAAAATTGATGAAAATCTAAGAGTGTTAATTCATGTTGGACTTCTGTTCCGCTTAAACCCCGTCTGCTTTTTTTGGCAAAACTACTCCCTAGCCTCATCCTGTATTTATATAGCTGGAGATTCACAGTAACCATAATTTATGATAATACCGAGAAAGTGAAGAGCTTAAATATTACATAATTTCAATTAAAAAGACTAATGAACCGTTACAAACTTTATTCTAAACAAGGATATCCGCTCTGTAGATACATTTTGCGTTGCAAATGTGTCATCTGTCAGTGGTAGAGTAGAATTTAGTAGGAAATAAAATTTTAACAATTCTCTGTGAGCAGCAAGCGGTACAGTGTAAAAGCAGGGAGGGTGAGGGAAAAAGTGGGTTCAGTAGATCTTTCAGCCACTCTCAGCTCATTATGAGTAAAAAGTTAAGGTTTCTTCTATTAAGCTTTCAGCATGGCTTAAGATTCATATCCCCATTCCGAAGAGTAATGATTAAGCTATAATATCCATGAGTTACTTAGAATAAAAGCCTGGTCCAGATGGTCTTTCAAGGTACTAGGCTCAAAACTAACCCGGAATTTTTCTAGTCTGGACTGTTCTACTGTTTTGTGTTTTTTATGTAAATAGAGAAAAAACGAAGAAAATAATTATTTCAATTATATTGGTCAGAAAGAAAGGGAAGAGGGAAGATCAAGATACTCATTGTGATCGTAAGCCATATATAACCTTGTTTGTTTGTTTTTTCGCTTGTTTTAGCCACATAGCTTTCTGGTTGTGTCAGGTTATGCACAAGAAGGGAAAATAGAAAATGGCCCTCTGGATATGCTGAGCAAAGGTACTGGTGTACTGATAAATGCAGAAGGGTTAACCACTTTACCCAGCTGCACATAACTAGTGGCATGCAGGTTAAGCACTAGTAGGACCCAGAAACTTAATCTCATCCATTATGCAAGTAATACATATGAAGGTGTCCAGCACTAAAGAAATTTAAAAAAACTTGCATACCTCTGAAAAATGTCTCAGACTGCACATTCACTGGATGTCTCACGACAAAATAGTACTTACTGCTGGCCACCCAAATGTCCTGGTTTGTCTGCCAGCACTGAAACACTGTCCGCAACATAATAACGTACTAACTCAGAGCTTTTGCCTTGTACCTTCACAGCACAGTGTTTGTTGTTTGGGAGGAGGAGGAAAACAAGAGAAGAGGGAAACAAGATGTATGCTTCTGGAAACACACTGGGCTGGAGTTGAAATGGCTGAGTATATGTCTGTGGCAGCTTCTGAAACAACAGCACAGACGTTGTCTCCACTGCAACTTCGCACAAAATATAAACTAAACAAAAATCTCTTTCCCCACACAGTGCTACCAACAAAGTTAAGAGTGCGAATCCCAGTATGACCTTTCTACCTTTGCGGGCTATGACATGATTTATTTATAGGGAAAGGAAAAGCCAAAAAGGTATTTCAAGGTTTAGTTTTTCAGTTGTGTGACATTTCAGCAGTAAGTGTGATCTGCTTCAATGAAGAGGAAATAAGAGGACGTACTTCCTCTCTGTTTGGAGATCCATTACAGTGTAGCTCATTTGGTTTGTATTTTCTATTTGTTTTGATTATTTTTCTTTCTCTCATTATTTCTCCTATTCTAGTGAAAGAGCCATCTGAGATATAAGTATTATTCTAGGAGATAGTTTCTGATGTCGTATTGTGGTATAATGGAGCTAGTTCTATGGTAGGAGACACAGGGAGATTTTTCCTTCAAGATCTTAACTGAAGCCCGCTGGTATATTTTTATGGCTTGCTGGTAAATTGTCTCTGAGAACAGAGGTGATAAAAGGTTTTCACAGAAGAGATGCAGACAGAGTGTCCAGCTGATGGATTGCTTTGACCCTTAGTGACAGTGGTGAGAGTGCTGGCCATTTGTCATGCCTAATATCCCTCTTCAGAACCTTGCAAAATCCATCTAGTCATGTAAATTGCTACTGAACCCTCCAGCTTGCCAAGCAGTCAAGGAAATAAGGTGAATGAGAAACAGAGCAGGCCCAGATCATTGCCTAAACCTGAAATTTTCCAAGTTCAGCTGTTTTTGAGTCGTTACTAGACTAAAGTCTAGCATAAAGATTTCCAGATTAGGTCTTTACACTTATATTTCAAGTGTCCAAATTTCAGAAACAGCTCGTGAGACTGCTCACAGACATAATTAGTATGCCTTGTTTTTGCTAGAAAACATGCATGAGGATTCTGAGGCCTGAATGAAAATTAGAAGAGGTTAAGAATACTGGAAAGAACTAGGAACTCAATTCAGAATAACAAGAAAGATACTTGCAAAAGACACAAGATTTCTTTTTTTAATCAAGCTACTCTTTGAGTAAATTTTCATTTTTATTAATTTGTATACTATGTCTCTCATATCAGAACCTTTATACTCCACAGAACCTTTTTAGACAGTAAGGGATGAAAGTCTGCAGTAGACACAAACTGAAGTAGACGAATTCTGAACAAAGTCCCATGTTCCCATAACCTTACTGACTATTGTTTGTTTCCGGTAAGACCAATGACTCAGAAGACCAATCTCCAAAATGTAATGCTAACTTAAACTAATTTATGATACTTAATATGAACACAAGGATTTTTGCTCCTATGAAGATAATTGCATAATTGTAATAATACATGTAATTATACCTAAGTATCAGAATCTGGGCATTTCTTTTCTGTTTCTTTCCTGACTTCTGTTGTCTCTGCAGCTTTTCCACTTCCTGCCCCATTAAAAGGCTAAGTCCCACTATAGAACTGCTAGTAAAACTTTGCTTCATTGTGTGCAAATCAGCAGTGATTCTTGGATGCTCGCAGTAAAGAACAAGACATCTGAACTGCACTCTGCTGTTACAGCACATAAGTGTACTTTCAAGAAAAGTCTGTAGTCATCCAAATTTAGCTAAGTCTTCCTTTGTGTAGGAGAATGCTTGAAAATGGGTATTTTTCCCTACCCTTTACTTAGATTGTTGAGGGCTCTGCCAGCACTAAATATATTCACTTGTCTCTGTCATTCAGTTTGAATTCGTTGTTCTGCAGGTTCTCAGGTAGCAGTAGCAGATCAGCTGGTGTTGCTGGTGGCTGATTATCTGAAAACCCTTGAAGCTGAATGGGAACACCCATTTTGTTCACATATGTCTGAATGAAGAGCAAAGCAGTTGATCCCCATGATGAACTAAAGAAAGAAAACTAGAGTGGAAGGATAGGCTGGGATGCTTGAGAGAGGATGTCATCCAGCACATTGAAGCCTCTCGCTAATGCCAGCCATTGTGGCATTTGGTCCATGAAGGTGAGATGGATGAGGACCTGCACAGCCCGCACCAGAGCTTGTGGCTACATCTCACTGTCAGGAAAAGCAGGATTGGACTGTGGCTTGAGCAGTCACAGATTTGAAGGAAGAAGGCAAGGACTACTTGTCATGTGCTTGCATATAAGAAAGCTGAAAGAGATATTTACAGGTATTGCCAGCTTGGAGAATTTTAATTATAAAATTGTATTCAAATCAATGATTTTTTTTCCTGTTACTGTTGTTTATTTGACTGTGATTTCCCTACTTCAATTTGCAGAGCATTTAGAGCAGGTTTGCAAATTTCCTTTGACACTGCAAAGGCTAGATTTTTTTTTGTTGAATAAACCGTAATGTAAAGATTTTTATGCAGTCACTGAACTCCAGGAACTGTAGCTTTAAGAAAGATTTATAGCACATTGGCTATAAAAACTTAAAAGGGGGAATGAAGCAATTTTTTTTTTCTTTGTGTTTTCTCTCTTTTCATGGCAGGTAGTCCAAACTGAAAGGCAAATCCTTACCGCTCTGGAAATAGCAATATACAGATAACACTATAATCCTGTCAACAGTTTTATCTTTTGCACAATTTCCTGTATCAGACAGCAAGTACTTTTTAAAATTTTCTCCACAACATCTTTTATTATCAGCTGGAGCACAGAAAGTGATGCAGAGGAATAAGCAAGGGAACTTTGCCTTTCATAAATCTGTTCCCTTCGATATCTACATAGCATAGTGTAAGCAATGTCATAGAAATTATGTGCTTTTAAAGAAAATCTTTTTCTTCCATCTTTAATTTCTGTGACTGATTGTGGGTTGAGGTAAAACATTCATGTTACAAATAAAATTCAAGTTGAATTTACAGTATTTGGTCTAGATCTCAATTTTATCACACCTAGGAATTAAAGAATGCACACACAGGGAAAAAGAATACTCTTGTTGCTTTTTTTCTGGCATCTTTTCCAAGACTATGCAGTAAGTGTGCTGGGCTATGCAATAAAGTAACTGATCTCCATATTTTGTTGTTTTGTTCCAATTCAGTAGGTAACCAGTGTCACAGACAAGAGAATCCTTAAACAGAAAGGTTGCTGCAAGCAACGGTTAGTTGTGACCATGCTCCTATTGCTTTCTGTTACAGACAATATCACAGACTGTTCTTTCTATAAAAAAAATCAAGAGCTGGGTTTTAGAGAAGGCAACCAGAAAACACCTACTTTGAACTTTTCTATGTATGGGTATTTTCTTTTAATTCTGTACTATCAGTAGTTGAGTAAATTCAGACTAAATTTTAAAAATAAGGAACAGCTGCCTTCAGGGAACACGCTGTGCTCTTACACATATGGTAGCAGCATGCCCTTAGAGTGCAAGAAAACACGAAGAGCATGTTTACAGATTGGGACAGTGAAGTTAGCACTATGCAAAACTTTCATGCTGTGCTGCAACCTATTGCACTTTAGTCAATGTTAAAAAATGTGTTTTCCTTGAGCTCAACCCCCTCTTGTCAAAGGCTGACTGAGACGGATGGAGAGTTTGTGCTAGTTATGTCAGTGCAACCCTTTCAGAATACTGCGTCAGGAAATGCAGCATTTTAGTTTGGATAAGAGGCAGGCTATGAATAACCTACCAAGAATACAAAGCAAGTGGGCAGCAGATTGGAGGCAGAGGGGAAGAATTTATAATTGGCAGGACTCATTGTACTGGCATAAACAGCTCTAAATTATTTGGGGGGTAGGGGTATTTGATGTGTTATCAACAATGGACATTTCTTCAGCACCTTTGGTCCAGTGATGAAGAAAACACAGACATCTCTTTGAAATCAACAGGATGATGTATTTTTGGCCTGCGAGGGTGACATACATTGTTGTGATGATTTTGTAGTTCCAGAAGATACGAAATGCCTGTCCCAAGAAGAGACAAAATGCCTGTCCAAGATGGGCATTTGGAAATGATGCATAACTTATGCCTCAGATTTTCATGCAATTTGTATTGAGGAAATACTTTAATACTTTCATATATCTTAAATTAATTGGCAAATTTTGGAAGACTGGAAAACAGCTACTGTTGTGATTATGCTAAAAGGGGCAGAAAAATGATACAATGAATTAAAGCTTGTCAACAATTCAGGCAAAATTTGAAAAGCAGATATGGGAGTAATTTGATGAAGAATTAAGGGATCAGACTGTAGCTGAAACCAGCAACATAATTTTATGGAACACAGGTGTCCTCAAAGAAACCTCACTTCATTCTTACAACTCTTGGGTTTATAAAGGTATCTACAGGCAGACTTTAGTAAACATTTGAATGATAAATTCAGAACACAGTGCTGACTCTGTACTTCTAGAAGTACTAATGGAGCTTGTCCACCTAAGAAGATGTACATGCTACCTGAGTTTCTTCTCTCTTTTGTGTATTTTTTTATGTCTACTAAAATGTGGGCTTATATTCAGGATTTTTTCTCTCAATCGAACATTTTCAACAAACTTTTTTTTTTTTTTACACCAGGGAGCCTTTTCCCCCAAAGCTACAGAGTTAATAGAGTTAGAACCTTTTATCCCAGAGAGCATTAAAAATGGTTGAATGTTCCAAAATTCCTACTGATTGTGCACCCACAGACAGATGAAAAACAGAGTGATACAGGAGCCTTGTTCCCAAAGCCATGTAAGAAGATTAATACTAAATAAACACACTGACAAACTAAAAAACAGGACAAATGAAAATACCAAATGGTACCCATACCTCAATGAGATGCAAGATGGCAAATTGAATAGTTATAGTGGTAGCCAGCTGTAATCTTTATAAGCCAGTGATAACTTTTGTCCTCTTTGGCTATCATTTTCAGATCTATTTCTATGCCTTACATTGTGGACTATCTCTGGTGCTACTAATAGGTGCAACTGAAGATCCAACAGGCACATGCATGCATTCATGCATGTGGTACTGCTATTCAAGTTGTGTCCAGGGCTTGACTGATGACACTTTAGTTACCAATCAGGTGAAGGTCGCAAATTCACATGAAGTTTGTCACGGTTTAATACTTGAAAGTGCTGATGTCGTGATTGCTCGTGCACACTGACTACAAGAATAGGAGGGATTTTTGGTTGTTTCACCCTCAGCTTTAAGTCTGATTACTCTATAACAGAGGAACCCTTTTACACCACTGTAGTTCTTCCTGAGTTTTACACCATCAGATTCACCACTGACCTAATAATATGGTTTGGTACTGAAAAAGAATAAAATAATGCAAAAAAAAGATAAAACTTTTAAGAAGAATAATACCATTGAAACGACTTCAAGCTCCTGTGAAACAAACAAAGGTGTTGATACATATACAATATGTGCATATCTTTATTGTTTGTCAATCTTTTTTTCAGCTCTATGCCATCATTCTACATTATGCTGTCAAATAAGAGCATCTGTGACATGCTCTGTGCATGTCACAAAAGCTCAGTGTAGATTTGTGTACAGTAACGAGAGGATCACATCTGACTCTGAAGGCTCCTGTTTTCTGTTTTGGATTATCTTAGTCTTTTCTATAAATTGAAAGAAGTACAGGGTTCTAATTTACATAGGAATATCAGTTCAAACTTATTCTGGTATCCAGAAATAGCTGGGATTCAAAGTTTATGCTGTCTTTACCAGCTAAACTGTCCATGCTGCCTGGCACAGAGTACAGCACAGAGGAGGGTTTATTCCTGCTGTTTAGGGAACATTCTTCTGTTAATAAACTGTAGTTAGGAAAACCTAGTTTATGTATATTTTTGTTATTTGAGCTTTAAAACAGATGGATCAGAGAGAAACAGTGAGTGTTTGGTCCACTGTTTCCTGGAATTCTCCATTAGCTGTTTTCATATGGCTCCTAGGTTTCTTTTATTAGCAGACAATACTGCTCTGTAGAACCCACATGTAGCCAGCCTGTGAAATGCTGCTGCTAATCAGGGGTTAATGCATTAGTGTTTGCAGGGTCCCAGTGGATTTCTTCATGTGAGTCTCTAGTGACAGTCATCCCTGCACCAAACAGACATGCTGGAATGCATTATGCGGGTGCCGATCACTGGAAAGATGTTTTGCATATAATGAACCCAGTTTTCCAGGCCAGAAAGGTATTTACTATTCGAAAGAAGACATATTTTAGTGATATGTTAACTCTTTTGACTGTGATGTGCAAAAAAGAAGAGAAGTACTTAATAATATGTTACATTGTATTTCCCTTCTTAAATTCTCTTCCTCTCCCCACAACCTTTTTTTTAGTGTTTTCTGAGTGAATAGATATTGCCAATGTCTGCTTGGCTTGTGCTGTCACAGTAGATTAGTGATGTCAATGAACTAGACTGGTTGGTTTTTTTTCCTTCTACTGAAATATACTCTGAATACAAGGATGCAGGAAATGTCTCCTGGAGGAATGGGTGGGATGTGGGGGAGCTGAATTTTGCTTGATGATTTTGTGTGTTGGCCTGCACCAGGTTCAACCCCAAACTGAGTAAAATCATATGTAGTTTCTCCAAATTTTGAACACTGAAGAAGGAATTTGAATAGTGGGGAGTCAGGTGAGGTGCAGTGGAGAGTCTGCTTTTAAAGATGGGGAAATTGATGGAAAGGGAAACTTTTCCAGTAAAGGGACAGTTCTGAGGAAAGTTTCAGCAACACAGAAACTATTTGGGTTTTTATTCTGGCTGATACCTACAGCTTCTGTGCAGCTTCTGCATGACTACCAAAACATCTGACAAATTCTAACAGCCTATGCCTAAAAGGAAACCTCAGGGCTAGACTTCCTCAGGCCTTCCCTTCGACTTCTTTTCCTCCTTTTCCTAAATTGAGAGTCAGGCTTTCAGTGTTTTGACGCTTTGTCCTAGCCACACTTTCACTTTGAATCATCCCTATCCTTGGGTTTTAGTCTGTTGGTTTTAGGTAACTGTTCTTTTCACCACCGTTAATCTGTAAGTGAAATGCTTTCCTTACTTCTTACTTTTACAATTCTTTTTTCTTAGCTCTCCAAAGACAGTAATGAGAAAGATTGGAATTTCCTGTTCTGTCACATGCATCACTTCTCACTGGGTCTCACTGAGGATTATTGCTGTCTTCATGGCTCTTGTCAGAAGACAAAACATTCTTCATACTCAGAAACATTGCACCATGTTTTCTCTGTGATGGACTGTTAAGTAGTAGCATGTATCTAAAGAAATAAGGATGATACATTATCTTGACTAGGAAATTAGATTAAAAACTTCCCCAGTACTTTGATTTATAGTTGAAGTCTTTTTTTTTTTCCAAGGGAAAAATGCCACCCTTGCCATAAGGATCAGTCTACTGAACTCATTCCAAGCATGTCAAGTGTGAACAGAGTGTTTCTGATGCTTAAACAGGGTGTAACCAAGTTGAGCTCTTCCAGAAAAAAAGATCTCTGACTGCTGACAAATCTGCTTCCTTAGTGTTTCCAATATTCTTGAATGCATACTCTTGATGATGCATGCTCTTATGAGAATTATGTACTCTTGACAACGAGATGCAGCCCAGAGCTGATGAGATGCATCCCAGAGTCCTGAGGGAATTGGCTGATGTAGTTTACAGGCCACTCATCATGATACTTGAAAAGTCATGTCAGTCAGGTGAAGTCCCAGATGACTAGAAAAGGGGAAACACTGTACCCATCTTTAAAAAGGTTAGAGAAGACAACCCTGAGAACTGCTGACCTGCCAACCTCAACCTTGGTACCTGGAAACATGATGGAAGAAATCCTCCTACAAGCGATGCTAAGGCACATGGAGAACAATGAGGCGATTCAGAACAGACAGCACTTCACCATGGGCAAGTCCTGCCTGACCAAACTAGTGGCCTTCTATGGTGGAGTGACTAGATCAGAAGACAAGGGAAGACTGTGATTGTCTTACAGTGAGGAAAAGGCCAAGGTGGCATGAATCCCTCCCTCCTTCCCTCCCTCACAGCTGTGGAGGGAAAAAAAAAAGAACAAAAATGAAACTATGAGAGAGGAAAAAAAAAGTTGGGGGCACAATTTTACTGAAAAATAAAACTAAATTAGCAATAAACACAATAATCAAAAGAAAAATATAAGAAAGAGGGAATGGTTTAACCAACACAAGCAAGTTATCATGTTGTCCCCCTGGAACAAAAACCAAGATGGCTGGCCCCCCCAGACAGCCCATGTGGTCTCCCCAAACAAACAAAAATGGGATGGCAGGGGCTTACAGGATGATTCCAATGACAGATGGGGGGTGCTGGTGCTGCCTGGAGCAGCTGCTTACTTGCAGTAGTGGTTTTCCTGCTACCTCTCTGTGGCAGTGGTGGTGATGGTGGTGATGAGTGTGTCTCTACCTGCGGAATTCGGTGCCACCCTGGTAGACTGTTTTTCAGCTCAGCTGGGTGGTTGCTACTGGTTCTTGCTACAGTGTGGCATGGGGAAATGGTCTGACTGGGAACTGTAAAGCTGCATCCCTAGCCCCACTGTTCTTGGCTACCTCTCAGAGCTTCAGCACCACACCCCGGCAGCAGCCTCATTGCCTCTGCTCGGCCTCTTGTCCTGCAAAATCATCTTAGAGAGATGGGAAACAATGGCTAGACATGGGGTTTCATGTCCACAGATCCGTTCGCTGAAGTGAGCCAGACAAAATGGCCCCACTTCAGTTTCTGGACATGACATTTCCCCTGCTGAAACCACTCCCATGGCTATGATGTAAAATAGAATTGTATAAACATTACTGAAAACTCCAGCCCCTTTTCTCTGTACCCAGGACAAAAGGTATCATTTATCTGGACTACTGTAAAGCCTTTGATACAGTCCCCCACAACATCCTTTTCTCTGAATTGGAGAGAGATGGGTTTGATGAGTAGACTGTTAGATGGATAAGAAGTTTTTCAGATGGACACATCCAGAGGGTAGTGGTCAGAGTCTCGACGGACATCAGCAACAAGTGGTGTCCCTTTGGGGCCTTGTGTTGGTTTTGCACAACCTGGTTTTTGGTAGCAGGGGGGCCACAGAGGTGGCTTCTGTGAGAAGATGCTAGAAGCTTCCACCATGTCCGGCAGAGCCAATCCCTGATAGCTCTGAAGACAGACATGCTGCTGGTCAAGCCTAGGCCAATTAGAGAGGTTGGTAACGCCTCTGTGATAACATATTTAGGAAGAAAATCAAAACAAAGTGGGGGCAGTTTTTTTTCTAGTCGGAGCAGAGAAGGAGGTGAGAATATGTGAGGGAAACAACCTTGGTCAGTGGAGAAGGAGAGGCAGGAGGTGACTTTGACACCAACATCAGTGGAGAAGGAGGGGCAGGAGGTGTTCCAGATGCTGGAGCCAAGATTCCTCTGCAGGCCATGGTGATGACCATGATGAAGCAGGTTGTCCCCTTGCAGCCCATGGGTCCATGGGGGGTGCAGAGATCCACCCACAGCCCGTGGGAGAGGTGCCCACGCTGGAGCAGGTGGATGCCTGGAGGAGGCTGTGATCCAGTGCGAGAGCCGGTGGAGAGAGAGGACCCATGCTTCCAGGCTGGAGAAGCCTGTCCTTGGGACTGCACCCCATGGAAGAGTGACCCACGCTGCAGCAGTTTTGTCAGGACTGCTTCTCGTGAGAGTGGAACCACGCTGGAGAAGTTTGTGGAGAACTGTCTCCTGTGGGAGGGACCCCATGGTCTCACAAGGGAAGGACTCCCCTCCCTGAGCAGCAGAAGAAGATGTTGGGTGATGAACTGACCAAAACCCCCATGGGCTGTCTCTCTGTGCTGTTGGTGGAAAGGAGGGAGGGGCTGGGGGAAGAAAAGGTGTTTTTAAGGGCTTCTTTTACTTCTCATTATCCTCCTCTTACTTTGTTAGTAATAAAATTCACTTTGTACCTTTAAGTTGAGCCTGTTTTGCCCTTGGAGTGTTTTCTCCCGGTCCTTATCTCAACTCATGAAGCCTTCATTAAAATTTTCTCTCCTCAGTCCAGCTGTGGCAGGGGAAGGTGAGTGAGTGACTTTCATGGGTGCCTGGCATTTGGCCAGTGTCACACCACGACAGGCCTGTAATTGGACCAGTGTTATCTAATATCTTCATTGATCATATAGACAAAGGAATCGAGTGCACCTTCAGCAAGTTTGAAGATGACACCAAGCTGAGTGGTGCAGTTGTCACACCTGAAGGATGTGATGCCATCCAGAGAGACCTGGACAAGTTTGAGAAGTGAGCCCATGGGAATTTCATGAGGTTTAACAAGACCAAGTGCAAGGTGTTGCACCTGGGTTAGGGCAACCCCTGCTGTCAGTACTGGCTGGACGATGAGGAGATCAAGAGCAGCCCTGCTGAGACAGACTGGGGGGTGCTGGTGGATGAGATATTGAATATGAGCTGGCAACATACACCTGCAGCCTAGAAAGCCAAATGTGTCCTGGGCTGCATCAAAAGCAGTGTGGGCGCAGGGTGAGGGAGGTGATTCACCCACTCTGCTCTGGTGAGATCCCACCTGCAGTGCTGCATCCAGGCCTGAGGACCCCAGCACAGGAAGGAAATCAACCCATTGGAGTAAGTCCAGAGAAAGACCACCAGGATGATTAGAGGGAGGAAGCACATCTTCTGAGGAAAGGCTGAGAGAATTGAGATTGTTCAGTCTGGAAAACAGACAGCTTTGGGTTGACCTAACTGGGGACTTCCAATACCTGAAGAGAGCCTGCAAGAAAGTTGGAGAGAAACTGTCTGCAAGAGCATGTTGTGACATGACAAGGGAGAATGGCTTCAAAATGAGAGTAGGTTTAGGTTAGATGTTGGGAAGAAATTCTTCCCTGGTGAGTTTGGTAGGGCACTGCAACTACAAGTTGCCAAGAGAAATTGTCCGTGTCCCATCCCTGGAAGTGTTCAGGGCCACACTGGATGGGGCTCTGACCAACCTGGTCTAGTGAATGTGTCCCTGCCCATGGCAGGGGGTTTGGAACTAGATAACCTTTAAGGTCTCTTCCACCTCAAGTCATTCTATGATTCTATGACTCCTGTCTGTGTCTGTGGGTGAGTTAGAGTTACTGTAGCTTCCACTCTAGTACCTCTGACTGTAGTAGAGACTGGACCAAATTCTTATGTTGATTTCTGTTGTCTCCAATTGAAATGCTAACTATATGGTCTATAGCAGTATGCCATTTGTTACAGATACCGTTTCAGTCTAGGTTCATCTCTCCACTATGTCAGTGAAGACAAGCTCTGTAGCCTTGTCATCAAGTACTCATCAGGAAACTTGAAGTTATAATGCTCCAGGGCAAATCAAAATCAAACAGACACATACCACCCCTTCTTCTCAGGGAAACAATCCCCAATACAAACCCCCCTAAACTGAACCTGTGCCATGAAGAATAAAGTCCAAGGTGAAACAGATTTTACAGTGCCTTTGATTCTGCAGAATGTGATGACTGCTGCTAATCAGTGTTTGGGAAAATAGCATCTGTTCTATTAGCCAACAAGAGACAAGTTTTTAATGTCCTTAGAAATAAAGCAAGCATGTAGCATTATGTCCAGAACAAAACAAAATTGCAAACAAATGGGGACATTTACAAAATACCCGCTAATAATAATGAGGATAAGTATTCTAAGAGAATTTTGCCCTTGGATAATAATGGAGAACAAACAGCAATATAAATGGAGGTGTTAGAGAGAAAAAGATATCAAAGGAGTTGTTTGAGAAAAATTAATGAAACCCTGTTAGTCAAGAGATATTGGAGCAAGTAGTAAAGCTCTGGAAAGTTAGAGGTAAGGAAGATAAGGAAGAAAACTTTCTCACCTTTGGTTACTCAGCTTGATTCCAACATGTGGATGCCTGAGCTTGAATTGCTCTGTAGTAATTATTTTCAAAGATTTACATTAGCAACCCTATAACCTGAGCAAACTTTGTCCTCAGTTGTCTACAGACACCCCTGGCCAGCCTGTCCACAGACTCCTTGTACTTACAGCTGTGTGTACATAGGAAGAGAACAGCAGAGGCATAGCTTGTGGATAAGGCTTTAGGTACAGCCCACCTGAGAAATTATCCACACTCTGAACACAGAGGGATTTTAACCTCATAAGGATAAAGAGAAAATCAGTGGTGCAATTGCAACTCCCACTCTTTTTTATTTATGCAAACTGCACTGTCTCTCAAAGTCATGAAATTTCCCAAAGGAACTTCATGTGTCTCACCACTTCAAGGCATAGGATATGAAATGTTCTTTGGCTCGAATGAGGTTGAAAGAAAAGGAAGCACTGTGAATCTGCTGTGGAAGGAAGACATCAGTTGCCATCAGAAAACTCAATTTTGACCTTGTTACCTTGTGATTTTCTGATCATTCTTTTCAGAGATGAGCTGTAGGATATTTTATTGGTCTCTTCCAACCTGCTGCTCAACTCTGCATCATCAGATGAATTGCTGTAGCATGATCTCGTTAGGGACACCATCAACACTTGTAGCTATGTTAGTAGTCAATTAATTGAACCCTTTGCAGAGTCTTCTGTTGTTGCTTCAGTCTGATGTGGAACAAGATGTGCGTCTCTGCTCCAACAAGATTGGTCTGGCAAAATGGGAACCTTGTTAAGATTCAGAACTTGCAGTTTTCATTCGTGAAAATGAAGAGACAAACAAAGATTGCAAAGATTGTGACATCCAAATTTGGACTATGCTAATTCAGCTCTTTCCTGGTGTCACTGACTTATTTTAAAGGTCCATTTTCAAGATAAACTATTAAAATTGTAGGGATCATAACATTCTGAATGAGATTCCCTTTTATTGATTCATTTTAGAACTATGTCCCAGATTTTTAATGTGGATATGTGCCAGCCAGTGCAAACGTAGTAATGTTAGTGAGTAAAAATGGCCATTGACTAGTAATTCTTTGTGTATATGCTGTAACCCTGCGAAATGCAGTTTAGGAAGTTACTTTCAGTTGTTTGGGCAAGTTAGTGTATTGATTTTCTTCTGGCAACAAAGCTTGCTTCTGATTGTAATGTTACTTCTTTGTCAGACAGACTTAGATTTAACACATTTGAGATTCAGATTTAATGAAGTCTCATTGGTCCAGTTTACTACATGCTATTTTATCATGTGGATGCTGAAAAGCTGCTGGCAGAGAAAAATCCACCATTTTGCAAATATTCTGTTAAAGTCCTTGGTTTCAACATACCAAGCAAGATGCTTTTCTAACACCTTGCAGGTGTGTCCTATTAGGAATCTGACAGGTGGTGTGGGGTCTGGCCAATCAGTTGGAGAGGTGGTTGGACCAGAGACCAATGATCCCTGCCATAGACCAATGCAGGGATTATATAAGGCCTGCCTGTAATTAAGTAAAGGGGGGAGGAGGCTTGTTATTTCCCTCAACTGGAGCTCTGACTCGGACCTCCATTTTTTTCTGCGTTGCCCATGCTTCAACTGCAACAGTATCAGCCAATTAAGCCCTTTTTTTTCTGGTTTGTCCCTAGCATCCCAGGGGAAGTTTCTGAGAAGATTGTGGGTTGATGTGGGTAATCCAAAATGTTATTGTTTTCCATGCCTATGTATGCCCAAAATTGTTACTGTCTCTTAGGACCCTGTAGCTGGAAAACAGAACTAGGATCTCAGGGCAGATGAGGGGTTACCGCAGTCTCTTTAAAGATGAAAGCACCAGAACTGAACTTTCTGTCTTGCCTGGTGGTCTTTGCTCAAGGGAGAGACTCCACTTCAGGTTTTTTTTCTTTTTTTCTTCCTCCCTTGTGTTTTGGACTGCTTTGGGATGCATTCCGCAGTGCCTGCTTCAGGGACTGCTGCATTAGGGAGGATTGAGCGGCCCTGTTCCAGTCCAGGTTGCTCCATTCCACAAACAAGTCGTGGCCGAAGCACAAAAAGCACTGAGTCTGAGAGCTCCAGCCAAGTGCTTCCATTGTCTCCTGCCGCAAGTTCTAGCCTCTTGATCTGGACAATACCAATCAGAGCTCCAGCTGGCAGAGAGATAAGCATGGGGGGGAAGAAAGCAGATGCTGTCTTTTCTTTGGTCTTTTGAGCCACGTGCTAGGCTGCAGAGCATCATCATGTTTGAGGAAGGGATTATCCCACCACTTTGGGTGTCTTTATTCCCATGAGGCTTGTGCAATTAGCAATTTTGAATCTAGTAATTGTTTACTGCTGTGTTTGCCTGTTGCTCTTTTGCTTGTCAGTAAACTTATTTTTTCACTTATACCTACTCATTTTTGTTCCTTATTGGTAGAAAGGAATTGATTAATACCATAGGGGCAGGCAGCCCATTCCAGGGTGTCTACCTTTTAAATTGTCTCCAACCAAGACATGGGTGCTAAATGTCATCTCAGGAAGGGGCAGAAGTCTCCTCGTCTTCAGCAAGACCAGCGCAACATTCCAGTTGTTGTACTCTGAGCAGACAAACCTTCAAAGCACCACCAAAAGTAAACAGCTGTGAGCAGAGAAAAGAAGACTTCATTCTTCAATGCACCAACCAATGTGTGTAGTAGGGGGAATGAAAGGAACATAGAAGAAAAGACATGTTTGGGGATTGCTGAACAATGCTGATCTTAAAAAGCATCATAAATAGAGGAGAAAAGAAGTTTTAGAGAGGAATACATGTGGATCTCTTTGTTGTCTTTGCCAGCAGACATATATGTGAAAACTGTCAGTCTTTTATTTTCTGATAAATTCGTAAAAAACAATCCAACCAGTGTGTCAGCTCTAAATAACATGATGCCTCTAATTATAGACAAAATAATAGCATAATGAGATCTGTGCCAAACTAAAAAAACCTGCTGTTTTAAAGAGAGGCTGCTTTGTTGTCTGAAGTTTTTTATTGAGATTAATAGGCGCGGACACATCTCTCTGATAATTTTCATATAATGTATGCACATTCGAAAAATGAAGCAAAACCATCTCTTTATTGCTGCTAATGAATGTTAGTGAGTGCGTTTTAAGAATTGTCATTATATCAAACAAGTGTCCAAAGATTAATGAACTCTGATTTTTCCCTCCTTTCACTGAATAGCTCATACTACATTTATGAAAGCAGACAGTAAAAGTGGCATAAATCATGTTGCACATTATTCTACTTGTCTGTGATCCACCCCAGCATAGATCTATACCCCTTTCTCTGTATTGCCCTACCTGTAAACATAGTTTCTAGATCACTGCTTCTGGTAAAGGTATGGGTGCCTATGAATTAATAGAAACAGGAAGCATTTTTGGAAACCAGGAAAGTGACATTGAAGTAGATATGCAAGCTGAGATAATGGGAAGAGCAGTTTTTGTGGCAGTCTGAAAATGCAGTCTTTATATTGAAGGAATACAGAGAAAGATCAAGCAGTGGCCCACCACTACATGTGAAATCACAGATGAATTTTAAAAATCATTTCCTTATATCCAAAAGTTTAATTGAAGTAAATGACTTCCTTGGTATAAATTAAATAAGGGTTTTCTCTGTGTAAGGTGACTTGGAGGAGAGGATGATAAGATTTCTTTTATTCACAGGTTTTCCAGCACTTAGGTGCTATTGGGAAAGCCATTGCTCTTCCCAGGGTTTTAGTTTATCCATATTAGGAGAAGATTTGATTACCTATCAGAACACTGGATTCTTAAAAGCATGATAGATTTTTTTCAGTTTGTTCTTGTCTTCTTAAGCTGAGTTTCTAAGGAATAAAGTGCAAAATCCTTGCAATTATGAGAATATACCATAAGAAATCCTTCAATCAGAAGAATAGAGAGCAAAGTAATGGTATTGAGAGTGTTTCAAAAAACTGATGCACTGGTTTAGGTTCCCTGTAGTTCTGTTTCTTCAGTACACGAAAAAGACCACAGTCTCTAAGTCTTTCCTCATTCACATAGCAATTGACCACATTGAGACCAGACTTCAGTGGATGATTTAATTCAGTTTGTTTATGGCAAACCTCACTCTTATTTAGTAATTCTAGCTTATGGTTTTCATTAATTTTACCATCAGTACTTGACTCTAAACAGCATAGACATGGAAAAAAGTAAGGCAGGTTATTTGAAATCCCTTTTTCTTCCTTTTAATTTTTTTTTTACAAAATCAGTGGTTTAACAGAATATTCCTTTAGATGATTATTAGCTGTTGCAAACTGATAAGGGAGAAGTTAAGGAGGAATGTTTAGACAGCATTATTTAAAGTACGTTGAAGTACATATGACCTAAGTTTACTCTAACCACTTGCTCACATCTCTATATTCTGGCTTTTCATTATATGTGACAAGATTTATAGACCCTGTCTGCTGCCATTAGGCTCTGGATCATTGTTTTACCAGCTATAACACAAACAGCATATTGATGATTTTTATCTTTGGGTTTTTTCCCTTTATAGTCTGTTAATTTGTAGTTCAAAATCCTACAAAGAAAAGTAAAATTGATATCACTACAGCCTCACTCAGCAACCACCACCTCAAATCCAGGGAAAACTCAAAGCACTTCATTGTGATTTATATCCTCTAATTTCCATCTATTATACTTTTGCCTGAAAAGAAATTCCTTTGTGAAACAAAGGTGCCTCAGATATTATGCAGCAACGTAATTTTTTGCTTTACTTATTGGGAGACTAGTATTCCTTTATCACAGGTTTAGCTTGTTTTCTACTTTTAGCACAGATGGCCAAGCATTTTTGTTATTCTTGATACCCTTCCTGGTTGTTTTCTGTGTTTGTTACCTTTGCAGTTCCAGTGTTTCCTACTCATTCAAAGTTCAAACCCAGTAATTTTTAAAGATATAATGCACACTTACACGTGAAATATCAACAGGTAGTATTTTTTTCTATAACTATGCTGTCATCGTAGCTACAATATAGATGACATATAGGAGGAGGAAGGAAGAAAAAGCATCAGTGTGTACCAGCTATTTAGCCACCATTACCAAGGGATGATTGGGCAAATCAAGGAAAATTTGAAAGTGAAAATAACTCTTCTTCGGTCTGCAGGTGAACTTTGAGCCCTGAGTATTGTGCCTGTCATTTTACTTGAGTCAGTGAGAAGATGAAGTGGAAGATTCAAGCTGTTTAAAAGTTGGACAAGAAAACTTTATTATGAAGTAAGGGTACTGTATCAACAGGAAAATCAATTCAATCAGAGGAGATAACTCAGCTCTTTGACTTTTACCAAGTTACCCCCTGTAACAAAGTGAAGTCAGTTTTAAATGTGAAGGTAATAAATAAAGCAGCTAAAAGCTGGGGTTTTTTTTCATGGGGCTGTAAAAAGGAAGCCCAAAATATATTTGCTGAGACAACAAACAAGTTTTTGTGTCTGATGGGTGATGACTGTGTGTAGATTTGTGGTTTTTTTAAGAAATCTTTACTTATGTCCTTGTAAGAAATGCAAAAACTGGATTTGGGTATTTGACACAAAATGCACATTTTTCTCCTTGTTTCTTCAAATTCCACAATCTAGTGACCACCAGTCACTCCTGAATGCTACTTACCATCTAGCTGAAGTCTACTTTAGTTAAAAGATGTAATTAAAACACTTTCACTGATGGGGCTGTCTGCTTTGGAATAAGTTTGACATCAAGTCTGTATACAAACGCTTTCAAAAGTCAGAGTATTTCTCCTTGGAATTTCATCTACCAGCCATTAGCACACTGCACAAATAGGATCCTCCAGTATATACATATATATATAAAATACTTTTTAAACATATAGTCTTTAAGTCAGTAGTGCCCCGTCTTTGATTCTTGTTCTATGGCTTCATACATATTTTACAGAACTGTTTTCCTTGAAATCCCTTAGTTTTCAGCAGAACTTTTTTCTGCTTTCAATTTCAAACCAATTTTTATCCCAGCTGAGGGATATATTTTCCAGTGGTTTCAAGTTAGCTGTGATTTTCATATCTTTCAAAACTACTCAGTCTTTGTATATAATTTCTTCTCTAATTCTGAAACCTTTTTGTTGACTTCGTAATGTGCATCCTTCTGATATTCTGAATTTGCTTGAGAAAGTATTGGCCTGCCAACTTCTTTAGATCTTTCTACAGATCTGTCTAAACTACCAAAAATATTTCTAAAGAAATCATCCTGTTCTTCCTGACTTCTTTACAGCTTCAAGGAAATTCAAGTTTTGCATAAATTGTGCATGTTTTATGCCTTGAAGGTTGTCCACCTGTATTTTAGGCTGTGTTGGTTGTTGGTTTGCTTAGTATTACAGATATTGAGAAGATTTTTCATAATTTCTTAGCAAGCCACTTGTTGCTAAAAGGAGGAGGACCTTTCTCTTCTCTCTAAAGATAACTAGACCTTTGCAAGTACATTCTTCTATATCAAAATGGCAGAACAACAGACATAAACCTCAGACATGGGGATTTATGCGCAGTTGAAAATGAAAAATTCAGTGCATTCTTTTCTGACATGGGTGTTAGCACAACTGTTTCTGTCCATGTGGTTATGCCAATTACACTGCCAATCTCTCAGTTAAAAAGCTACTGAAATGTTGATCTCAAATAAGGCTTTGTGTACCAGTTGTCAACAGAGAAGAACCTTTCTCAAAGTAGTACTGATAAACTGGAAATAGGAAAAGGTAAATAGATGAGGGTTAAAGTAGAAGAGATAAGCAATTTTAGCATATATTGCAGATAAATCTTTGCTGAAGGGAAAGGTTGCTCTTGGTGAGGGCTGAGCAGTAACAGAAAGAGGTTAAATCAGACCACTTTCAAAAACCTTGTTATTCAATTTTGCTTATTTAGACTTTAAAATCTTTGCTTTGAGGATCCACCATACTGCTTAAGTACTAACTGCAGTGTTGGTGCTGCATACATTGCTACACTTCTTTCTTTACGTTTATGGGCAATTCACTGTTAGTTGAAAAGTAGTGCTTTTAGATGAGATGCAACCTTACCCAGTGCAATAAGCAAGAAAGCCAAATGTAGCTACTAACTCAGTCAGTATCGTTTTCAACTGTGATATAGCTATTTCACCAATTAGTACTTCTGATAAATCAAGACTGGATGGCTTCACAACGAGCACTTCACAACTGCACAGTTGTCGTATATGCAGTCTTCCAGGATGCTACTTGTTACTAAGCAGAAGTACAAAAGCTGGAAATGTGTGGTTAAATAGACTGAAAATAAGATTAAATTTGGGATTTTAAAAAAGACCGTATAAACGTTCTTATGGTAGACATTTGTTACAATGAGACTGGTGAAACACAGGAATAGGTTTCCCCAAGAGTTGGTAGATGTCCCATCCCTTCAAACATTAGGTTGGGTGGGGCTGTGAGTAGCCTCACCCAGCAGATGTCCCTGCTCACTGCAGAGGGAGCATTGGACTAGATGACCTTTAAAGGTGTCTTCCAACCCAAACCCTTTTATAATTCTATGATTCTATCGTATTAATTTTGGTATTTTTAAAGTACAGGTAATTAATCTTAAAGATGAATATCTGCAATAATGCTATAGTTTAATGGTAATATTTTTGTATGAATAAACAACATTTACATGATTTTTGCCAAGACTAAAAAATAAAAATCATTATTGCTACATTTCAGAATTCACATCATTCTTACGAAGCTATGACATTTTTTTATCCTTTACATTTCATTAGTTCTGGACGTAGACGCTAAGAAGCAAAGGAATTCCACCATTTTACCACTTTGAACTAGTTGCTTATTGTTATGAGTCCTTTGTGTATTTTATGTGGGTGACAGTTGCAATGTCTTAAGGTGGATTGTGGAAAGGAATATATGCTTTTACCTGCCTTAAAAAATCTATAAATGAACCTACGAAAAGATTAGTGTAAGCAACAAAATTGCCAGGTGGGAGTTTAATGGGCCATTAAAATAAACCTTTTGGTCCCAAACCCAGATACAAGAAACAGATGCAAGCTCCAGTGATTCACAAATGATAAGCATGACACCCTTTAGCAACCACATTAAATATACATAAGGTTGTTCCTCTGGCAAAAGCTCCCAACAGACTATTCTAGTTTCTTATGGGAGACAGCAATGGTACCAAAGCAGAAGGTAGAAAAACGGCTTTGTTCCCTTTATCGACCTGTTACAACTTTGTGAATAAAATGTGTTTTTCTGTTCCTGCCCAAGGCTATGGAGTTAAGTGAGCAATAAATGGAGACATCTAAAGAGGCAACCAAAATGCTCCTCAACTTCTTTTTTCTTGACTCAGGTAAAATTAAATTTTATGATGAATCTAGCCTCATGAACTTTATAACTACAAGAAAACTGGAAGAGCAAAGGACAAATAGAAAAAGAACTGTGTTTTGGAGCAATCTACTAGTTTCTATATATGTTTTACATTTCCCTCCCCACAATTCTGCCATGGTTCAGAATCCCACTTATGCCTGTTGTTCTCACCTTTGGATACAGGACACCAAATGTGATATTGTCTGTATTATTAGAATCATCGGCCGGAATATACAGTCAAGAAGCCACAAAATAGTTAGGGTTGGAAGGGACTTTGACAGATAATCTACCCTCCTGCCATGGGCAGGGGCATATTCAGCTAGATCAGGTTGATCAAAGCTGTATCCAAGACTGCACCTTGATTGCAGTCTCCTGGGACATGTAGTATGTATGAATCCTCACATTAATTGTGTCTACCCTGTGTCAGAAGAATTTGTTCCACACTGCAAGAGACTAAGCTGATCTAGTTAAATTATGTTTAAAAGGCAGAGAAGAAAAAAGTAGCAGGTTTTTTATTCTAATGATTTTTAAACCTGAGTTTAACCTGTTAACTTCAAATAAAGCCCAAGTGTCTCATGTCCACTTCTATTTTAACAAAGTTTATTTAGATGAAGATCACATAGCTTTTCCCTTTTTTAAATGACTCTACTATAATACTCCTAGCCTACACTGTAGGTGTGCTAACTTTTAAATATTTATGAAAATAATACCAGCTGATCTGCTTTGTATTATAACAGGCGTAATAGCTTGTACTCATTACCACAAATATATGCATAAAACTCCTTAGGTTAAAAATGTTCTCCTGGATGATAAATAGGTTTTTCAAATCTTTTCAAAAGCCACATAGATCCATTTCAAATACTGAAATTTTAGAAGGGCATTTTATCTACTGTGTATAACACAAATACTGTAAAAGGTGAAAAGAAACATTAAATATGAAAGAGTCTGAAAAATTTTACTGAAATCATAGGAACATAGTAATATGAGGTAAAAACAAGGATGCTTACTGAAACAAAAAAAACGTTCAGACGTGGTGAGGGAAAATACCTAAGGTTCACATTTCATTACTTTTAATTGTTTTCTTAGTTTAATCATGGGGATGAATAAAGATGGGGGTAGAAGAAATATTGAAAATCTACAAGTGCCATATATCACAATATATTTAAAAGAGAATTAATACTCACTTCTGTGTAAAATGCAAAGGCTACAAAATAAGAGCATTACACATTAAAACTTTTGAAAGCTATGCCATGGAATAATTTCCAGGCAGGATATATCAAAATTTGTGAAGGTTAGCTTGATAGTGCTCAGTTTGATTATTTCTCTGCTCATGAACACAAATTTTCACACTCTAGGTCAGATTCTGTGAGCGATTTGGCAACCAAATTAACCTAAAAACAAGTTGCAGTCCTCAAATCTTCCATTCAACTGATGTGTGAACTTGGAGTGCTAAAATAATATTTCCATACCTCTTCTGGCATATTTTCTAGGGACCTGGGGATTTCACCTGTTTTCTTGGAACTAGTATCAGTTCTGAGAAAACCAGTTTTGGCAGAGTTGAGGATTTTTCTGTTACTGAAGCTATGGACATGAATGGCTAGCACCTTTAAAGTAATTGGTCCTTTAATTGTTCTTTAATCTCATGAGAAGCTTGTAATACAGATAACCCTGCAGCATCAGGTGTATTAGAAAATGCAGCTGTACTTCTGTATTTTGCAATCATTAGTTGTTTTTTAGAGCAGACCATGCATTGTCAAGCCTGCTTTTTCTTTGACAGACTGACTTGTTAAATTTTTTTTTTTAACATGGTGCAGAAAATGTAGGAGACACTTCTTGCAGGTACTAATAGCCTACCACTTAAATGGGGCTGCACCAGAGTGATTAACAGTCCCTTCCCCACATATGCCACAGAATTGCAGCATCACAGAAGGTTGAGATTGAAAGGGAATTCTGGAAGTCATATAGTCCAACCTGCTTGTCAAGCAGGGCTACCTAGAGCCAGTTATCCAGTACTATGTTCACATGGCTTTTGAATATCTCCAAGGACAGAGATGGCACCATCTCCCTGGGCAATATGTGCCGGTGGTCAGTCACATAGTAAAAAAAGTGTTTCCTGATGTTCAGAGGGAACCTGCTGTGTTTCAGCTTGTGTCCATTGACTCTAGTCCTGTCGGTGGGCACCACTGGAAGAGCCTGGCTCCCTCTTCTTTGCACCTCCCTTCAGGTATTTATAGACATTGATGAGATACCCTCGGAGCCTTCTCTTCTCAAGACTTAACAGTCCCACGTCTCTCAGCCTTTCCTCACAGTCACTTAACCATCTGTGTGGCCCTTCACTGGACTCTCTTCCATACATTCATGTCTCTCTTGTGCTGTGGAGCACAAAACTGAACACAGGTGTCCAGATGAGACCTCACCAGTGCTGAGAAGAGGGAAAGGATCACCTCAGTTGAACTGCTGACAGAAGTTTTTCCAGTGCATTCCAGGATACTGTTGGCCACCTTTGCCGTAAGGCCATATCACTGGCTTATGGACAACTTGGTGTCCAACAGGACTCCCAGGTCCATTTCTGCCAAGCTGCTTTCCAGCAGGGGAGTCCCTAGCATATACTGTTTGTGAGATGGTGCATGAAAGCTCTGTACCATCAGGGATGGTACTTGAATTATCTACATCCTCAGAATGCTATCATCACTTTTTGGATTATTGCTTCTACATCTCCTCATCAGGTCTGTGGTGAAATTCTCCTGGTGCTGTTGCAGAAAAAAACCCTAAAATCTGCAGGTGAGAATTTTGCTTAGCCAATAGGGCATTTCTTTTCAATGTTTCCTTGTTGGGTAAATCTGTCTTTGGACACACAGGCCTCTGCAAGCACCTTACTAACTGCAGGGGCGAATCTCAACAAAGCAGTCAGTCACAAATATACCTTGAATGCAAAGGCCCAAAACTTACAAGCTAGGCATAAAACCCTATAGAACTTTTTCAATGGAGTTGATGGAAAATATCCAGTCAGCTTCCTTAACCTCTGGATTCAGCCTCGTAGGATAAGTTACCTCTGAAATCAGGGGAATTTTTCTTAGGCAGTGCAATGAGCAGTGCTGGCCACCATGAGGCCGTTCATCACTGGGAACTCAGGAGCAGCACCTGGGGTGAAATGGGGTGGAAGTTTCCCATCAGCTTTCAGCTTTGGTGAGTTTGGTGTGATGCCAAGAGAGTATGTCAGTGCTGGGAAAAAAAATGGAAAATATACTTGAAAAATAAATACAAGTTTTATCACTGAAGTGGTAGTTGGAAATTCGTAGAGATTTTTTATTTTAATGTTAGTATTGACTTGCCTTTCCTAAAATCCTTTGGAAACCCTTTAGGAAATCGTTTGGAAAACTGCATTTACCCTTTAGCATCCACTGATACCTTTTCAGTAATCTTGCAGTGACCTTTCTCCCACTTAACTGGAATACTTAAACTGTCCAGACTACCCATTGACTTGCTAAACAGGATTAGGGGGAAGAAAAATAGTGTTTAACCTTGTTTAGAGAAGTGAGATGTATTTCAGACAATAGGATAAGACTTATTCTATAATGGATGTAGTCAGGCTTGTACTACTCAGTCTAGAGTTAAAAACACTGGTAAGCTCTCCTCTGCTTTAAAGTGCTATCAGAGCTGAGAGGAAGCTTTCTCAGGGATTAACTGCTAAGGTGCTACAAAATTAGCTTCATTAAATATATTTTTTTTTTTTAGGTAATTAGATCTATATTTAAACTGCTGTATTTTTTTATGATTTTTGCAAACAAAAGTTGTGAGAAAAATGTCTACTTTTAACTACAATATAAGTATTGATTTTATTTCCTTATGAGTCCTATCCAACTGGAGATATTCCATATTCAATGAAATTTTTAGTTTCACCTCTAAGTTTTTAAAGAAATAACCTAATTTTCAAATATAAACTTGACTGGTAAGCACATAGATTGTTAAGCAAATAAGTGATAACACAAAAAAACAAAAGAAGACTCTATGAAATGTATGAGATGTACTGTTAATACTATCAGCACCTGGCTTGACTAGATAACTCTTAACTTGTCCCACAAGGAAAATGTGATATATAATTTTTCTCTTTTTTCTGAAAAAAGGAAAAAATCCTGCTTCTCATTTACAAACACACACACCCACATGCACACACACAGGTATACACACATATACTGGAATCTCCGTGATATTTGGGATTGTTCTTATGGCTCCTACTTTTGCATCAGTTTAGAAAATTTTGTTTCCCCCAATAATTAATAAGAAAAATAACACTCATCATTTAAAATTCCTTTTGAGTACATGATCTCTCTTTCACACCTTCATGCACACAAACACATGTACAGTGTGTAGGCAGGAAGAAAGAAGGGAAACAGAAAATAATTAAGTTGCTTTACTAAGCTGAATTTCCAGTTCATCTATATATAGTAGCAGTGAGGCATAAGCTAAATAGCATTATGCAGGCTTATGCAAATTGTTTAGGATGAAAGGGGAGCACAGGTGATAAGAAAATAAATATAGCATCGAAGTCCTCCGGAAATCTGTCTTAATGTTGAGCAAGGCTCTGACTAAAGCAGTAGTAAACCCACCACAACATAAAGTTGTCTTTTTAGTTTTAACACCCAGCAGTTATTACCTTAAAGAGGAGGGTAGCTCCATCTTGAGGATTTAAACTCAAAAATAGATCCAGTGACATATGTCCTGTTAATTTGACCTCATTAGTTGCTGCTAGTTGCAGGATCTATGTGAAGAATCTCATTACAAAGATTAGAAATAAAATAGAGGGAATCTTGGCCCTTGGTGGAGATCAGCTGGAACAGCAGTTTAATGTCTGACACACGCTGTTTCTGGATACTCTATTCTTTGAAAGGGAGTGTTAGAGGAGGTGAATCTCTAATAAGTATCTTCTGCGACTTAGCCTTCTGTAACAAGCTTATCTTTCTATTTGAAAAGCATCATTAAGATTTTTAAAAAATTCCTCTGGATTTGGGGATGGTTTCCTTGGGTTTATAAAAAACAGCAAAGGGCTATACTGTATTCCATTCAGTGATGAAGTACAAGTATTAACTGGCAGAGAACACTCTGGTTGTCTGTAGTATGCCATGTCTTGAAACTATTGTTAGCTTTATAGTAATCATAAGAAAACAATAAAATTATTATGAAGGAGAAATTGTTTCCTCCAGTAGGAACTGGCTACAAATTTATTTATTTATATGGTTACTGTAAAATTCATATTGTCAGTGTAGTTTTCACTCTTTGACAGGAGGCTCTGCAAATGAAAATATGCAGGCTTTTAGAACGCTTACTCAAGAAAAACTCTCAAATGAAACTAGTGTGAAGTTCTGCCCAAATCAGAAGTCCAGAAGAGAGCCTCATGTCTGGGACTTGAGGCAGCTATTTACAGAACTTCTAATGAGTGAAATGTGATGGAAAGCCATAGCAGAGCACATTCTGAATATTAGCAGTGGTGAAAACTTGACATAATGAAAATATACATGGGATTAAAAAAATCTTGAGCAACTGATAGGTTTCATTAAAAGAAAAAGAAAAAGAAAGAAAAAGAAAAAAAAAGATTTGTTTACTAAACTTTCAGTTCATAAATTATAATGCCATGCTTTCGCATAAGTGATTCAAGAATATGTGTGCCACGTAACCTAGAGATAAGTAAAACGGGGAGAACGTATCTGCTGAATATTAGTTACTATTTAATATATTTTTTTTAAAAATCGATGTATCAGAAATATGGCTAGGAGTGAAATGTGTGTTATAAACAGCTATAATTTCTGTCTTTATTTTTGCATACATCTTGTCTTTTTCTTTCAAGAGATTCAAGGGATTACACTAACCAAAATGTTTGTCATTACACACATTCTGAAATACATCTAAACTACATTGCATTAGGCAAACAAGAATACTATAGGCTCTGAACAGAGCCATGCTCTTACCTTAGAAAACAGCAGTGTTAATATAAAGAGGAACAGAAGCCTTCCTTGGGAAATAAGTATGGTTAAAAAACCAGGGCTACTAGAACTGCAGTGAATATCAACACTTCCCCTGATTTCATGGAACAGGATCAGATTCACGTAATGTTGTTAAACACCCTGATGCTAGACATTTGCAGAACTCCTAAAACAAGAACAGAATGTTTGACCTTGGTCTGAATTTTACTGAGTTTGTTTTACAGCTAAAAGACGTTTAAGAATGCTTTGGTCAATCAGATCACCTGCATAACAGAAATTTCCACCAAATCTTCTAAGTGGTTTGGGAAATCTTCATTGTTCTACTGCAGAGACAAGTACTAAGATGTTGGGGAAGAAGGTTCAGTTTTGTTTTCTTTTCTTGGTTTTTCTGAAAGGATTTGCAAAATGAAGCCTGTGGGAACTCAGAAACATTTGTATTTTGGCTGAGAACTGATCCAGCTTCATGTAATTTTGGGGGTTGGGTTTTGTTGTTTGGATTTTTTTTATATATTGACTGTGAAGTTGGCTCAGAAAAAGCTGTTAACCAAGCTGACTGGGGAAGATAAAATAAGAGCCTTACTGGAGGAAACAATCCAACACAACTGTTGGGGTGATTTCTTAGCCTGGGATGGGAATGTGATTCTGAAGTTAACCAATATATTGAAAGATCCACCTTACTGAAAGGAAACCAGGGAAAGGGTTGTCAGCTTCTGAAGGCTAACATGATATTTCTAGTCTCCAGACTGCAGTGCAAAAATCCCATGGCAGCCCTGAACCAGCTGTCTCCAGACCTGGTCACTTCAGAAACATGTAAATATAGTATGAAGCCTGAGCTGGCAAGCTCTGATACAAGTGTAATGGGTTGGAAACGTGGGTTTCAGTAACTGAGCTGTTACCCCTCTGCATGGAGTTCCATAGCACCATGAGAGTGGTACCAGAACATTCACAGCCAACTGGAAGTAGCTGCACTATGCCATCTTGCATACTATTCTCTGCTGAAAAAGAGTGTGCTCTAACTTACACATCTAAAAATGGAATAACGAAAGCAGATGCTGCAAGTGCTATGTAGGTTTTGCAGCAGGTTTGTGATTTCTTGTTTTGTTTATGTTTTTTAATCAATATATATCGCTGTTGTATACCCCTTGGCAAAGTGCACAGCAAATTGTTTTGAAGAAGCTTTGGAATCTTTCCTAAGTCATTTCACTGCTCCTACCATCCACTGGCTCATGAAGGAAAAATCCTGACATTTCTTTGAAGTAACAGGGAGGATAAAGTAGGAAGTGGTGAGACAGAAGCATGACCAGATGGGGTGTGGTATTTGGGAAAGCTCCTGAGAACTGTGGCTTACTAGAGAACATAACAGAAACAGTGAATGAGTTCCTCATAAAAATGCACTGACCTTCTTTCCTGAAATTTTGCCAATATAATAGTCATTAGATGGCTCTAACTTTAGATGAAGAATGAATAAATCAGAGTTGATACAGTATCGATGGAAAAAATGAATGGCTGGTCAAAAGCTGGAAGGATCTAGCTGACCTGCTATGCGTCCATTCTGGCTGGAAAGCACATTGCTTGCTCACGGAAGAGGTTCATTAGTATTAATATAGAAGTTCAGTAGGTCACATCCTCTCCTGGAAGGCTTAAAATAGAAGAGAGAGGTAAAGGATTAAAATGCTCTTAATGTTGATACTTTCTGCTCAGCAGAGTTCTGGAGAAAACTCACCCCCTTTCCCTCCTAGCCACTTTAGCCATATTATTTTTTGGTAAAATGTCCTAATTGCTTCAGCAGCAGTCTTGTCTGACAAGTGACTTGAGGTCAAGGCCTTAATGGAATTTTGTTCTCATCTGATTTTTTTTTCTCTCCAATAGATTACACAATTAGATAGACTTCTGTACAGAATAGTGATTAAAATAATCTGAGAAAAAACACTGTGCAGTCTAATGGAAACAGAGTGAACAAACCTGCTACTGTTAGACCTGAGCAGAAGCTAAAACACAGGTTTGTCACTGAGTGATTAGTATTACAGCCTAAATTTACCCTTGAAGGAACTCATCTCTATTCTCTTAAAACTGGGTTTTGTACGAAGAAGCACAAAGAAAAAGATAAAACCAAAAAGTGATTTTGGAGTATAGGGCTGAGGCTAGAGCCAATGTCTCCTAATGACTGAACTTGTAAGTGTTGTAAGGTTTTCACTTACTGTAGATGGGCAAAGTTTATTTCAGTTCTGTAGTAGAAATGCTCTAGTTAGGTGAATTCAAACTTGCAGATAAAGTTGTTTAACTGTGGAAGTGGTACGTATCAGAACGGTCTCTTTCATTTCTTCTCCATCAGAATGCATGTAACATAAATCAAACTTTAAAATCACAACAAATTTTAAGGAAAAGTCATTATAATGCTTATGAGACATATTCAGACAGTTTTTCAGCAGCCTGACAGAAATCTATTCTACATTTCTTGAAATAAGACTGAATGGAGTCCTCAGATTGATTTCAAATGAAATATGTGTACGATTTGGAAAAACATACTTTCACTTTTTCAAATCTTTCCTCAAAATCTAGAAAAAGTTGGGCATCTATTTCAGAGATCCATGAGAGGAGGATAACACTCTTTAATTTTTATGTTTAAACCTGGCCATTCCTACCATTTTGTGCTGGACCTTTTCTGTCCTGCCTATGACTGCTTTTCTCTCACTAGATAGATTTCTGTGGTGGCATTAACAAGCTGTGCCTGCTAGAATGAGTCTGCAGAAATTTCTCAATAGCTTTATGCAGAGTCTTTAGTCTTACTGTCAGAGACAGTGAGAAGAAAAAGAGATTTCTATCCCTGTCTGAGATGATAGAGCATGGCATTCTGTTACAGGTAAGCAATACTAAATAAGGATAAAAGATGAAAATCCTTGCAATCTTTACTCAGACAAAAACTACCACAAGAAAAAAAATTCTATTGATGCAAAACTTTCATTATGCTTAATTCTAAAATTGTCCTGAGTCTGAATAGCTCAAGCTGTATGAAAGGTATTGCTTTTAAAGATGGTCTCCACCCAAGGCATCAGGCACTGAATGCTTGAAACTGTTGTAGAAGATGAGATACAAAAAGCAAGTACTGAGTTCAGTAAAGTAAAACAAGATTGCAGTGAAAAATAATTATTGAATGAGGAATCTACAAACACAAAGTAAATAAAAATAGATTAGAGTACTGAGTGGGAACTGAAACTCTGAGTAGCTCTGTAATTGTAGACTATGCTCCAAGTAAAAAGTAGTGAGACTGGTGCTTAGCATAACATAGATCCATGAAGAGCCTGATTCTCCATAAAAAATGTTTTTCACTTCCAGCGACTCAAACAACCGAGACAGTTTGTCTCTTACAAAAGAAATGAAAAAACAGATAATTTTTGTAGTTCTAAAGATGATAAAGCTGGTCTCTAATCACTCTTTCCTGTCAATACTACATTCATTCCCAGAGAAGTCTCTGATTTCAAATGCAAGGGCATTCAATAGAAAGAACTGACTTGCTTCTGGCTAACATCCAGAATTTTGGGGGCAATAACTACCAAAACCAACCTCATATCTTTCTTAGAAATGAGCCAGAAGTGCACCACAGTCCACAAAGTGTTGTTTATAGTTCAAAAAACCCGAAGCAGAAAATGTAGTCCTGTGTCAAGTGCATTCCAGCAGTTTTATAGCTGGTTAATTGTTTTTGATAATAATATGTTTCTCTCAGACAAAGGCTTTGAGGTTTCCTCTTTGTGACATCAGGTGCTAAAAATTGGGCTCTTCACGGTGGAGGGTATGGTGAAGTATTATGGTGAAGTATTTGCCCTGTGATGTGAAACAGTGTATAAAGGATGGCAGAGTTTCATTAATCACCATGTGGCATTTCCATACTCCTACGGTGTCTAAGGAAGATGAAGCTTCAACAGTTCACTGCTTCCCCTTGGCCTAACAAGAATGAAGATATATGTGTTTCATACACATCACCTTCCTCTGCTTTATGTGTTCACTAACTAACCCAACCTGAGGCTGTAAGAAGCACAGGAATAATCTAAACCACAGGGTGCCTTGCAGGGAATTACTCACCTTCCATTTCCTCAGCAGTAAGCTGGGAGCCAGAAGAAGGAAATGATAACTGCTAGCGTGACAACTCTTTCAGTGAGTAGTTCCTAGGGCTGGGCAGCTAGGTGCTACCTCTTATGCTTTGTGAGATGTGAAATATTAGTTCATCCCTCAGGATATATGAGCTCAGAATAAAGCTGAGGACCGGTGAAAACAGTGTGTATTTGTCTAATATAAGTGTGACCAAAGTGAATTTATGTACCAAAGTGAATAAGGACATTAATTTTGTTAAGCTTTTCAGACAGACTGGAGGTACCACAAAACAAAAGAAGCCTATTTTTGTTTGTTTGTCAGATTTAATTTCATTTCAGCTAAACATTTCTTCCCGTTTCCAGTGCTCAGGCCAGCAAATCCAACCCCTTTACTTTCTTCTGGAAGGAAGTTACAGAAGTCTAAATATCAGCTGTATTTTACAGTTCTGCAGTGTTTGAGGGTCTAAGTCACAGTCTAGGAAACCACCATGAGTTGCATCCTGTGAACACAGAGTAAGTAACAGCTGTTGTCTCAAGTGTGGAATATTTTGAATCTGTAATACACAAACTCCAGCAACATTGATTAATTCTCTTTTCCTGATGAGGTCTGTTCAAATTCAAAAGAATGACTGCATATTGAGTCTGTAGGGCATGGACAAACCACAAATACTAAAATATTAATATAAAAATATGTTGCCTTAGATTATGTATTAGAGAGTTTTTTAATGCTACTTTACTATCCAGAAGTGAAGTACCAACATCCTTAACAGCCATAACAAATCTTAAAAGAATCCCTGCCTACTGTTGGTCTTGACACACTTCAGCCGAAATCTGGAACCAGAATCTGACATCACTGACACAAAAATCAGTGATTAGATCTTCAGCCTTCCCATGATAGTGGGATTCTGCTTTGATTCTGAAAAGTATCCCTACTCTGCCTTTGAAAAGCCAAATGTTCATAACCTTAGTCTTCTATTTTGACATTTTCCTAGACCTGAATCTTACAAATGCTTGTTCCAAACCTAAAAGAAACACTGGAGTCCTTTCCCTTGTCTTTGATGAGTTTGGAATCAGTCTCATAATCCCAAAATTAGATGCAATGGTTACAAAAAAAAGCATACTGGAGTGTATTCTTTTGTGGCAACTTGGTAATAGTGGTATATGATAGCAGCATTATAGGCAGAACTAGAGGGTTTTTTTCTAAAAGAAGGCATCCATGTTCTTGATGAGGTGCTAAGTACAATTTTGAGAGGGATGATATTTAACTCCTGTCACAAGAGTAACCCTCCACAGCCACTGACTGATTGGTACTCCCAGACAGGCAGAAGTGCTCACAGAAATGTGTTTTCTTGAAAATTTTCTCATTCACTACACTTTCTCCAACTGCTTCAGAGCTAGGAGGCAAAACAAGTAACATCATAATGTTTATTCAGTCAGATACTACTTTATTTCTGAAAGGAAGCAGGATTCATCTATATAAACATATATATAAATTTACATTTTAAAAATGTATTTACATGTATTTCTATGTCTTTATATGCATATTTTTATACACACACACACATATGTGGGTATGTGCGCATATATGTGTATATCTCTCTATGTATCTATACTTATATGTATACTTATACCTATCTGTACCTATATATATGAATAGCTGCCAGGGCATCCGCCGATGTCGGATGCATCCAGAGGGCCGGCGGGCCCCGGTAGCCCGGAAGGGGGAACGCGGGGCGCTCTGCAGAGGCGGCGGGTCCCCCCGCCGCTCCCGAGTCGCGGAGCCCCGGTGGGGACGTGTCCGTCTTCCCAAGCGATCGGCGCGCAGGCGCCTCTCAATCTCCAGCTCCGGTGAGATGCTCTTGGACCTGGGAAGGGGATCGCCCTGCCATTCCCTGCCTCCTGCTTTCTTTCCGGCCCCTCTGCCGCACTTTTCCTCCAGGCCGCTGGCTCGGATTAATTTTTTTCCCCCTAGTCGCTATTTTATTTTGTAATGTTGCTCACCTCACGGGAGCCCATTTGCTTTCCTCCGTAGCTCCCTCTCCTCCAAACAGCGTTATCTGAAAGGAGACCCGCCTGTTGATTATCCCCGTCTGCCCTTCTCTTAGCTTCCACCCACCCTTCACCCCCAT
>VZRR01001055.1:138924-219704 GCA_013398015.1 Oreocharis arfaki | reverse complement strand
CACCCCCATCCCTCCCTCTGTTTGATTCCAAACCTCTGGATGGTGTTTTGGTGTCATTAGGAGATTAACATCCCTGGAGCACCAGGGGAGGAGGAGTAGGAGGAGGAGGAGGAGGGTGTGGAGGAAAGCGAGACTGCAGGCAGGAAGGTTGGCACATTAACACGAGTGAGACTCTCCTCCCGCCGTCNGGCGAGCGGCCGCGGTTCCTGCGCGCAGCCCCCCTCTCTTTTATGAGCAGCGAGGTGGCAAAGCGGCAGCGGGGGACACCTGGAGGAGCATTTCTTCCCCGGGTTTATGAATGGCACTGACATGGAGGAAATACCGTTTCAGAAAGTCAAGACCAAAAGGAAGAAGTGCTGCCACTGCTGCTGCTCCCCGCCGGCTGCCGCGGCGTCAGGAGCGGGAGCCGGGTTGGGGGACCCCCCTCCCTTGCTGCTGCTGGATGCCATCGCCTGCGAGGACGAGTTTGACTGCAAGGAGCTGGAGGCTCTCTTCCAGAGCTACAACCTGAAGCTGGAGCAGACGTCCACCCTCAAGGCGCTGGCCGTCCTCATCGTGCTCACCGCCAGCCTAGCCCTGGTGGAGCTGCTCTCCGGCCCCAGCCTGACCATCTCCAAAGGTTCGCACCCGGTGCACTGTATCATCTTCCTCTCCCTCTTCATCGTCACCAATGTCAAGTACCTGCAGGTCACCCAGCTGCAGCAGATCGTCAAGCTCACCTTGCTCTTCAGCTTCACCTTCTCCTTCCTCTGCTGCCCCTTCTCTCTCGGCGCCTACGGCATGGAGCCACCCAGCGCCCCCGAGCAGGGCATGTGGCAACTCATGCTGGTAACCTTCGTCTCCTACTCGCTGCTTCCCGTCCGGACGCTGCTGGCCATCGTCTTCGGGCTGGTGGTGTCCGTCTCGCACCTCATCGTCACCGCCACCTCCGTCAGTGCCAAGCGGCAGCGGCTCTGGAGGACGGTGAGAGAGGCCGGGCCGGGCCGGGCACTGCAGCACCGCACAGCCGGCGATGTCGGCCCGCCGGGGGGAGGGAGAGCGGAGAGGCGCAGAGCGGCCCCGGGCAGCTGCGGAGCCTGCGCGCCCCCCGCCCAGCCAGGCCGGGCGCCGGCTGAGGAGTGCCCAGTGTGTCTCCGGCGGGGAACGGGCGAGCGCGCACCTGTGCCTCAGGCAGCTGTGTCTATAGTTCCCGAAAGTTTCCGGGAGGCAGGCGGGGATAGGGCGGCTCTGGGGAGACGGAACCTCTTGGCTTTGTCTTTCCAAGGTAAACCGGGGAGAGGGTAGGGAAACCAGCGCTACCGTGCCCCACGCATGGGGTGAGTTCAGAGCACCATATGCACAGTCAGTGCAATACAGCGCCCATCAGTAACACCACCTGGCTCTGTTCAAACTTGGCACAGACAAAAAGCTGCGTGTGGTAACTCCACCGAGTTGGTTCGTATCCTCGCTGTCTGTCTCAGCCGTGGGCCCTTCGTGCCTATACACAGCCCATCTGCGGAGGTGCTCTGAGGAAACTATTTGAAATAGGTGGGACACTCGGAGAGGGAACCCCACCTCGCTGCTCTCCCAGCAAGCGAGGCGTTCCCCCTTCAGCTTCCCCAGGGCAGCTGCTGCCCCCTTTCCACAGACATTACCTGCTATAGCAGTGAACTTCCTAGCGGTTCTCTTTCCCTTCTGAATTAATCCAGCAAAACCTCCCTCTGCAGCAAGCATCTTTAGAAACGTGCTGCTGCACTCTCCCCTCTCCCCCGAAGAGCTATTTATATCCCTGCAGGGCTTTCTCCGGCTCTCGTGGCCTGATGGGCCGCACTGGCAGGGGGAGGAGGATGAGGAGATGCGCGTATAGGAAACGTGTGGGCTGGCAGTCGCGGTTTGCTACTGAAGGCTCTGTTATGTGGTGCGTCTGAACCACTGGGAAAGAGGAATTGAAAAATTTTTGTGTTCTTCCTTGCATGCATTGATTATGCCTGCCCTCAGGAGAAGCACATGGGTTCTGTGGTCCAGATTGGTGTTAAATAGCAATTTAATGCATAATTGAAGTACTTAGTACATTACTTCTGAAAAATCCTGGTATTATTCACCATGACTGCGTAAGGCTGTATTGTGATGTTAGGACGTACACAGTTGACATGGGCATAAACACTGGTAGAAGCAGGATTGTACACCTTTCTGCCCAGAACTGTGAATTCCTCAATCCTTCTTCCGTGCTCACACAGACACACACACCCCAGTGTGACATACATGCACAGCATAGAGATACACAGAGACAATCACTGAGTGGGGTTCCTGAGACAAACAGGATTATTGATGGCTTCACGCTGCTGAGCTGGTGGACAAAATAAATTGTGTATTCTGAAGGGGAGGAGAGAGATAAGATGAGCTTTATGATTTACCCAGATAATCTGATGGTCTATTTTTAAATATGTGATTTAGAGTTTCCATGAGAGAGAGAGCTGATGAAATGCAGGAGCACCAAGAGGAGCCTTCCTAAAAAGCATCCAGAACGATGCTAAAAACACTAGAATATTTTCTTTGGATAAGGCTGAAGATAGCTTTTTTTACTGAAGTACCAATTAGTCCTTATGGGAGTCCAGGCTATCCTGGCTCCCCTGACACACAGGCAGACTTTCCTTGATGACAAGCTGCAGCTCGGTGTGGCATCTGCTCTTCTAGATGAATAACATAAAGAAGCTGACAATAACGTCTGCTCACTAAATTATCTAACCAAGGTCGTGAATGTGAAACATTTTGAAGAGAAAAAATCTGCTAGCTCTTTCCCTTCACACTAGTTTAACTCAGTTATTCAATGGGCAAGAAACTGGCTTAAAAATGCATGGAAATAGTTGACTAACATCTGATGTAACATATGTATGTTTCTTCTTCATCACCATCTCCCCCCACCACAGTAATTTCAGTGGTTTGTATGCAGTCCCCAAAGCAGTATGCTTTGCTGACAAAAGGAGGCAGAAACCAGCTCAGGGTCAAGCAAAATAACGGGTCTGTGAACTTGTGTCACACAGAAATGCACACTGATTTGTGGCATATTTGCAAGGAATAAGGTTTCTGATTTGAAGACCATCTCTGTGTATGGAAGGGACTTTTGCCTTACAAATAAGTGGGTTTTTTTCCTTTTCCAAAGAACTTTGCAATGGTTGGAAATTTAAAGATATGTAAAGGCTGCACCATCTGAATTTTATTTGCTTGGCCTGAGAGTAGCTGAGCCTCTTTTGTAAAGGCTAGAATGGACCTTTCCTTGCAACTGGGATCTGCTTCCCAGACACTGGATATTATCATGATAGCCTTAGTGCTTGCAGACACAGCATGCAGTTGACGTGTCAGGGAAGCAGGACTGCTCTATGCAGAGCTGCAATAGCATGAAAGGCTCTGTTCTCTCTCCCAACCCCTTGCTCCCTAGCCCCAAGCAAGTGGATGAATTTAAATTTTTAAACAGAAATCTTAAGTATCCAAAAATGCAGAAACACCTGCACCAATCACTGAGACTGGTATTCTGTTAAAGAACTCTTTGATTTTTTTGTGATTCAGGCAGGGAACCAACTTGGGAATCAATTTTATTTTTGTTTAGCCTGAGCTTTAAGAGACTGCAGATCTAGTAACTTCCATTGAAGTTAAACTGGAAGTTAGTCAGCAAGACCAAGCAGTTCATGTTGTTTCAAATTCAACCCATTAAAAAACAGGCATAGCTAAGTTAAGGGATTTTTTCTCAAGTGAACTTTTAGATGTGCATCTTCTATTTCATGCAGTCTGAGGAATCCCCATTTGCAAAAGCCTCACTAGCTTCAATAGTGCCAAATCAGAACCTGAGTGGGCCCCCTGGCATGCGTAAGACTTTCTTCCTTTTAAATGTACAAATTCTCTATGTAATAAAACCAATGCTCTTTGTGGCAGAAGTTTGTCATGATGTCTATCGAGTAAAGCACGTTCAATTTGCAAGTGATAGTTCTCTGACAGCACAGTATTGTCTGTGGAGATCATGCCATGCCATGCCATGCTATGCCATACCATGCCATGCCATGTCATGTCATGTCAGAGGTGAGACACAGTTACGTGTAAAGGCAAGAGGAGAGCAGGAAAGCAAGTATGGGGAGGTAATGAGAGTCAGGGGAGTAATGTGACAGAACTTGAGCTTCATCTTTCCACTCAATAGCTGGTTTGTTCATCAAATGAAAGATTCCAATCTACTGATATGTCCTGTGCAATTCTTAACAGAAATATAGTAGTAGATTTTATATATATATGTTAAAATAAGTGCAATATCAAAATTATGCAAAGTACTTGGGGACAACCTTGATCCCATTTGGGATTATGTCAAAAGACATGCTGACTTCACAGCTGATATTTCATGTCTTATCTGACATTGTGATAATGATGTAAATGGTGTATCTAACCAATATCATATTGATCATGTTAGCTGGACTCTTTCCTTTCCTTCAGAATCATGGAACAAAACGCTCCTGCCATGTAAGGTGACAAAGTATCCACAGATGGCTGAACCTACAAATGTAGTTTTGAAAGCTTGGACTCTTGTCTTTTTTTTTCTTTCTTTTTTTTCCCCCTCTACAGATCCCAGATATATGTTAGGTGCTTCAGAGCCCTTACAGAAATACAGAACCCTGCCCAAAGGACCTTAGTATAATTTTTGTTGTAATGCAGTGAGTAGGTGTTAGAGACACGAGGACCAGATTGGGTAAGGAAGGCAAAGGCTGCTCACAGAAATTACTCAGTGGTGGCATGTGCACTGTTTCATGTCTTACCATTAAATAACTCTTTTGTCCCTCGAAATATTTTTGTCTCCTTTCTAAAAAAATGTATGCTTATTTCCACAAAATTCAAAACCAAATCATACACCAACAAAGTGCCCTCACACATCACAGAAGTCTTTGTGAAAGAGAAAATCTTTCACGAAAAACAGAATTACAGCATGAGTAACAAAGAGCAGAAGAAAAAATACTCCTATCATAAACTAGCCGGGGTTTTTTTTCAGAAGTGTGGTGAAATAAATGTAGGTTTTGGTTAGTTTGTTTGGGTTTGTTTTTTTTTTTTTTTTGGCCTGCATTTTGAACTGATTTTATGCATGTGTTTATCTATTTGTATGATAGCACTTTTATTGATTCAGCAAGTACCAAAAATTGTAGTTGGGATTAGATAGACTCTGTAAAGGATAATGTAAGGGAAACTGGTGTAATTTATTTAAAATAATGAATTTATTACTTAAAAGTGTATTTTATCTTAACTATTTGCAGGTTAGTGTAATAGTATAGAATATCACAAGGAATTGTCATGCCAAAGATAATCTTATTTCTGCTAGTGTTTAAAAGGTATTTAATGAACACATCTGACAGAACTGTTAACCTCCACACCTTTGTCTCTCACATAGAAGGCAGAGTCTAGTAACCTAATGAAAGGGGTTGTAAATCAAAGACAGCTCAGCTCCATTGCCATAATGGTGCAAAACTCCAGTTTTCTCCTTCACGCATATAAAAGACTGGTGAGGGACTGTACTAGATCATTCTTTGTGATGTTCTTCAAATATTAGTATCAAGAATATTTCTAGTATTGCAAACATACCTATGCATTAGTAATCTGTTTGAATTCACTATTTTCCTCTTCCAAAGATGGCGAACACTGTTTTTAGAGTTTCTCAATATCTGTGTGTAACTCTAATTTTCATTTCATATTTAGTCCTTATTGAAAGATTGTTAAAAGTTTGGGGGATTGGGTTTTTTTTTCCCTTCCTAGTCGAAGTGGTATCTTTATTTGTGGCATAGGCTTTCCCAGGTATTGACCACAGTCCTTTTATCTAGGGGCTGAAGTATAGGATTTTCTAAGGAATGTAGAGTTCAGGGTCTTTTTCCACATAGAGATTAGTATGCTCTTGGCTTCCTGAGTCTGCAGACTGCTGACACCGGTACTCTTCATGCGTTTCCAAAAATTAACAGCATGGTGATGGTTCTGCATGGTTAAGAAACAAGAAACTTTTGAGAAACTGTCAAGAATCATATGACTTGGAGACACAGTCAGTAACAGTTTATCTGAGAAGTTTAGTTGTTATTAATAGGCAAGATCCCATTATTACTGAAGAAAAAGAGGGCTTCTATTCAAAAAACGTTTTAAGAATAATAATAAAAAACCAAGGTAATACTGTTATACACTCAGTTTCTACTCACTTTCCTTGATGTTGGGCTGTCCCTTCCCCTGCTTCTCCAAGTTTTAATGGTGGTGGCTTTCATTCTGCTGGTGGTGTTGCCTATATTGGCAGCATCTGGAGTCTTTCAGAGGAAGGAAGGAGATGTTCATGCTAATGTTGCTAATATGCATTTCTCTTCCTTTATTGGTCTACAGCTCCGTGTTTCATCCAAATTTTTAGAATATGTTTTATATGTGTTGGATATTTCTTCTGTGTTCTCTTTGTTACAACTAGTACCAGGTCTGTGCATCTTCACATTCACATTTCTTTAACTGACCATTGGAGAGTCTTTTTTATAGCTGTGGGTGTGACTTCAAGTCTATGCTGCACCTTTTGTAGTCCCATGCTCGTACTCTACACCATCTCCTGTGTCTCCCCTTCTCAAGGTCTGTATTGTGT
Source organism: Oreocharis arfaki (assembly GCA_013398015.1). NCBI lineage: Eukaryota > Metazoa > Chordata > Aves > Passeriformes > Paramythiidae > Oreocharis > Oreocharis arfaki. The sequence continues at coordinate 213,100 of VZRR01001055.1, read as the reverse complement.
TTCCATAGGCCTACATTTCTGCATAGTACAGCATTATGTTTTAGTCATAAAACTGTTGTGCTAACATACAAAGATGATCAAAAGTAACATAAATGAACTACAGAGATCTGGTCAATTAGGGAAAAAATGTTTAATCTAGAGAAAACAATGTGCACAGAAGTAAAAAAAAAAAAAAAAAGGCAGCCTGAGAGGCTAAACATTTAATCCAGAACAAGCCTGACATGGCTTAGTCTGGAGACCTTATGACTGCAAAGTCAGTGCATAACTTATGGCTTTCTATATAGCAATGGCAATATAGTAAGAGCAATGGCAATACAGTATTACAGGTCGATATTGTTGCATTCCTTTTTAACATGTGCAGTTTAGACTGTCTCCATGTGTCTTGTTACTGCCTTTATTTGAATGCTATCAAAGTGAGCCAACAGTCATTTTTATTTCAAGAAGGAAAAATGTTATTGCCTAGACCCTAGTTTATAGCAAAACATTGCATGTAATATTAGTAATTAGGGACTGTATTTAAGTTACATACTTACTGTGTGGAAAAGTAGTTTTCATGTGTGTTTGTGCAGCTCTGAGCTCAGGGTCTACCAATTTGGGTTTAAAGATTTTTGGTGGTTCTATGGGATAAGTTATCAAGAGTTTCTATTCCTTTCTTCTTTAATTTCTTTCTTTCTGAACATGTAAGTTTTGGATATATTCAGAGCTAAGCTCCCATGAGAAAACGTTGATTATGGGAGTAGTTGTTCTTGATATGTTCTGCCATTCAGGCTGTCCTGGATTTAGGCTTCTAAATATTTTCCCCATCTTTTTTTCCCCAGTTAATACAATAGTTCAGTGCTTTGCTACTCAGAACGAGTGTAATACAACAACTAGGTAGTGCGGATTTCAATTTCTTGACATCTACTTTAATCACAGCCCTGGATGTGTGCTTGTCTATACATGGGCCTTACTAACGAGAGCAGAAGTGTTCTTTCTAGCATCTTATCTCATTCTGTCAGTTTAGACCCAGTGCATTCCTTCTCTTGTCATTCCGGAAAACATTAGCTAGCATAAAATAATGTTTTCTGTCTATAATGGTTAGTTATTGTCTTTAACTTTCTCAGATGCAAAAGGCCATATATTCCTGTCTTTACATCTCTTTTCTGTGTTACCATAAAGTGGTAGAAACATAACTAAATGCAGGTGTCATGTATGGAAAAACAGAGATGAGCCAGAAAAGCATTGTTTCTTGTTGATTGTAAGCTGCTGGTGGTGCCAAGAGGAAATAATTGTTAGAAAGTCTATTATGAGTGTGGGAAAGACATGGCTTCACACAGACTTCATGTTCTGATTAATTCATAATGTTATAAGAAAATTTCATCTAGGACTTGAAATGTTCGTGGTTTATGACAGGAAGAAGTCAGAGAGACTAGTAAGACCCTTGCTGTTGGGAAGGTGACAAAAGAGTGCAAGGAGAAGAGACTGATTCAAGCTTTGGAGCTGAGCTTTGTCTTTGGCCTGCTATGATGGATGGGTCTGAGGGACTATCAATGAGTAGAACGTAATCCTTTTTTTTTTTTTTTCAAAATTTCCAAATTATGTGATCTTCTTTCTTACTTTCTTCCTCTGGGAAACTTTTCATGGAAGAAATTTGCTTTGCTTCAAAATTTTGAGATACATACCTAGAGGAATTTGAGGAAACAACGTAATTACTACTTTGTCCAGCTGTTTTTATTCTGCATGAATTCACTACATGAGCTGATTCCTGAAATAAAATCACTAAGCACATTATACGTGCAGAGAAGTTGTTTTCTCCATCAGTATTTGAAATACTGAAAAATCCCAGAAATGTGGATCTAGTGTGTGGCTCTAAGGCAAGCAATAAAGGGCAACAAAACCTCGAGAAAGACGGTTATTTCTTTAGCTGTGGTTCAGGAACTACAGAAATCCTTTGTCATCCAGAGATCTGTGTTGCGAGAAAACACCTATATGTGGCTAATATGAAAAATGTTATAGAATAATATTTCACTTTAACACCACCTTTCAGATATTTGTTCTGGAGCAAGATGTTAATTATTGGGTTCAGTAACAAATGGTTGTGAATCCTCCCATATGGCTTCATAGAAGTAAACATAATTAACTTTTTACAGTGGTTAGCATATGAAATTTAGGAGTGCTTAATTTGGCAACTGTGGGTTTTTTTCATAGGTTACTCATTCATACACTACAATGTAACAAAAATATTTGTCAATTGCCGTAAATCTGCTAATGATCACCTCTTAGAAGATGAAAGCAATTATCCACCCACATAAAATTAGAAAATGAAATAACTAATAAACCTAGTTTTAAAAAGAGATGTGCATGAAGTATATCCTTAATTTGAGTATTTTCAGGCTGAAAAAGAATATTGTGCTTGAGCAGAACTTGTGAAATTTGTTCAAAAGTTGAAAAGAGGCCTATGCCTTCTAAGGAGTCTTTCTTTCTTTCTTTCTTTCTTTCTTTCTTTCTTTCTTTCTTTCTTTCTTTCTTTCTTCCTTTCTTCCTTTCTTCCTTTCTTCCTTTCTTCCTTCCTTCCTTTCTTCCTTTCTTCCTTCCTTCCTTTCTTCCTTTCTTCCTTTCTTCCTTTCTTCCTTTCTTTCTTTCTTTCTTTCTTTCTTTCTTCCTTTCTTCCTTTCTTCCTTCCTTTCTTCCTTTCTTCCTTTCTTCCTTCCTTTCTTTCTTTCTTTCTTTCTTTCTTCCTTTCTTCCTTTCTTCCTTTCTTCCTTTCTTCCTTTCTTCCTTTCTTCCTTTCTTTCTTTCTTTCCTCCTCTTTCAACTTAATCTATATAAAATACAATGTAGCAAAATGAAGTTCGAGGTAAATTGATGACTGTTTGTTCAAAGGTGGAGGATGTTGGCCGAGCCTCATTTCACTTTTAAAAGCCAAAAACCATCTCACAGGGCTTCAGGGAGATTTACCTGATATGCCAAAAATTATTCTTGCCTGTAATAAATTCTTCCCAGGATGTTTTAACTAAACAGTTACACCATTTAATGTGAACTATATAGAAAGTCAATTGTTTATGAAATGACATGGAAGTAGTGATGACAGTGTAAAGTTTTGGCCAAACAAGCGCACAAGAGACAGAAGTTGTACCAGGATCAAATTTCCACTGTTGCAGGTTGTCTCTGGAGTCTGCTCTGCAGACTCCTGCTCACTGCTGTCATGGCTGTCAAAGATTTGAATGCTACTCTCATCTGGTGTTATGGATCCCAGAGCTGTGGTGCTGTGCTCTGGAAAGTGAGGGTTACCCCTCACGGATGTCCTGTGTGATTCCTGGTACTGCACCCTGCAAGCTGTTGTGCTGATCTCTCTGCTGTACCATGCTGGTTTAGTGTAAATCAGCTGTCACTGCAGGGGCTGTGAGAGTTGAAGAAGCCTGATTTTAAGTTCCTAGTTGGATTAGCTACGATGAATGCTCCATCATTCATATATGCTTTGAAATATAAGGAATAATGATGCTTTTCAAAACAGAGAAACAAACTGAGCACTATCTCCATGTTCAGTATGTGAATTTCCCCTTCCTACCGCCAGTTACGTAAATGACAGTAGTGAATGATAGCTGCTTGAGTTCCCCCAGATGGAAAGATTACAGCAGCTTATTTGGCCTTCTCCATGCAGTTCTCTCTATTTTAGGCAGCAGTAGATTGAGGAGATTGCAGCTGAGTTAATTTGCCTCATCTGTCAGTCAAAATAAACTGCTTTATCAATAGTCTATTTCTTCTTGCTTGCACTATTAAAAAGATTAGTCTGGTTTTTGCCTTTGAAGAGACCACAGCCTGAAGAGGGGTTTCCTATTCTAAACTGCACTTCACAGTACCAATTAATGTTAACACAATGGCTGAAATGGCTTTGGTAGGAGAGTAGTGTGATTTTCTACCTGAGAGTGCGTACTCTTCTTATAATAGCTTCTGGAATATCCGTCACTGAAAGGGATAGTGATGTTTAAGAGGAAAAAGTGGGCTTCATTTGCTGGATTTTCTTAGCTTGCCTATGGTCAATGCAAAATGCACTTTTCTTACTCTTGAGTCTCAGAAAAATACTCTGAAAAAATTAACAGTTTGTATTTTACAGTTAGGATGAACAGAAGTACTGAAATAGGCAATGTCTGCTTATAAAGCTATGAATTATTCTCTATCCTTAACTGATATTTTTGTAGCAGTGCTAGTGTACCATCAGAGGATGTAATTATTTAAATATTTTTTTTTGCTTGCTTGCTTTTTTCTTTTCCTGCTGCTGCTGCTTTTGTGCAACCAGTGCCTGTCGGGTTTTTGCTGATTACTGTGGTTCTTCATGCAGTACTCTCTGCTGAATTTCCACAAAAAAGGAGCATCAACCAGATACAAAAGAGAGAACATTCTTCTGGGATGGAGATTACTGCAGAAAGGAGGATGATCTTTCCTAATTCCCCTAAGAGTGCACAATATTCAGCCCCAAGACTCTGTCTCTCTTGTCCATTAGTAAGTCTGCAGTCTTGCACCTTTATTCCAGATCTCTTTGCCGTCATTTGCAAAAGTCTCATTCCTTCAGCACAATTGTATACTGAAAAACTGAGCTTAGCTACTGATCATAAAGAGTTTTCATTCTCTTGGGAAAAAAATGTAATACCTAAGGTAGAGAGAAATTGTCTTTCCTGCAAAATGTCTTACATGCCCCTGAAGATGTGTTTGATGTTTACTAAGAGTTTCTGGTCCTCTGTAAATGTAAGGATTTGACATAAAAAGAAACCATTATCTAACATTCTCAAAGAAATTCTTTTCACAGGGATATATCAGCTATCTCAGCTCCTTTTCCCTTGTGTGTGATAGTCGCTGCCATTCCACCCATAAAAATAGAAAAAACCTGAAAAATGAAAGATTTACCACTACTCTGTACAGCTGAAAACCTTTTCCTGAAGTTGTAATTAAAAAAAAAAAAAGCATTTCTAAAGCTTGTATACTGCTGAGTTACAGTGATCTTACTGTTCGCAGTCCTAAATGGAGATGGTTGCGTTCAATGGTACAAACCTTGGAAAAGAGATTTTTTTCTTCCTTATTGCAAATAAGGGGTTCAAGAGTGGAGATGTATGAGGGAAAGGTCTTTTCTTCTTTAGAGACACATTTCATATTTAGATTTGTAAAGTTCAAGTTTCTTTAGTATCTAAAGATATTTTGATGATCTACCAAAATGTGTAAGCAAGACTGATGCCACTAGTCCAGTTTCTGATATGAGATTGTGAGTTACGTACATACCATCACTGTTGGTAACTCGGCAAGCCTGGCAGACTAAAGGTTGTTTCCTTCGTCTGTGGGCAAACACGAATGTTGTTTTGCTAGGATTGCTTATGAGGTAATATGTATGTCTTATGTGGAATTGTAATGAAAGTTCACAGGGCCTCTGCACTGATGGAATTAGCATGTATAACAACAGAAAGCGAGGCAATCCTACTTCCAGGGCATTACGGAGTCTGCTGCCGTGTTTGACTTTTAACATGTTGGATAACTACCATTATTCTTACAGTAGCAAAAGTCACATTGACCCTAGAGCAGTCCCAAGGAAGACCCAAGGCTTTGACTTGTCAGCAAATGCCAGAAGTGCAACATGTAAGTAGGCGCTGGGTACAGTATGAACCAGTGTTGTGTAACATGGCAGTAAAAGCAGAGTATTTAGAGGGTGTGGTTTCTTTTCTTCAAGGAATGCTTAAGCTATCTGGAAACTACCAGCTATAGTTGTTCAAAAGCTGGCACGAAGCAGGCTGTATGCGAGTAGATGAAGAAGGGAAAACCATTAGGAGTCAGATTACTAATCCTCAGGAGAAATATTTCTCTCTCTAGCATCTGAAAACCTCGCAGTTGTTTTCAGAGTTGTTTAAACTGTCTCCAGTTGAAAACCTTGGGATCGGTGTAGATGTCAGAGGTCTACTGGCAGCCTGGACATAATACTGTATCACTCTATCACATAGCTGTTGCAATATTAACAACAATTGTAGATGCTGATTGGTATTATCAGTCTGAGCAGTTTCTGGGTTCAGCTTCGGGGAGTTTCATGTGACAAAGGAGTACCATAGGAAAAATAGTTAGCTTTCTCAGTCTTTGTCCAGCAGATAGAATGCTTCATTTCTTACACCTCTCCTGCCCTCTCTAAATGAGTGCATTTCTCGTCCAGTACACAAAGAATGGAGGAAATTATTTTCAAGACAAAATTACTGACATGTAAATGGCATTTAACAATTAGTAAACAGCAGAGTCTTGGTTCCACTATCCCTTTTAAGGATTAATTTAGTCCTTGGATACATTGGAATGTCAGTGTCAGTCACACATAATGCCAAAGACAAGAAACAAACTGAATTTTGCACCGGCCTGTTGATGATGCTTCAGGCATCTGAAGCACACTGTTCCAGTGTTGGGTGCTCCATGCACAAACTGTGCCAGTTTTATAGTGTGTGCAAACAGAACAGGAACTCCAGCTAATACATTTTCTCCTCTGACTCAAGCAAAACTGCAGCACAATTCTTTGCGTTCAGAAGAGGAGAGACAGGGTGACAGACCTTGGTGCACTCACTTTCTGCACTGTGAAGTCACTCGTATTCTAAGTCAGTTGTGCCTGTGCCTTTTGTAAGAGTGGGTAGCACTCTGTGCTGTCTCACCTATGGCATGCTTTTGGGAATCTGTCAGTCAAGCTTAGTCGTGTGAGTTTAGAAACTCTGTAACTCAGCCAGGTGTATTTTGTCAATACAGCCTTCTACGTTGTAATCTCATCTCTGTGTGGATCATAAAGTGGCGTTAAAGTGCTAACAAACAGGCCAAATAAAAGGAGAGGTCCTGAAGCCTGGTGGTAACTGGTGATGTCATCACATCTGCTGTTTATATCCTGAATAGTAAACTTGGAAACCATTAGAAGGTGTGATGACATGTGATGCTCAAGTAATGTCCTCTGAATAGGAATCAGAAATCTCTAACATTGAAAGACAGTGTTTAGACTTTGCTTAGACTCCAAGAATATCAGATATCTAGAGTCTAGTAGGAAGGAAGTCTCATTGGTGAATTATTTGGGTTAAAGAATAGTTAAAAGGCCAGCTGTCTCTTTGTGGGTTTCAAGAAACCAGCTTTTAATGGCCTAATCTTACTCTGAATCCATATTTTAAATCACTAAAAAAAGTAGTGTCATGCATTTGGGTATACCCCCTTATTCACCGTTTTTCACCATGCAATAACAGTTGAATCCCTGCGCTGAGTGGGAAGCTGCTAATGTGAATTAGAACCAGCCAGGTAGGATGGGCTTCCAGATGGATGCCTTCTCAAGTTGTCTTCACACCTGCCTAGGCTCCTGTGCTGGCATGAAGAGACTGGGAATAGGAATGAGCAACCAGTGAAAACAAACGGTCCAGAAATGCTTTTTTTTTTTTACTGTTCTGTCAGTTTAAGTCCTCCTGTAACAACAGCCACATTGTATTTACTGCTACATGAACTTCAGCAGGAATAGTGTTAGCCTGATTACATCTTTTCCACTTTACACCTAATTATATGTGCCTTAGTTTAGATATGGATTTTTGGAAAATACTAAAAACTGGTGTTATAACTAAATGTTGGTTGATTCAGTATAAGTGTTAAAACAATGGCTTTCATTGACAGATCCTGGAACAGTTTTCAGCATAGGTTCCAAACCTTATTAAGCAATTTGAAAACATAAATTACTGTTAAGGACCAAAAATTATATTTTCTTGTGTTTCAAAAACACTTGAAAAGTAATTCAAGGATCCCCACTGAAACCATGTATATAGAGGGACTAATCTGCTAAATTAAACTGAAAAAAAAGAAGTTACATTTAAAAGTAGTTAGAAGCAAATGAAGTTGTGTAAACAATTTGGATTCCTACATGGTGCCGTCTTTAAATGCCTCAAAACTTAAAAAATTGCATCAGTGTTCATAAAGGAGTGGACCATTTATAACCAGTATTCTGGCCTCAGTGAATGAGTCATGGAATGCATTAGTTCTGAAGCAGGTAATGTGCCTGGTATCAAGTACAGAAGATATTATATGAGATTTTGATATGGGAAATCAGTGGGCTTTGCATGTTAGCTTGGAAATGTTATGTGAATATGTTTCTTTCAGAATGGACAAGAACTATGTTCTTCCCATACAAAATAGGCTGATTCTGTATTACACTATTACTTTGGCTATATTTGTTTCTAAATACCTGAGTTACAAAGCAAACTCGCAAAGAAGGCATTAATTTTGATTGCAAGATGATATCCTGTAATAATCTATGCTTTTCAGCACTGTTGCATCCAGTCACATCAAGAGCTGACGATTTACAATCTATTTAAATTTGTCTTGCAGTGTCTTTCAGGAAGAGGTCTTGCACAGTACTGTAGTTGAATGTATTCAAATAAAGCTGTCTTGCAGAAAATTCACAGGAAGCACAAAAGAGTGCTTGCTGAAAATTAGTGATGCAGTGCTATAAAATACACAAGTACTATATCCTGAAACTAGTATCACTGGGCAGTAGTGTTTCAGGAAATATCTTGCTTAAGATGCTTCTTTCCCAAGGACTGTTTTCTCATTGCCACTGAGAAAACACTAGCAAAAAGCAAGCAAGGGATTCCTCACAAGCCTTACGTATCAAATTCTAGGCTGAAATTCACTATGTCTTATTATTTACCATTAATGTTATGGTAATATCTACAAGTGTCAACTCTGATGAGGTTCTCAACTTACTGCTTGCTGAGTACAGGCAATTCATACTTCTCTGCTAGACATAGCAAAGAACACGAAGAAGTCTAGGAGACAGAGAAGTGAGATGATTTTCTAAAGCTCAGAGGTCAATCAGAATAGATTGGAAGTGTCCTGACTTCAGCTGCAGTTGACTGGAACAAGAATTTAATAAGTAATGGCTTCATCTTAAGCATCATAAAGCCCCAAGGAACAGTTTAAAATATTTCCATTTCCTCTGGGCTAAGCTACACTGTCTTGTTTTCTTTTCAATTACTTTGAGATAAACCTTTTCCTCTGGTCTGCATGACTTGGGGCAGGATGTTCATAAAAGAGTGAGGAGTTTCATGTTACAGTTAAATGGAGCATGTTTATGAGCCACTTAATCTTTTTTTTTAATGTATTTGCTTCAGTGACTTTGTTATTAACTGCATAAGATGTGAATGAAAGTTTGAATTTGTTTACCCAAAGCAATGACATGATTGTACACAAGCAAGAATAGCTATTCATCTATATATTTTCCAAAAACAATCAAAATTTTTTCATTTGATTTTTTTCTCTCTTGGAAACTACAAATATATTTTTGAATAAATTTTCATCTTGGTTTTAGAACAAAACATCCATAATTTGTACATTTTAATGGCTATCCATTACAATTCTCTATTCAAGTTATAGAGTGATAAAGATGAATGGCATTATGCCAGAGCATATTGTGTTTTAATTATGATAATGGTAAGAAACTCACACTAAGCAATGGAAAATCAGAATTAAAATGGCCCTTAAATGCTCATTATTTTATTTTCTGTTTGCCATTTCTAAAGAATTATTAGCAGGCTTTTTGGAGGCAGTATAGTGGTTTGTCTGCAGAGGATTTGGGCTTCATTTTGTTCCACAATATAAAAGAAATAGGTATAAGATGGGTGTACTTGAGAGGAAGCTTGAGGGAGTCACTGGTTAGTCAAACAAAAAAGAAGAGGCAAATGGTTCTGTAACCCATTGCTAACAGATTATAATTCCCAGGATCAGCTTCACAAGTCTTGTGAGTTAGAAGAACTTTGCCATGTACATTATAGACTTTACCTGTGTCAGTATGCTTGGCAGCACATGGTTGATGCATACTTAAGCACAAAAATCAAAATAATCAAAGAATAGATAAAAAAGCTTATGATGTGAGGAATATAAGTGACTTTGTTTTATAAAATATTGGGAAAAAATACCATTTTTCTCTCTTTGTTGGATTTTATTTGTGAAAATTTCACTGTGCTTGCTTTTTGCTATTTGAATAACCCATTTGAATATTGCAAATGGTCTGTAGTGCACAGCCGCCTACACAAAGACAAAGCATATTTATTCTGAAAGTTATTGAAAGAAATATCCTGCCTGGTTTTAATTTTCTCTTTCCCCATTCAGTTTTTCCCTCCTAAAGGAAATGAGTCAGAGGACTCTCAATTTCTCATTCTGTCTGTCTCTTTTCCTTGTTAGTGTTCTTGCACAGACTTCATAAAAATTTTCCCTCACCTCATCTCTAAGCATCTCTATGACCAGGAGAAGGTCTCTCTTTTTGATATATTTTCGGATTTTTTATTATGCAAGTCATAAATATAAATTTCTTGATCTTGTCCTCAACTCCTGCTTGTGCAAGACCCTCAAAAGAGGAATCTTGGGGCAGCTTCCGTTCCTAACACTTTTCAAGAATAGAAATTGATGCAGAAATGAGAAAAATCAAGCAGTATCTCACTGGCTGTTCCGCTTCGTTCTGGAATAAGCATTTTACCCAGTGGCTTCAGTGGTGGGTTTGCTTGAGTGTGAGCATCAAGACTCCCTTATAAGCTGTTTTTAAGTTCAGAAAACAATAGGAAATGTATGGGCGCTTTCTGCAAGGTGTTTTGTACAAGATAAACTTGTGAACCTCTGATAATAGCTGAAAGGCTGGGGTTTTGTCATTGTTCTTGGAAAATACAAAGCTCTTCCTGGGCCTAAAACAAAGACCATTTTGTCACTAAGTATTTGAACTAAACTATTGAAGTTTAGCTTTCTGCATCTTATATTTTTTCTACAGAGATCTTTTTTAGTCTATGATTACAGAGTATGTCCTAATCTGATGGAGGTTTCTGGATGCAACCCGAGGGTCATTACTGAACAGCAGTAAACAGAAAACGCTGAAAATATTTAAACTGTTGTTACTCCTCTTATGAATTCTTTTTGCCTTCTATTTGGTTTGAAGTTCTCTGTGTAACCCTGATCAGCAAGTGTAATATCCTAGGTGTGTTGCTTGTGACTTTCTGTAAACATATCAAACTTATTAAGTTTGTTTGGTTTGCTTCTTGAAAGATCATTTATCATTTGCTGGGAAAAAAAAATATACCACTCAACATTCTTAAAGTGAAATTTGTGGTTTTTGTGAATAAATACTCTCTGACAGTTCTTGTCCTTTGAAGCTTTGATGCAAATGTTAAAAGCCTCAAGGACAATATAAATTATGGCACTTTACAAATATAGTTTCCAAGGCAACTAAAGGGCCTGCTGTTTCATAAACACTGTTCTCTCAAGCAGAGGTATTTGTCTGCTGGAAGATTATTTTACACATTAGCATGTTAATTTCAAAATCATATTCCTCCTGTGAAAAAACACCACTATCATCTTCATTCAGGTCTGGACTATTTGAAAGTAAGGCGTGGAAATATATTGTATGACTGCACTTGTAAGTGAGGTTTGGGTTATGAATATGACTGATGTGATATAAGAAATGTGGCAGAGTTCCTTGTGTTGTGCAGCAGTATCCTTCCTTTACCACCCAGCCAAGGACTGACACACAGCTCCTTCTCAGTACAGTGTGGTTTGCCACTCCTGTCTGTTGGGAGATGACTGCTGAATGTCAGATCAGGCTGTTATTGCTGTTCAGTTGTGGAAGGGGGTTAACAGAATGTATTTGGGCTTTGGCTATGAAAAAGTGTGTACTTTGCTATTGAATTCAGTGTGTATACTTTCCGTGTGAAAAAGGTGATTGTCTTAATGACCTGTTTCACAATCTCCATGGGTACTCATACACCACTTGACTAACATCCTCTTTGAACAATTTAATTGTTTGTGATAACCAGCAGCATTTTCAGCCTTTGGGCTCTGAATTCTTTGTTGTTCTGCCTTTTTGTGACATATTACTCCATGTGATAAAAGCATTACAAGCTTGGCTTTTGCATGGCCTAATTAAATATTAACACAGCACCAACAGACAGTGTGTACTAATTCTACCATTCCTATATGGTGCAATCAATGTAGTGTATGAGTGGTGTATTAATTGACTTGACTGGACTTTAATGATAGAATAAAGGATGATAGATTAAAAGTCAAGACCAAAACAAAGATGAAAGACACTATTTGAGTGACTTTCTAATTGTGCTTTGGGTAATGTATTTCCAGTACTTGCAATATGATTAGTCTTGGTAAGATTTAGAGAACATGGTAAAAACTGTGGTAACTTTATTATTATATTTCTTGTGCAACTAAAGAGGTCTTTTGGCCACAGTAATTTTGGGAAATGAAGCAGATCTTGTCCTCAGCTATATTTGCATAAGTCTTCCTGATTTCTGCACCAAAGGCATTCATGCATATCCAAGTACGATAAAAACAATGATCTATATTAGAAGGTTGTTTTAATTATGTATACCCATTAGTACATTTTAAAGAGTTACTCTGTATTTTATTAATTTTAAGTGAGATGATAACTTCTGCTTATTTGTTAAGACAACTGTCTCAAATGAAGTTAGTTCACGCAGGTTTAGAGACTCCATTATTTTCTGTCAGTCCATCCATTTCTTGCTTTCTTTAGTTCTTTTTTTTTTTTTAATCTTTCTTCCTCCTCACTTTTTCTTACTTTGATTCCCCCCTTCCNCCCCCCCCACCTGGTGATAGGAGAAAGAAAAATACCCATTAGCTATTGTCTTCATTTATTTTCTTCCCTCAGTACAAATGTTGGTTTCGGTCTGTTCATGCAGACTGCTCAGATGATGATTAACACAAGACTAGCGTATTGGAAAATCTGTAGAAAACTGAACAGGGTCTGTGACCTTCTGTAGGAATGTTTTCTGTGTCACGGATTTTGACTAGAAAAGCCTAAGGAAAAGTAAAGTACAGATTTCAACAATTGCTCTTCTGGCTGCTTGTAGTCTTTCACACATATTAATGCATTTTAGTTTCTGAGGGTTGAAACAAATTCTTTGGTTCTTTTCTCACAGAGAGGCAGTGCCATGTTCAGGTTTTATCACCGAACTAGTCAGTAAATACGGAAACATTTAAGCATGAATTTGTAAAAATATCTTCTACTCACTCTTATGAAGGCTAAATATCCCTTTAGAAATAATTTAAGACATGACGATGACTATATCATATTGAATACCACATTATCCATATATTCAATTAGACTTAGACTGCAAGGCACAGGTTAAGGCCCCTCCATGATTTTGGAGACAATTAGGCACCCAAAGGCATGTGTGGTTTTGCACCCAAGTCAGCACATGGCTGACTGCTTTCAGCTGGTTCATACAACTTCTCCATAATCAGGTCTTTACTAGCAGACGCTCAGAAAACCTTGGATACTGATGGAAACTGGTTCACATGGAAGTAAATGCTAAGAATAGGCAGGAAATCACTTTTTTATCAGAAAAGCTTTGTTTGATAAATGTCAACTCAGGAATCAGTTGCTGTTTCTCAGACTCTGCATCAGGAGGGACACATAAAAACTGTAAAGTACAAATGGATGAAAACAGAAATGGTCCAGTGTCCCTATTACACAGGGCATATAGTGGGCACAGCAAAGCAAAGGCGGTTAAACTCTGACAGATGACTTTGATTGCCCTTCCACTGCAGAAAGGAGGTCCAACTCTCCCTGTTCCATGCCAGAAGAAAGTTGGGCTTCCTACTTGCACCTGAGATGGATACCCATGGATCACTTGTGCCACAGAAGCTACGTTACAATAATGCTCCAGCTGTGCCAGGAGCACCTTTCAGGACTGCACGCTGAAGATACCTTAGCTGTTGAATACAGTTAGGCCAAAACATCCAAAAGGTACCCCATCATGCAACTCCCCATCACCTCGGTAGAATTAAGCCCTTAACTCTAGGCATCAGTTCTTGAAACTGGATAGAAAGGTTCAGAAAGAACTTTATGAGCCTGAGGTCTTGTTTCGCATAGGAAGTTCATGGCAGCTTCATGGGACTGAGTTCCTGCTGCATTGCCTTTTGGGCCACACTGCAGACCCCACAGGTGTCTCCGTGAGCACCACAGGCTGGTGATTCCCTTAATGTGAACATGAGCACTGCCTGCACACTGCAGAACTAGTGAGTTTGTGATTGGCCTTTGTTAATTATTAGACGATAGTAAGATGCTGTGTTTCAAAGGTCAAGACAGGAAACACTGGTACCAAACAATCAGACACGTATACTAAAATGGTACCAGCACAATTGTGAAAGTGTACGCTCAGGCAGCAGCAGTAAAAACATAGTGATAGGTGCTTCATTAATTATGAGACCCTATTGAAACAGGAGAGAAAGGTTTATTTATACATTCCATAAGGAAGGATTTAACTTCATTCCCTGATCCAGAGTACACTTACCACCATAGTTCCGTGTTTGATTATACCTATTTATCAAATATACCCAGAATACATTGAATTAGTACACTGAAAATATTTTAAAATATGTTTTTATTCTGGACATGTGCTCAATAGCAAGAATAATATATTTTTCTATGATGAGGTCATACAGAGAGGAAAGAAAGATTTTATCAAACAGAATCACACAGATAAGTGCTGTCTTTGCTACCAGGAGGGATTGTGACTGGGCTATCATGTGGTTGCAACAGCACAGCTTATGCTTTCGTTCTTAATCACACTGATGAGCACAAGCAATACAGCATCAGGGCCAGGGATTTCCAGAGCATTAGCAATGGACTGAAGACAGAGCATATGAGAAGTACATGCTAAGTTTTCCTCCAAAAAAGTCTGACACAACTGTGGGAACTGAAGGTCTGGATGAGTTAAGTTGATACGAAGACGTTTTCCCTTTAGGAAAAGAGAAAAATTAATTCGGCTCTGCTTGGAAGCAGCATTAGAACCTGTATGCTCCTGAAAGGGGAAGGTTTCTCAAACTATGATAAAGACAATATGGACTGTAGATAATTTAAATATAAATAGAGGCTGTTCCTTAGTTGTTTCCCACTCGACTATATGTAGCACCAACCCTTATTTAGTAACCCCTATGCAAATAAATGCCAGGAAGACAAATAAAGGAGAAGAGAAGGTCAGGCAGAGCTTAATTAGATGGAAAAATCAATCCCCACAAAAACTTTCCACTCTCCTTTTTTCAATACCTCTTCAGCACTTTTGCCCAGAAAACTAAATTTAATGAAAGAAATTTAAAAAATTTCCCAGCAAAGATGTGTATCAGTATTTTGTTGAACTGGGTGGTGCGTTGGTGAAAACCAGAAAGATGGTCCTTGACTCTTCCTAGATAGCTCTGCCTCCTCACAGATAAATGTCTTATTCTTGTGCTTGGTGGTAAATAGTAATTATTAAGGCACTGAAGTAGGATAATAAACTATCATGGTAATTGTATCATTAATGTGTTCATGTTTCTTTAAGGTACATGCATGTACATTTAGAATGAAACTGATTTCATGCAAGTAAGGAAATGTTCCATCTGTTTAAAAGCTTCCTGTGTCTCCTGGAAATAACTGTTTATTAGTTTTATTATCAGTCACCCTGACACCATGTCCCTCACCTTCCTCTGAAGGTATGCTTTTGGTAGTGAGTGTTTCAGCAGAGCACTGCTTCTTCTGCTGAAGGGCTTGCTGCATGTGTCTCTCTCTGGCACTGATCTGTGCCAGGAAAAGAACTTCTCTTTGTGGCTCAAGGAATGGTCAGAGCTGCCTAAGTACAAATATTTGTGCAGCAGAAAGTGAGGCCAAATAGAGTGCAGAAGGATTGTAGCAGAAGGAAGGAAAGCTATTCTCAAACTGATCACTGGTGTAAGGGAAGCATCCAATAAACCAGCTGATTTTAGAAGACGACTGCAGTACTCTGCTGTTTTTCTGTTTGGAATGAAGTGAACCTCACCTCAGGTGACTGTATGCAGCAGCTGAGGGATATCTTTACTCATGTCTTTGAGAACACAAAGCTGTACTTTCTCTGGGTGTCTGTATTCTTTGGATATGTGTCTGGATATCTAGAATTTAATATCACAGTTACCTTCATGGAGCTTATGGTCAAGAATATTTACATTTAGCTATCAAAGAAACTCTTATTTTGTGGCCTGTTGCCCACTCACAATTTCGTGCTTGCTTCACTGTGCCTAGTACTGGGTGAATGTTCAATGCTGTTTCCAATAGAGCTTTTTCCTAGGTATTTTAGTGATATCCATACTCTTGGCAGCAGGTTTTGGAAATTGCTTCCCACTCCCTTTCTTTTTTTCTCTTTTCCTCTTCTCTCTATGTCGTTGTGGGATGATCTGTCAATGAAATTAATTCAGGTCCTTGGAATTATGTCAGGCTGTGGCAAACCTTGCACTTTGATCTACTACAGCAGCAAAAATTAGATGTAGTTATGGTTCTGCATATTTAATAGTAAGAAACTAGACTGTTAATAGGTTTAATGGTAATCTTGCTCGTAGTCATCACCAAGTGACCACGTGCTGTGTGTGTATGTATGACTGCATGCACTGGCCATACATTTCAGTAATTAAAATGAACTGTCATTCCCCTTGCAGACTGGCCACACTGGTGCTGGTGGTGGCAGGGTGAGCAGGGCAGAGCATGACTATTCACGACTGCATCAAAAGCAGCGTGACCAGCATGTCAAGGGAGGTGATTCTGCCCCTGTGCTCTGCTCTGCTCTGGTGAGACCCCACCTACAGAACAGCATCCAGCTCTGGGGTCCCCAGCACAGGAAGGACATCGACCTGTTGGAGTGAGCCCAGAGGAGGCCACCAAGATGATTACAAGGATAGAGCATGTCTCCTATGTGGAAAGGCTGAGAAAATTGGGATTGGAGAAGAGAAGGCTTCTGGGTAAACTAATTTCAGCCTTCCAGTTCCTGAGCAGAGCCTACAAGAAAGATGGAGAGAAACTTTTTGCAAGGGCATTTAGTTATAGGACAAGGAGCAATGGCTTTAAACTGAAGAAAGTCAGGTTTAGATTAGATGTTAGGAAGAAATTCTTTACTGTGAGGATGGTACAAGATTGCCCAGAGAAGCTGTAGATGCCTGTCATGGTTTAGGAATGGTGCTCTCCAATTTAGTACTCCCACTAGAAAGATCACAAGCTGCTCGCCTCCCCACTTCCTCCAACAGGAGGCACACAAAGCAAAGATCAGAAGTTGACATAAGAACAACTTACTGGAAACAGCAATGAGGTAAGAAAATGAAGAGCAACAATGTTAATATCAAAATGCATAAGACAAAGAAATTATTTAATACAAAACAAAGCATTACTGGACTGTTCCACCCGCCATGTTTTCTCCTGCCAGAAGGAATGTCCTTCTCCTCTGAAGCCACAGAAAAGTCCCCTTCCCCTGCCCCTGACAATGATGTGAGGCAGTATCAAATAACACCTGGGTCCTGGCCATGCTACCTCAGCCATGCCCCACTCTCAGCTACTGCAGAAAATTAACCCTGTCCTGAACAAAACTAGGACAATTTCCAGAAGTGTTCAAAGCCAGTTTTGATGGGGCTCTGAGCAACCTGGTCTAGTGAAAGGTGTCCCTGCCCACTGCAGGGCTTGGAAGTAGATGTCGTTTAACATCTCTTCCAACCCAAGCCATTCTGTGATTCTATAATCAGACCCATGATGCCACACTGCTACCCACAGTCATTACTGCCCCTGAGATGGGAGGCCAGTGGTGGGGTAGATACTGTCTGTGCCCTGTAGTGGTCTAGCTTCAAGGACTACCAAACCAGCCCATATTTTCAACATTCTTTGAACTTAGGTTTTTGCACTGTGAATTCTGTTCTAACTCAGAAGTCCTTAGAAGGACCAATACCACGTGCAACAACTTCAAACTGGATAGCCTACGGTAGACAATTCTGCAATGCTACTCTCTTCACCCTGACTAGCCATCATCTGGTTTCTGATGTTAGAAACAAGGGTAGAACTTAAGACTCATGGTTCATTAGAGTGAGTGGATGGTTGCTGTATAAAAATTGGACTTTATTTAATGATAAGTACATCATAAATCCCTTGGCAATGGGTGTATTTTTGAGTAACTGTTTAAAGCAGAATTGTGTAAAAATTGTAGATTTGTATTTCTTCTGTTTCTAGTTTGGCAACTGCTGCCCTTATTTCACCTATTTTTTAATTAATACTTAATAAAGAAGCATGTTGACAAAAATGTTAAATCCCTGTTGGTAAACATTTCAATCCTTTCTGATTAATACCATCTGCATTTGGGAGCATGAGTATTTCCAGGAAGGTGAGAGTCATTTGCAGGAGTAGAGAATCATGATGTACACTCTCGTTAACATATTACATATGTTCCTACTGCTGCATGGGTTGGCTAAGTGCTTAAATAGAAAACCAAATAAAGCATGTCAAGGTATATGCTATATGAATGCATTAGCATCTCTCACTCACTTGCAGATCTGTGAAACATTGGGCAATATGGCAGGGCAGCATAAAAATGTGGGTTGAATTGTAATTAAAAGTAACTAGAAGTAATCAAGGGCTATTGCACGGATGTTTTGTATTTTACATGTTTTGATTTTATCGTAATGTTTGGAATGTCATGCTAAATTGGATTTAGGAACATATATGTATATTTATATACATCTATGAAACATAGATGTATATATAACATACACAGAACACAGAGTCACATATACATATCACTTTGCAATGGATGACTTTGGAAGTAAGTTTAAATTTAAACTCCTTTAAGTAGGTTAAGATATTCCAGTTATCTGATCAGTGAAATACAGTGACTGACCTACATTTGTGAGGAAATAATTTTTCTGAAAATGCTGTTCTGACTTTAAAAGGATCATTAGTGGAACATATCTGGCAGTCTAATTTCCATTTTAGATAACTCAGAATTATTAATTAACATATTATACCCGGCAAACTTCTGCTTTCTGCAGAGGAGTGGCTAGGCCTTCACAGCTTGAAAGGCGATAGCCAAAAACAACTATGTAACAAGGGATAACTGTACGGGATGAAAGGGATTTGCTCTCCTATGGATTTCCTACTGTGCTATTTCAAATCTCTTGGCACGGTTGCAGGGCTGGCCTCATTTCTTTCTCCCTGATCTCTTTTTGGTGTTGGTCTTGGTCCTTTCCCATGCAGTGTCTCACAGTGGCATTTCAGGACTCTATCATATATTTGTATACATGAAAACATCAGGTTGGCTGTAAAAAACACTGTGAAACCACACTTGTTTCTTCAGAGGTAGTGTCCCACACCTCTCTGTGCAGTGACACACCAGCCAGTGTGCATCAGCCACTACTCGCATCACCAGATCAGTCAACAGCTTGTGCAACAGCTTTAATGACACTGTTGATGGACCTGACGTTAGCATTCTTAATGGTTTCAAGTCAGGCTCTGTTTCACGACACATCTGAACTCCTCACCAGGTTTGCTGGAGTGCCACTGCAAGATAAAAATTTTCAGAGCAAACTGCTGATTGACAAAGAAAACTGGCGATATGGAAAAAAGTGAGGATTTTTTTAAATAAAAGTTTTGCAGGAGTTAAATTAAATATTTCTGAATTGAGACTGTGTGACATATCTTTGCAAGAGACATTTGATTTTTATACTCTTCTCCTGGCGTGCTTATTTAAATAGAAAAATGTCATCAAAATACTGCATGATACTCATAACCTTCAGCAACTGCTAAAAACATTGATTTTGAGCTTTGATCTTTTGTGAAGAATTATTTCATCTGGGAACTGTGGGCTTGACTGTTTCACTTCTTAACTTTGTGTGATCTCTGCAGTGATGAGGCCACTGTCAAAATGTACTGCAGTTAGCTGGTCTTCTGTTCAGTTCTGTCAGTCCTAAAAAGGGGTGGCTGGTTTGCGCTGTTTCCTAGCTGGCTCATACTAATACTGTTTCCATCATCTACATTGGATGGTTGATTTATGGGTTTTGGATTTTAGTTACCTGATTTTTTTTTTTTCCAAATGAACACTAGCTAACTGCAGTGTCTCTCTTGTCCACCTGTCTTTAGGTCTGAGGAGTAGGCAGGCTGTCGCTTGTCTGTCTATCTATGTTTAGAGCATGAACAGGAACATTTTTTGTTTGTAACCATCTCTTTTACTTTTTTCCTTGTGGCTTTGCGACTGCACTTTTGATGGTAATCACTAGCTTTCAAAAACCTTGGGCCCAACCGTATTCTCCCTTGAAATCCAGTAATAAAATTCCCTTTGCTTTCAGCTAGGGATAAAAGAAAAAAAAACAAAAATACCCTGAACAAACCAAAAAAAAAAAAAAAAAAAAAANAAAAAAAAAAAAAGAAAACCCACAGGCTGAAAACCTAACATTCTTCTTGGAGCTTCTTTCCCGGAAACATCTACGTTTTTGTAAGGAAATACTACGTTTTTCTCCCTTGTACCCTTAGTTTCATGTCATTTCCCAAAGCTTTCTGCTGTAGCATTTAGACTGCACCTCTGATACCAATTGTTCTTTCTCTTTTGTAGTTATCTATTTTCCATTATGTGATTCTGTGATTCCTGCATATTAGGATCTTTCAGGAGAGCCTTTAGAACCTTTCAGAACGTGGATCTAGTGCAGTGGATCCAAAACTTTCCCAGTCCACAGACAACGTAGTAGCAGGAGACAGTTACTGTACTTAGTCCATGGCTGGCGTCTCTTTGGAGGCTGTAGGTGTTTACCTGCCATACTTTTTTCACCATGGGGAGCATGGATGAGAGCGGTGTGGTCAGAGGCCCAAATGTTGAAGAAGTCATTGCTAGGTTCAGAATGTAGTTTTATTATTCATTCAAGACACTCTGAACTATTCTGCTGAAGAGGACCTTCTTGGCAGAGCCGAGACTTAGCAAAGGCTATTCATTCCACCTTTCTGTTTTGCACCTGTACTGTTAAATAAACCAGATATTTGAAGCCCTCTTCTAGGTTATTTTACCACTTAAATAAACTAAGCATCTTTAAATTCAGCATCTTCATAACTGTTACCAACCTCCCTGTGGAAATAGCCAGGGCCAGCATTTTATGACTTAATAGCAATATCTGTGGCATCTTGCTTAATTCATTTTGTTTAGCTGGAACATATTTTCATGCAGTGGTGATTCTCATGTTGCTAACTGTTGAAAAGCATGTGATCTCTCAAGGAGTACAACTTAAAAAAATTAGATTATTTGTACATAGTGGGTTATTTTTCGTCAGGTGAGTTCCCCGAGCCAGTTAAACTTGTGATCACTGACTCAGGACAGGAACAAGAGTCAGCAGAAAGTAGCATCACGGCAGTCACTGCTTCAGCTGGCTCACATTGACTTTGTGCCTCCCCCCATCCACTCCCCATTTGATGTGTTCACAGCAGCACAAATGAGGATGTAGCACACAGCTTAAAGAATCTGTTCAAACACTGAAACCAGAAGCAATGAGCACGGCATTGCACCTGGAAGGATAAACTCTCATAAGAGAGAGTTTCAAGTCTCTCGGGCAGAGAGACTGCATTTCCATGGATAAAGAGTTTTTCAGAGCTCAGCAGGTATTTTTTTTGCAGCACTGTACTGTCTTCAGGAGACATACAAGCACTGGTCAGCCTTACAACATGCATCTTTGAAGGGTGTCAGTGACTGGCTCTCTGTTGTAACTGTGCACAGAAGTCATAACTCCCTAATTGAACTGGCACATTTTTGATAAAATGTTGCTTTCCTAGATCAAATTATTGTTCCACTTACACTTGTATCCTACTTCTATCAGTAATCTTGTCTTGATTACTCAAAATGCTATGCCATACTCTGCATGCACTGCTTACTAAAAAACCCTAAGAATTGATGGTGCTCCCTACCTCAAAGGGTGGCAGTTGTGAGTTGGTGCTGCATACTGTATTACTGGAGGCAGCAACCACTGGGTTTCATTAGCTATGCAATTATACAGGTGATGAGTTAGATATATTGGTCCATTCGAAGCATTTTAAGACTTTTCAGACTTAAAGGAATTATTTTGTCAAGTGCATTGCTGAAAAGCTGCTACTTGAGGTGAAACACAGTAGCTGCTTAACAGCTGGCAGATTCCTACAATCCACTGAATCTACAGGGGTAATTTAGGCAGGCAAAAATGTAATTACTTGGTGTATTTTTTACACTGAACTCATTACACAGTGCCTTACAGTGGAAATATATCTCACTCAATATCCCTATTAGCACAGGTCTGTAAGGGTGAAATTGTATATAACTTATGTAATCTGAACACCAGTACAGACATATTAACATGAATAAAGTTATTTAGAGTTCTCTTTAAAACTTGAATCTTAATTCTTGGGCTTAGTTAATTATATCAAAATAGACCCTTTATTTACTCAACATGAAAATCTGCCTCTTTTAAATAAATGTGTTTGGGTTTGGTTTTTTTTTTACCATGCCAAAGCAAGGCCATATATCAAATGCAACATTATAAAAGCCAGAATTTAAAATAACTTTCAAAATATTAGAGCCATGTAGATAGCCTGGCAATAACATAACTATAATAACTAAGTCTTTAGAACACAGTGGGGAAACCTAAGCTATTAAAGAAAGAAAGCCTGCTGACATTCTGAATTTCATGGAGATACAAAAGTGAACCATATCATATGAAGTGACTACTTTCAGAATTTAGTTTATTATAGACTATTTATTTGATTATAGACTATGCATTTGAGGTTTTAGTAAAAGTAATTGCACTGGGGCAATTGTTATTTATGTAATATAAAGAGTAGGGTTATGTCTCTAAAGTTGACAGAACTTTGTGTGAACATCATGGATTTCATCTCTGACTAGTGTTTTAGCTGACATTTGGACTTAATGAAAGATACTGCTGAAAGTTGCTGGAGACACCTAAAAGTGAACAGAAGTAATGATCCTGTGATTTGCGCTAGTATTAGTTCAGATTAATTTTTAAATAAAAATACCTACAGACTTCATGTTCACTGACACACCTTTCCTTTAAGCATTGCGTTGCCTTGTACCTCACTACGCTTTTCCTACAGATTGTGTTGCTCTTCATAATTTTTATCACTTTTTCCTGTGTAAAACCAATAATAATAACCACTACTGCCTTCTAATATGATCTTTGTTACTCGGTTTTAATTCATCCCAGTTCCCTATTCTGTATTAGCATATAATCATATACCCATTTGGTCTGACTACCTACTTTATACACAGTTTAGATGGGACTTGACTGGTTCAAGCTGTTGCTTTTATTGTTTCATTTGCTTCATTGTTTCTTCCAGCAACTGTTCTTACTCTAAGTAATCTGTTGTTGACTTCATCTGCTAAGCATGTGTACTGTTGAACTGTGTGGTCTTCGACCTTGTCAAAATTTTCCAGTTCTTTTGTTTTGTTTTCAATCATTTTTTATTTCTTTGAAGTTCGTCCTGCTTGCAAAAATTCATCCTGTTTCAAAATCACTAACTCAACACCTCCATTTTTGAAGGGTCTTCACTGAACTTACACTATCACCTCAACTTTCAGGTACCCCATGATTCAATGTTTGATGCTCTTTTAAGAAGTACTTCATTGAGGAAATTTGGATCAGATCACTGGTATTTAATTCTGAAGGCAGGAGAACTATCACTAATGAATCTGTGTAAATTAGGATGTCTCACAGAAGGGTTCATGGGCTGTTAAAGTGGGTACTTTGTCAGACCATTGAGGCAATCACACAAGAAAATTTTTGAAGGTTTTGACATAAAAGATTTTTTTAAATTATTTTTAGCTACACTTCAAAATATGCATTAAAACAGTCTATTAATGATAACAGTAAAGCAAACTTGTCATTAGAATAATCTAATATGCACAATTCTTTTTGGTGTGATAAAAAATAATGTAACTAATATGCAGTTGCTGCAAGAATGTATGTTTCACATATATTTTTATTCTTAAGTAGAGAAAGAAAAAAAATGAAAAAAATGGAGAATCTGTTATTTACTGTGAAATGATATTTACTTATTTACATTTCTTGTCTAAAAGGTTCTAAATGTCTGCACAATTATTATGAAGCTTTACTTCAGTATCACATACCTTTTTTAAATCCCCTCTTGCAGATTTGTAATTTCCAGGATTGTTTCTGACGTCATCATATAATGATTTAGGAACTACTTATTTCAGGAGTCTACTGTTATCAGCAGACATTAGAAAATATTAAAATGGTTGACAAGTTATTGAATGACTAGGTAAGAAGTATTTTAATCTTCCTTTAGGCATCAAAGCTTTGTCATAAAGTAATTAACGTCTCTCAGGCCCTCCTGTATATTGTAGATTTCTCATATACATATAGTATAACAAACAGTACTATATTTGCTTTTATTATGACCTCCTCTTAAACACATTTACATCAGTGTGATTCAACACATAGCTTTGTGATGTGTCATCTTTTTCTCTACCTGTTCAGTCTTTACGATATAAGTCCTTTGATACTTACAGGGCAATGGATCATTTAAAAAAGGTAGTCTCTACTTTTTGCTGAAGTGGGAAGGAGGTGAGGGTGAAGAAAAAGCCTTAATCTCTCGTCTGTATTCTGGTAATGCATCTTGTGTCTTTAAGACGGGAGACTGCAGTGGAAAGTGGGCAAAACAGAGCTGGTCCAAAGTAACCTCTTCCAAAATGCACCTATTGTGGGCATCCTAAGCATCTCCTCTTTCCAACTACACATCCACACGTGTTGGGCATTTTGCTTGCTGTTGTAAACCTACACAAATACAGTCTTGGATTTATTCTTCAGCTTTGAGTTCAAACATGCAGAGCCTGTACCAAAAGAAGGCTAAAGTACAGCAGCACTGCAGAGTACATGACCTATTCTAACTTGTTATTTCTTTGTTTATTTGTGCAATAAAGAATACAATCAGCAAACCTTTAAGAGGGGATTTGTGTACAGTTAAGGAAGATATAATATAAGGAAGATATAATATGACATATTACAGTAGTTGCGATTGACTTTTACTATTTTGTTGCCAGCAAACAGCTTGCTTTTGGGGCTTAACATGTTATCTCTCCTTTCTCATTTGTTTTGGAGCAGAAAAAGAAATATTCAGAATACTCAATAACTCGATTAAATACTACTCTTTTATTTTCCAGGGCATGAAATTCAGCTGTTTGCAATCTTTCGTAATATGTATGTGGAAATAACACCATTTCTCTTAAGATCATACAATCTTAATTTGATGGACAACCTTAAGCTAACCAGAACTGAAAAGACATTTAAAGCAGAAAATAGACCCACCAGAGAGTTTTTAGGTGGGAGGAAATTAAATGAAAGTTGTGGTGAGTTTCTGAGTATTTTGGTAGCTATAGAAGCCCAAAAAAACCAAACCAGAAAGGCATCTTGTTCAGAATTCAAAGAACAGCAGTCCATGATATTTACCTATCCATTTCATTTAAACAAAAGATATCCCAAACCCCTCTCTTACAAGGCAGACCAAAATATGACATTGGCAAAAAAAAAGAAAATTAAAATAGGAAAATAACCCACATGAAACAGAAGAAAAAGAAAGAAAGATAGCACAGTCTTCAAGACTCTACTAATTTGGCATCATATGTGTAATTTTAGACCCCTTGTTATTCTTCTACTCTTCTGTTCAGAGTAGGCACGTTTCAGTTCATTGTTTTACTTTTTTCTGTTTTTATTTTGCCTTTTCTCCCATTTAATCCTCCTTTCTCTCAAAATCCTCTTTGATTTATATCCTGTTACAACTTCAGCTTTTTGAGTTAATACTTTAATTTGTTTCTGCAGTTCAACTCCACGTTTTTATATGATTGGCATTCACAATATTGGGACTTTTTTTCCAAAATCTTTTTTTTTTTTGCATTTAAATGATGTTGCATTAAAACAGAAAAGAAAATGTACATACGGCAAGACGATCATGTAATGCAAGAATTTAATAGTCTTGTGCCCTTATGATATGTCTTTCAAAGCACTCTGTTGCTCACAAAATTGGCATACTGTCATTTCTAAGTTCCTGATCCAGCAATGAGGTTTGTATGAATCAGTTTGGAACGCGACCTGAATTCCTGACCATGGAATCATGCCTCCATTTTTTAGCACACAGAGACTATTTTTAATCATTACCATGCAGAGGTTCCATCAATAAACTTGATTTTTAGGACCACTAAATGAAAATTAGTAGGATTTGGTCCTTTGATCCTAAATCTTTAGAATTTCTTTGGCTTCTCTTGAAAAAATTGACCGCTTGATTAAATTGTTAATTACAATAATTAAACAGAGGAATATTCTCTTGTGTTCCTAATCAGTCCGTCCATCAAGTGCAAATATGACCAGAATTTTTTTTTTAAAATCTCCTATCAATCTATTGTTTAATCAGTTTCTTAGTGACATACTGTACAGCTGGTTTCTCATTGCAAAAATAATTTTCAAAGTTGAAAGAGAAAATGGATAAGATTCTCCATCTCTTCCTAAGTTGCTGCTTTACAATGCAGACAGTATTAAAGCTCTCAAATGACAACACTGACAGAAGACACTGTAGCTTAAATGACCATGCAGAGTGAAAATCCTATTATCTGTAAAGAGGGCTCTTGCAAGTTGTAAAGCACAATGGGAGAAAAGTAACTGGGCTCTGTATAATAGAACATGGTTTCTTCAAGGCGAACACTTTCATCTTTTCAGGGCAATTGACCAGAAGTGGTATCATTCACCAGCTGCATCAAATGTCTGCATGGAGACCAAAAAAAAGTGATACAAGAGGACAGTTGTCAGGCCTAACAGGAAATCTTTTTGGTGTGAGGGGAAACTGACTGAGATCAGTTTAGTCCTAATGCAGTCATGTTTTCACTTAACAGTGCACAGACAGCCAGGGCAACAGGACATGCACTTTTTCCTCCCTTTATCTCCATCTGGCTTCATTCATCTGGAAAAGGACCAGGTGTTTCACCAGTAAGGGAGAACCAAGTCCTCACAGTTTAGTCATTCAATTTAATTTCAAGGTGATTTGTTAGAAGACTTCTGTATACTTCTGGACATTTTAGGGGCAAACTTTTTTGGGTGGCATGAAATAAATATGAAGTTCCATACTTGATATGAGAAATGTGTACCTGACACTGCTTGGGTCACCAAAAATTACTTGAATTTGCTATATAGGATCTTAAGTTATGCATTTCAGCATGATTTCCTGACCATGAGTTCATTACAGTATAATATTTGGACAGCTGCTTGAGTTTAATCTGTGTTTATTTTCTCATCTGCAATATGCCCGTGATTATACCTAGCTGACACATACGGACTTGTATGGATACTGATTGTATCCATGGCTGTCTCTCAGACCTTGAAAAAGTACCATGAAGCTAAATTCAAAAAAGGCACATAAAGGTTTTAGGGATTGATGTTGTATTTCCTAGGATTTATGCACCCAACTTTCAGGAGTAAAATTCAAGTCCTCTTTGGAAGTACCCTGTGTTCATCACAGAACACCATTTCAGAACCAGATAGATGGTTCAGTGGCTGTGCAGCACAGAGAGTAAGCCTGAGGATAGTATTTCATCCCCAGCAGCACAATTCCTAGGCTTGACAAGTCCAAGCTTGAACACTGGAGAACAGAGCTCAGACTCGGAAAACCCATATTTTGTCAGCAGTTCTATCACTGGCTGGCAGAATAGCCCTCTGCCCCAGCACTGTTTATTGGCAAATCTTTGTATACCACTTTTGAGTTTTCACAGAAAACACTTTGACAACTAAACTAAAGCTGCTGACTGAGAGGACCTAAATGAAAAGCTGGAAGCATGTTCTAGCTGTCAGAATGTGCACGAGCTCAGCACAACTGTGACTCTTCAGAAAGCCAGGCCCTGGAATGGGGACATTGTGGAGTACACTTTATGCGTGTACACAGATCATGCTGCAGCAGCATGAGGCAACAGTGAGTTCACTCCAACTGTGGCACATGATGGGCTGCAAAGGGTGCATAGCAGGAAGCCTGGGAAAGAGGCTGTCCCACTCAGACTGGGCAGTCCTCCTCTTTGGGTTGTTACAGGCACAGTCTGAAAATGTGTCTGCCCTTGCTGAACTGAAACCATGGCCTCATTCTGCATCTGTAGTCTAAGAGCTGTACTCTAGATAAGAAATGCTTCCTGTCTGCAGCAGCCAGGCGCCAGACTGAGACCACTACATGCTGTTTCTCAGCCATGCACAGGACTCAAATGAAGAAAAATTGCACTTAAGATCTGAAGGTCCAGTCACCTAGCAACTATGGTTTCAGACTAAAGGTTTCAAACTAGCTTGGATTGCATATCCCCACAATCTTGGTGTATTTAGTTACTGTAGCTTTAAAAAAAAAGATATTCAGATCAATTCTTGTGGGAGAAAGGAACCATGTATCGCATATAGCAAATGTAAATAAATTTTGGACAACAGATTACTGCATTATTCTCTAATTGCACAACGTAGCATTATACTAACTAATAGGAAGAAGGGAGAAACCTGCAGAATTTGTGTTGATACAGAATAGCTTCAGAGGCTGATAACCTGGACTCTGTGAAGTTAATAGCATACATAAATAAATAAAAATATTGGCCACAATTGCTATAGAAATTATTTGAAATGGCTTTGGCAATATATTCCAAGTGTTTTGTGATAGACAGCAGCTATTAATAATGCTTGGGAGCAATTGCAATGCCCAAAAAACCCAAACCCATAGCAAAGTACCCAGTGTACAGAAGTGTATACTATTACACTTACAGTATACTGAAGAACTGAGGGCTTATTTGTTCTGTGATGGCTTAAAATAGACTGCAAAAGAACGCAACAGCTTAATCAGCAAAGAAATATAAGTAATTGCCCTGGTTCCAGCTAGGAGAGGGTTAATGTTTGCAGTAGCCACAAGAGGCTTGGCTTGGATGCAGAGGTTATCTTATACTACCTCCCATCATTGCCAGGGGCAGGAGAAGGGCTCCCTCCCCGTGCTCAGGGTATTGCTAGTGGTGAACAATTGCGTGTGAATCATTTGCCTCTCCTGTGCACTCTGTCATTGATATTGCTGCTGTTACCTTGCTTATTTCATTGCTGTTTCTGGTAAATTGTTCTTATCTCCACCAATGATCTTTGCCTTTTGTGCCTCCAATTCTCCTCTGCAGCGCTGCAGAAGGACGAGAAGGGGGAGGAGGGAGTGAGTGAGAGAGCTGCACATGGTTTGGAGTGTTTTCGCATGGTTTGGAGTGTTTCAGTGACAGCACTAAATTGGGGAATACCATTCCTAAACCATGTCAGTAACATTTGCCTATATCTTAGAACTAAGAAATATGTGGGATGGGACATGTAAGGCATTAGCAAGAATATTTTGATGTTTTTCTGGGTAGCTTATTGTGTCATCTTTTCACAGATGGAAGTGACTGAGACCATGTTACTGTGTTGAGTATGTGTTGTGCTGTGAACCTGTTACACACTCTGGAGTGCAGTACACAATAAGAGCAAGAGAAAGCTACAGCTGAGGTTTCACATCTGTCATATCTTCTCTGAGAGGCATTCAGAGCCTCTCATATAATGAAAAACTGTAGAAAGCCAGTTCTCCTGTCTGCTCAGAAATTAATATGGATGACTGGGAAATTATTTTTCCTTCACAGGTAATATTCCTCAGATATTCTCTTCTGAATAGCCCGACTTCTGTGGGCTTTGGAGAGAGTTTGTTGCTTTATGTAGAAGTAACCTCTAGTTATCTATCTTAAGTTCTAGTTCGATATATGGGAAGATTGTTGATACTAACATCAGTTGGGCTTGTGCATACAAATATGAGACCAAGAGAAATAATTAATATCGTTCACATATTGACAACACATGTTGTCAATAACACAGATGTGTATCATTAGGTACACATTATGGAAAAAACCAGGCATCAGGTGGAGACAAATAATACCATTTTCTTAATTTCTTTTTTTTTTAAATACCTGAAGTGCTACAGCCCAGTGCTTACCATTGGCAAATTTCGAACAGTACTGTTGCAGTTTAGCCAACCATTTGTAAAAGAATATTACTGTGTGTTTTGGTCTTTTTGGTTTTTTTCCCAGAAGTACAGCTTTTATAAAGTCATTCATTATTTGGAAAGGTTTGAAGTGTTTTAGAAGTTATGCTTAAAGGTATTTCAGCCTGTATTTTCCATCCAGTCCTTTATTTCTTTATTCTAAAATTTCATATATCAGTGCGCTATTGTGGGTTACCTGTCTTTGTATGGTATTTTCCCTATTCCCTAAAAATTGGGTTTTTTTCTTTGTTTAAAAGCAGAAAAGAAGTTCTTGTGCATAAGTGCTGCTTTCTGTCTTTCTAACAAGGAAACAACAGAACAAAACAAAAAAAACCCCAACAAAAACAAACAAACAAACAAATCAAAAACAAAACCACAAAACCAAAAAACCCCAAACCCAGAAGTCTTGGTACATCAAAATAAAGATTTAATTTATTGATATTGGGAAAGGCATGGATAGAATTGTGAGTTCTTTCAGAAATTCCCTAAGAAAGGCACAGAAGCTGAGAATCTCAAAAATAGGAGCCTGAAATTAATGTCATAGATTCATGTCACATACTTGAGTGAGGGTATTGATGAGGAGAAAGCTGCCACTCTGCAACTTCATCAAAAGAAATTTTTGGTATCTTGCATAATCATAGTTACAGTTATTAGAATTTTGTCAAGTTTCAGTACTACATAAGGTTTAGGATTCCAAATTTATGATTCAATCAGCTCTACTTCTAGTATTCCTTCATAATCCTCTGCTACTTAATCCGAGAGCTAAATGCTTTGGACAAGATAAACAGCCAACAGTCTATAACGTGAGAGGGAGGTGCACTAACTTTTCTCCCAGAGCATGCTTCCAAGCTAAAATGTCATGTCCTTTGGAGAAAGATGGAACAAGTGAAATTCCTAAGACTGGGGTGTTTGATGGCTGTCAATGACTCTGCTTTTGTAGAAGGAATTTTTTTTTACAAAGGTATATGGCATGCATTTTAAACACTGTTTATAAATTGTGTCTTTTACTTTAGTCTAACAGGTATGCGAACAAAGGGAGAGACACAGAGTGGATTTCTGCAATTACACATTGTGCGTGTACACTTCAGAAAAACTGGCTGTATTTAGTGGACTTAGCATCCTAGATATTGTAAAAATTTCTCTTTACTTGTATGGTTATAGACATCCTAGTGCTACTGTCTTTTCCTCGACAGTGTCATCTGTGCTCATTATCACTGAAATAACTGCTGACTAATCTCCTTTGAGAGTATGCTGTAGATTCAGGAGGTTACAAATGAACACAGAAATCATAGCAAATAGCACAGCAGAACAGCACTTCCTTAGCATATGATATAAGCCAGCTGGAACCAAAACTTTACAAAAATAATAGAGGGATGTTTATTCAAGATAGGAGTACGTTTATATGGAGAAAAATTGTTTTGCTGCCTCCTCTGGTAGGAGGGTATTCCTTTTGGGACACTGTCAGGAACTAAGGAGAAGTTGTCTTTCCTGAGTTACTCTACTTCAGCAATCAGAGAGAGCAGTTTTAGTAATTAAGTATGCTCAAAATGTTTCAAAGTGAGTTGACTAAATGAATTACTAAACTTAACAAAACTGTCAGAATCAAGAGCTGGTTGTGCATTCTCCTCTGCACAGTCTAGCTCTGTAAATAAAGCACTGTTCTAATGGTAATATTTTCCATAACAGGAGAAACTGTTTCTGTTTAAACTCTTCTTCATGATACCAACAATTTTCATAAAGAGGACAGTCTTCCCTTGCTCTTCAAGGGTTTTAATGATAGAAGCACTGACTCATTTTTGTAAGCTGTTCATGACTCCTTCTTTAGAGACATCCATCAAAATAGATATTCATATTTTAAAGTAATGCACATTGCCATATCTCAAAGCATTTTTACAGAATGAGTAAATGTTACATTATCAAAGTATTTTGACAGAATGAGTAAATATTACATTATCTTAACAGGAACAACAATAGTGGCACAGAAATTACTTGCAGGAAAGTTCAATTAATGGAGAAAACTGGATGTAGAGTTTAGACCCACCATACCTCTCTCATCAGATATCTAAGGATTAAGATATACAGGAATTGCATTGATCTTTTCTTTTCCTGCAAATTTCAATTTTATTATGGAAATGCTGGCCATATCTGCTACATATTCTGCTCTACTTCATGGGTTGTCATGAGAACTCATGCTTCTGAGAATAAATTGAATATTTATATGAGCCACTAAATTATAATTCTGGGAGTGGTAACTATTGAAGTACTACTCACACCACAAGTTCACCTTTTAGAAAGCCCAATGAAATTCTGAGGGAGTCTGCTGAAGTTTCCTTCCTTTATTCTTTAGTCTATGATTATGTATGATTGTTTATCATCTAGTCTACGTCACTTGGGCACTTCAATAACCATCTGTATGAATACCACTTTGTAAAAAAGTTTTCTGTGATCCAGAAGTCACTTACACCTTTGTGAAATAGCCACATTTTTCTGAGACAATTCTGTAGTACAAAGAGAAAGCTACTCCCCAGTGAAAACCAGCTTTAAGTTTGAACCATCTACTATGCAACTGTTAACCTGATAACAGAATTGGTCTGCTGGGTAAGCCAGGTCCTCTCAAAAGGAAAATAATTATACGTAGAAGAATTTTTCACCATATATTTGAGAAAGAGCAGGCGCACCCATGAATGCACACAAGCGTTCTTGCTTTGAAAGAAAAAGTAGAGAATAAATCCTATCTGGAATAGAGAAAAAAGTTTCAAAATACTCTTCAGAGAGTCTCTCAACTAATCCTGTGGGAGCCTCAAGAAGAGGGAGCTGAATCTGGGGAATAAAAAAGGAGATCTTTAATTAAACTCCTCAAGCTCTGTGTATGCATGTGCATATTACATATATCTGCTACTAGAATTATTTGCTCACTCCTTGATGGGTGTTGCTGTATTGCATAGTTTGAGTTCCCTTCCAAAAGTAAGTTGAGACCCAAAAAATGCAATGGAGAAATAAACAGGAGAGCGAGACAGAATTTGGTTGAAATGCGTGCTGGAGTTTCCAGCCTCTCTTCACTGACTAGGCAGCCCACAAGGATTAGCTGTGTTGGAAGTCTGCCTTTGGTAACACCCTCACACAAATAACCATGCCAGAATTCATTCACTGACAGGGAGTGTAACCCAGTAAGGACTAGAGAATCTTAAAGCTCAGGATGTTCATACTGAAATGCTGCAATAGGCAGAATGCATGATACAAGATTCACTGACAGTGATAAAAAAACAAAAAAAAATTAGAAACATGCTTTCATGACCCTGATACCATTTTTTAAAAAATTCTGGCTGACCTGTAATCTCATTATGGATTGAAAGAGTAATATTGTTTGAAAGTTTGCAGCATAAAGTCTTTGAAGTATTTTGTGTTGCATCACGTAAATTGGTTTTTTGGTAGTTTTATAAATAGAAGGTGATAGTGAAACCTGAAGAGCACTCTTTTTCCTTCTAAGCAGTAGTATAGTAAATAATGTAGGAATGACCCAAAATGAAAGTCCTTGATATTTCAGCAGTTTTGAATGCCTTAGTACCTCTTCAGTGTTCCTTAGTTTTAACAGCAAGCCTCACGATCTTTCCTGGAATTATGGGACATGATGTATGAAATATATATGTGTGTATGTATATACACATATATATACACATATGTATGTATGTATATGTATATATATGTATGTACGTGTGTAGATATAGAGGTATGTATTAAAATGAAAGGACTGAAAAATGGCAAACATTTGAGAAACCTAGAGGGAAAGAGTTGCAATTGGGGGGAAAATAGTAATTAAGTAGAAATGGGTTGTGGAGGAAAGGAACTCTTACCTCAGGAGACAATCTGCCCTACTTTCTTTTCTCACATTTTGAAATCTATGAATCTTTTACTTGCTTTATCACTTTCCTGATTCCCTGCAGGCTAGAGCTGACAGCTAAGCCTCTGTTTCATCTTAAACTGTTCAAAGCATGTTGGAAAATGACTTACCCTGCTGAGCCTGAAAGTAGCAGGAACCCACTACTGGTTACCCTAGTCCAGGTGATCACTGTTGCTTGAGTGAAATCATGATAGTCCCAGAACAGCTGGCAGATTGTTGCAATATATGGTCTTTTAGTGCTTCCAGTTGAAATCCAGAAACAGAGTTGACTTTTTTTTATTGTCTGTAGAGGTAATTATATATGTCTTGAGCTACTCTGATATCAGCACATAAAGATAGTCTTTCACCCTGTGTTATTAACAGCTGTTTTGTGTATGGACAGGATCAAGAAGTTGCACTGTCTGTAACTGTCAGTTCTGTTCATTCTGTGGGCTCTCTTCACTGTCTTTGAATACAACCTTTAAAAATCCTTTCTATTTTTATTCCATTGCACTTTAAGAATTAGTTTTAAAATACACTGTTGTCACTACACTTCAGCATGATAAAATGCAGAGATACGGTGAGTGTGGCTACATTCATGTCTCTAAAAATAGGATTCCACTGGAATTTCTACAGTTGTTTCACTTTAGTAGGTGTTAACTTGTGATAAAAAATTGATACACCTCAAACAGTTCTCTGTGATCAAGCAAAATAAAGCAGAATAGGAATTGCAGAGTGTTTATGCTCAGCCCCTATCAGGAAAAAAATATGCTTATGTACTGCATTTCATCTTCAAAGTTTTACTATCTGTATTATCATTAGAAGTGGCACATAACTAAGTGGTATATGATATTATGAGGGTAAAATTCATCTGAATGCACCCAAACCTGCATTTTGCCATTCTCAGGAGGAAGCTATAACACCATTCTTCACTGCTTTTAGCCTTTGTGAGATAATTGTTTCTTTTTTTTTGATAATTGAGGGGAAAAGTACCAATAATGCTAGGCAGAGCTCCTTTTATTGTGGCAGGTTATCTTTGGATTTTTTGCTGGTGAGAATGTTTGCAGGGAATTTGTTGTTGATGTCCTATTAAGTAATAATAGCCAGGTTTGAAGGTAAAAGTTAGAGGACTTATGAATCCATGAAGGTCTGGAAAACTGACCCAGATTGAGGCTTTCAGTTCTTCCCACTGTTCTGAGGTCACAAGAGATGGGATGTATATTTCCTTTAGAATCAGAAATTCTAACAGGCATCAGAAATTTCCTTCTTATTTTTGCACTGTTAAATGTTTCCCAAAGTGTCTCCAAAAACTTCAGGGATGCCATTTTGGATCTTTGTTTACCATATCAGCATATTGGCTTACCATAAACCTTCAACCCTAGTCCTGTTAGGAAGCATTCTCTACAACAGTGTCAGTGGCTTTATTTTTCTTAAAATTTGATTATGTTGTTGGCACACTTTGACTCATTATACTGTGCAAACAAAAGAAATGGTCTCCTCTCTAATTTACAGTAGTAGATCATGCAACAGTAAAGATGTACTACCTTGAAATGTGTACCTTGAATTAGGAAACAAATGTTAGTTATATGGTCTTTCTGAACTATTTTAGGTGCATAGGAACTTAACATGAATTGTTTTACTTGCTGTAACATCTTTCTTTGCTCATATTATGCTCACTCTTGGCCAATTTAAATACCAGCTCATTTCTGAATTTTTGGAATTTGTGAGTCCCATGAATCCTTATCATGATGCTGTGGTAGGCTCTAGAGTATATAAGGATACTGGGACTGAAAATACATTGGGTAAAAAGGCATTATTTCCTCTTTACTAAATGCACATTGCATTGCAGAAATTACAACCTGAAGACATTTCAGAGATGTGGTGAGAAA
Source organism: Oreocharis arfaki (assembly GCA_013398015.1). NCBI lineage: Eukaryota > Metazoa > Chordata > Aves > Passeriformes > Paramythiidae > Oreocharis > Oreocharis arfaki. The sequence continues at coordinate 177,468 of VZRR01001055.1, read as the reverse complement.
CTTGGACAGAATTGCCTTAGATAGGGAAGTTGTGTACAAACCACTGTTCAGTTATTTATGTTAGTTAAGTAACTTTATCGCATATTGTTAAAACATTAAAAAAACCCAGAAGGGCAGTTGAGTAATTTTTGTGTCCTTCATAAAAAACACTGTTTATAGAAGTAGTTCCGAAGTAATTCATGGTCGCTGATTATTGCATAGTGGTGGGCCTTGGGCTGTGCTGAAGGCCATAATTTGAAAGGACTCAGCACCTTCTGAGAGATCTGCTGCAAGATAGCATCAATGATATTTTGGATGATTTCTCAAAAAGTACAATATGGTTGCTAACAGTAGATAGGTGAAGAGAAGCATATTTTCCAAGTGCAAACTATGCAATATGAAAGCTTGGGGTACCTAGGCACATATTTTTATTCAGTCACAGGTTTGTCAGTGCCTTTCTTCTCCACTATAAAAAACGGGACAATAATATCCTTACTTTAAAAAGGCATAGGAAAACAGTTTTAGTTTTCAGGTTTTTTTGAACCAATACTGATAATATTGCTCTCCTTATTAGATGGACATATCTGCCAACGGGCTGATGAAAGAAATGATGATGAATGAAGATGACAAGCTACAGATCATCATAAAGGAAATTAACTTCAGCAGATGTAAAATTCTGTATTATGCAATATTGCTTGTCTAGATTTGTGGTAGGTGCTGTAAATGTTTCATAGTAGGAGGGGGTATCAGTTACAGGACTAGCAAGGCACAGTTTTCGAACAGTTATTTAAAAATATATATTTTGCTGAGCAGAAATGTAAAATAAAAAACTGTATTTTAAAATATTAATTTATTTTTCTTTCTTTCTTACAGCTTGTGGCCAATGCAATCCTTTTTGTCAGTGTAAATTTGTATGGGGTGTTTGTGAGGATTTTGACAGAAAGGGCTCAGAGGAAGGCATTCCTTCAGGCCAGGAACTGCATTGAGGACAGGCTGAGACTGGAGGATGAAAATGAAAAACAGGTCAGTTTCTAAGCCTTATTTATTTTTCTCTGTTTTTCCTGAGATGACTGTAGTTATTTGAACCACAGGTTAGGACATTTTTGCCAGATGTATGCTAGGGCATGTGTGCATTTCCATTGCGAAGGAAGTGCTGCCTTCCCCCATCTGCTTCAGCTCTTGCTCCCCAGTGCATGCATACTCTTCACTCTTCATCTGCAGCGCTCAGAGATGGTGCAGGCTGACCCCACAGCTACTGTCAGCTCCAGTGCCAGAGGGGATCTATTTTAGGGCTGAGTCAAAGCTAACGTACTACTGTAATATAAGATTGTGGTTATTTATCTGCGTGGATGTTTTTGGGTGGGTGTTAGATGCACTGTAAATACTTTTCTTCTGGCTGAGTGTGCTATAACCTGTTTGCCTTCATGACGCCTATAAAAAAAGTCAACATTTTGGGCACAAGGAGCTGCAGTGATAACTGCATAAGTATAACTGATAACAAGAATGTATATATTATATTTTTGTACAACTAATAAGAATAACTGTAATATCAATCAGTATCTCTTCTCAAAAATCCCCTCAGTTTTTTGATAGTTTATTTCACACAATTTTATCAATCAGCCTTCCAAGCATATTTGGAAACAACAGAAAAAATGTGCTATATTGTGGAGCTTGCTGCTGTTACTCACAGATCTGAGGCTTAAACCTGCTATGATCTGTTGGTCTATAAGGTTTGAACCAGCTTTTTCTTTCTGTATAGGTGATAATAGAGGGTGACACTGGATTACCTAGACCGACCTCTGTAGCAGGGTGCTTACTTATGCCAAACAAGATGTCAGGGTCCTCAAAGCCTGTGTACCTCACACAATTTTACCTCCCTTCATTTGCAATTTCTCTAGCAAGGCTATTCCTATGTGTGGAGTAATGCAGGTCCTTAAGTGGTTTGTATGAATTAAGTGAATGCATTTTTATGAGCTGAACATACTCTGTAATAAGTAGACATCTCTTTGAACATTGCATATCTTTGCTGGCTGTGTAAAAACGGTATTTGGATCAAAGCCTCTGGGTTTAATTCTGGTCTTCTGTAATCCAAAGCTGCAGATTTTTTGAAGGCATAAATGTGTGATAAGTGAATTTCCATGGGATTTAAACAAGCCTGTCATTTGTGCCTTTGAAAAACTATTTCTGGGATCCAGCATGAAAACAAAATTGATTTTTGTGTTTTTCTTGTTAACACATTAGCAATCTGTCTTATTTTATATATTTTCCATGCATATAGAAACACAAAAAATAACTTTACACATAAATGCCGTTATTGTAGGTAGTATACCTATATAATCCTGCAAATGTTTTTCCAATGCAGTGTACAGGTCAGGGAAGAGAATAAACTTTTCTCCTACTCTTGTGAAATTAACTTTATGCATTACAGTGTAAAACTCAACGCAGTAGTGAAATATGCTTGCTAATTAACTGTCAGAAGTACCACCAAAATACTTTCTGTGGCTGCTCTCACACTATATTAGCATACCTCTAGAACTAGAGCGAGAATTAAGACACAATTACAGGGTACAAAATTATTCTGCAGTCGCTGTGGCATAACATACCCTGAGTTTCCAGCTGGCAACACTCAAGAGTGTTTTGAGAGAAGAAATGCTGCTGACCCTAGTCCAATTTTTGTGATCAGTCCTGTATTTTTGTTCTCTGAAGTACTGACATTATATGTTAAAAAGGACTGAATGTTTCCATCAGACTTTCTTGGCTTATCCAAATGCTCTGCCCTAAAAAACATAGCCCTTTAAGACTGAGAATTGTAATCCAAAATGCTAAAACCTTTCCCTGATATTTCTTTGCAAGTCTCTAACGGGAAAGAAAAGAATATGCTCTTGACTTTTGAACATACACAGCTTTCTGGAGTTAAAGTGTTGACTGTGTGAGACATACCACAGCTGAAACTGTAAGCGAGATTTCTTCCTCTGTGTCCTACTTACATTGAATTCTCCTCATGGGATGTATTTGTAATAATAGTCCCACATGATAATTTTGATAAAACTATTTTTATGAGCAAGAGTAAATATCTCATGTTGTCACATTTTTGGACTCATGCAAGTCGGCTTGAAAGTGTTTCTGGGGAGAAGGGGAGCGGACAGATTCTGTTTATTTTAAAATTCAGTGTAATGCTCACCCTGTTATCTGTTCTCTGTGGTGACAATGAATAACTGGCCTTGATGGTGGCATCATCCATTTGTTGCGCTACTGAATGTTAGGCCACAGTTCCACCACAAGTAAAGGCCAAGAACCAAAAAGGTTTTCAATAACGAGCAAATAATTATAACCATTCACTTGAGAAAAGCTTCTTCTTTTGTTATCTATAAATCTCAGCAGCAAGCCATCCTCTGCAGAGCAAACAGCTAAAAATAATCATTGTGAGGAGGGTTCTGTTCCCTGGAATTGTGTTTTTTCTGTTTGTGCTCAGCCAGACCATGTGAGCACTTCCCCTCTCTCCCACTGCACCATCTCTCTGTGACCACTTCCTTAATTCCAGGTCATCCTTTGCCCATATAGCAAAAAAAGCATTGTCACCCAGCTCCCTGAAGGACTCCTGGTGTTAAGACATCCTAACTGATCTTCCAGGCAGTACTTTGCCCCTTCCCAAGCAAGAAAGAAAGGAGCAAGCAGGGATGGGGAATGGGGGATGTATTCAGCAAAGAAAAAGACTGAGTCTGCTGCCGATTGAACTGACTGTCATCTCACTAAGAGGGAATATGAATAAGGATGATGTGGCTCACCATGTTTTAATTCCAGGTGTAGTGGCTCCTGAAGTGGAGCTGTGCTCCCAAAGTGGACCTGTGCTGCAAGGGAGAGATACCATTGTTCTTCTCAGGCCACCTTAACTTGGAAAGCAACTGGACCACTGTCTTTAAAGACCTGTAGACTCCCATTTTCTGACTGTCTCTGTCAGCATCTGTAAAGTTCTGTTGTCCCCACAGTTTTGTGGTCATCACTCTAAATGCGTACTAATTAATCTAATCACGCACTGTGTGAAAGAGAACTTCCTTTGTCATAGACTTGTCTGATGAATTGATTTTGTGCTTTCCAGCTCTTGTTTTGTGACACGGGTAATCATCCTACAGACTTTCCTAACTCTGCTCATCTCTCTTTCCAAGATGAAGACCTGAAGTCTCTTTGGTCTCATGAAGTATGCAAGCTATATCCTACCCCAATCTTGCCATCCTTGTAACAAATCTTAATCACATTCCCGCCACTCCTTGCCCTGAAAATAAGAATATTTTTATGCATATTCATGCATTGAATTTGGGGATAAAGCATATAATTTACCTTGCTGAAATGCACTTGATGTAGCACACATTGATATGAAAAATACCTGTTGCTTTCATATAAGGCAGGCTGGAAAAACATTTGATTTCATGCAAATCTTCAAAGCCCACAAAACCACCTTAGATATCTTCACTGGTAATTTAACTTCATAAGTACATGCAAATATGTTTGCAAAATAGAGACTATCTTTCAAGCCACTTGTTTAGATCTTTCCTTCCCTCCTAAATGTTACTTTTGTACTTCCTCACAATTAGAATAGATGGTGGAAAATCAACTGAAAAATAGCAAAGTCTCCAGAATGGGGGATTTGCTGCCTTAAAAACTAATCGTGGAATCACATCTAGTTTTCCAAACCATTGGGACTGGAGAAATGTATTTACTGGTGGCACCTGTCTTTCAAGAAATAGTTGTGCACTTCACTACAATGCATGAAATTTATATTTATTTAATATAAGAAACTGAAAGCAGCACTTAAAAATTATTGGGATTTAGGAAGCATAAGGCTGAGACAGCCAGCTCTGTGTAGCATCAGGACCACAAGCCTGCCACTCCAGCTAGACTGATCAGATTTGCTGAGAGAAAGGATTGTTCAACACCATGCTTACTACAGTAATGCTAGCTCTGGGAGACAGACTAGCATTTTGGCAGTAGTCTGCAGTTCTTCCACACATGTTCACCAGACCATGTGGAGCTAGCTAAATTTTCCTTATGCAATGCCGAATTGTGTGTGCAAATGTCTGTGTGCATATGTGTCTGCATTCCAAGTGTCTTCTGCAATTTAGGGCAATGTCCTTAAAGTTGCATGTAGTAACTGGGTCACCACTGAGTCAGAGATTTGATTAATAACTATTCATAGAAATGGAAAAGGTGTCAACAAAAGATGCTGTGACTCTCACTGCACAATACTTTGAACTACTGATTAGGGTGTCTTGCTTTCAAATTCTTCGCTGCATTCAGATTCCCCTCTAGGACAATTGTATCTAGACATTATACATTTTGTATATGTGTACTACCTCCTGTACCTTTGAGTAAAAAGATGACACCTACAGAAACCCGCCAGTGGTTTTGTCTGTTGTGTTTAATTTCAAGCACTTATGAAGAAAGGGAAAAAATTACATTAACTTTGAATAAAGCAAATCATGGTGGATCTTGTTTTGGTAATGGATAACTGTTTACTGAGGTTTTTGTCCTTTCAATTCAGCAGCTAAACTGAGGAATTAGTCATTTGCACAGCCCCAGGCAGAAGTAATTTCTAGAGTGCCTGACAACATGCTTATCAGGTTCTCATGTTTCCCATACTTTTTATTCTCAGAATCTGGCATCTTTTTTTTCCATTGCAGTGCAGAAGAATATATGAAATTTATCATTAAAACACAGGGCTTGTTTCCATAACCATTCATACTGGCTGAGTGCATCAGCAAATAGCCCTGCAGCAAAAATTTCACCTGGATCATGTGTGAATGCAAAAGCGTGTTCTTGTCAAATTATCTAGTGTGCAGCAGGGAATTGATTCTGATTTTGCACAAAGTGCAAGGTGCGTGATGATACCTGATCCCCTGCAAAAGCTAGCCAGTATGAGCTTTGAAAAACATAGGCGGACTGATTTTAGCTGACAGGGTGAGCCTGTACCACATCACCGCTATGATCTATGTTACAGGGCAGCTTAAAATTGTATCTATTCTGCCATCAAATCACAGTCTTACGCAGGAAATTTTATCTTCAAAAATCTGTTTGCTCTTTACTAGAAACAGGAAAAACAGGAAATAAGGAGTGTTTCAGGCTGCCAGTTTGAACTACTGGACTTCAGGCCTACTTGTGCAGGCTGACCACCAGTGCCTCTTAGCCAAATAGCAGCATCAGAGATTGGAACTTGTCTTCTTGTCTGCTTCGTTTGCCCCATTTGGCTGCTTAGATCCTTACACAGAAAAAAAATGAACTGTTGGCTACCTCTGTCCTGCTATGTGGCATCCCTGGTCCATCTTCCACCTTTCTCAGGTAAAAAGAGACATGGAGGCACATTTCTCTCTCCCACACGGCAATAATTGCCCAGAAACTTTCTACCTGCAATAATCGTGCATGTGTCTATCCTTCATAGAGCAAATAATAAAGCTGAGGGCTACTCAGGTGAAATTAAAACCTCCAGGTGGAAGGCTTCAACCTGAAGTCATTAGGAGTTGCTTGTAACCCCCTGCAAGGAACGATATAGCAAACAAATAAATGTGTTTTAATTTTACAGATCTATTGCACCTCTTGTTATGCAGAATAAACATCTCATCTGAATGCAGTTAGTGCAAGAAGCTACACTGCCTGGCATACCACCAGGACTCCTCTTACCTGACTTTGGCCAAGTAAAAGTGAGGCTTGTAATCTAAACTTTTAACCTACAGGCATTAGTCCCTAGTAGTAACAGGCACGTCCAAGGGCAGTTCAACCCTTCTATCCTGAACTCTTTGTTAAACATAAGATGAGGTTTTTCTTGGGCGTGGTTACAAGAGGACACCTCAACTTGGGCCTGCACAGCTGTAGCATAAGAGAGAGATGTACCTTGCTACTAGACTTGTAATTCCAAAGTGTGAAAGCATACAGTAAAGTGGGTAACATACAATAAAAACACACAATTGTAAATCATATAAAGTTCATATATTTTAATTGCCTTGTAATTTTATTACTCTAGCTACATGCCTTTATTTTACAAAATGAAATGTAAGAAAAGTCTATAAAAACATCTAAAAACCACATGTAAGAACAGGCCAGATCATTAATATAACAATTTGGTTTAACTTTATTTCATCCCCTGAAAGCTTTCTGATGTTAGTAAATGTTGTGGTTTAACCCCAGGCAACAACTAAGCACGAAATAGCCACTCTCTTGATCCCTTCCTCCCTCCCTCCATGGTGGGATGGGAGAGAGAATAGAAAGAGCAAATGTGAGAAAACTCATGGATTGAGCTAAAGACAGTTTATGGCTAAAGCGAAAGCTGTACATGCAAACAAAACAAAACAAGAAATTAATTCACTGCTTCCCAACTGGCAGGCTGGTGTTCAACCATTCCTGGGAAAGCAGAGTTTTATCACATGTAATGGTCACTTGAGAAGACAAATGGCATGAGTCCAAATATCATTTCCCCCCCTTCCTCTTTTTTTCCACCAGGTTATATGCTGAGTTTGGCACCATATGTTATGAAGAGTTCCTTTGGTTAGTTGGGGTCGGGTGTCCCAGCTGTGTCCCCTCCCAGCTTCTTGTTCATCTAAAGCCTCCTTGCTGGCAGGATGCTGTGAGAGGCAGAAAAGCCCTTAGCTCTGAGTAAACTCTGATCAGCAATAACTAAAACATCCCTGTGTTATCAACACTGTTTGGAGCACAAATCCAAAACACAGCATCCTACTAGCCACTGTGAAGAAAATTAACTCTATTAACTCTGTGTAAAAAAATCCAAATTAAATATGTCAATTAAATTGGTTATCAGCCATTCCATTTTAGGTCATAAGGTTTCAAAAATTTATAGATTTATGAAGTTAAATACCTCTCTATAATGATTTGTTTTAGATTTATAAAGATAAAGAGAGGGCATATGAACTTTGTTTTCCAGTACACAGTAGTCACTCATATTCAGGATAAGCAGGAAGATGTCTTGGACTGTTGTTTGTTGCAGTTTGTTTTTTTTCTCGTAGATGTATGCATACAGTCATGCCACCCATGTTGAGCTCTTATATGTAATGTATGCTGGCTTACCTTGAGTAGAGTAGATAAACTTTTGGGTGGGAGTATTGATCTGCTAGAGAAAAGGAAGGCTCTGCAGAGGGATCTCGACAGGCTGCATTGATGGATCAAAGTTCAACAAGGCCAAGTGCCAGGACCTGCCCTTACACTGCTACAGACTTGGGAGAGAGTGGTTGGAAAGCTGCCTGGGGAAAATACCTGGGCTTGCTGGTCAGCAGCTGAACATGAGACAGAGTGTGCCCAGGAGGCCAAAAAGGGCAATGGCATCCTGGCCTGTATCAGCACTACTTGCTAGTGTGGCAAGCAGGACCAGGGCAGTGATTGTCCCCATGTACTCGGCACTGGTGAGGGCACACTTTGAATCCTGTGTTCAGTTTTGGACGCCCCTCTAAAAGAAAGACATTGAGATGCTGGAGCATGTCCAGAGAAGGGCAGTTGAGCAGGGGAAGGGTCTGGAGAGTAAGTCCTGTAAGAAGTTGTGGAGGGAGCTGGAGTTGTTTAGTCTGGAGACAAGGAGGCTCAAGGGGGGACCTTATTGATCTCTAGAACTGCCTGAATCCCTTGATCTCTGCAACTGACCTGGTGTAGCCAGGTGGAGGTCAGTCTCTTCTCCCAGGTAACAAGTGATGAGAAGACATGGCCTCAAACTGCACCAAAGGAAGTTCAGGTTGGACATCAGGAAGAATTTCTTCATGGAAAGGGTTGTCAGGCATTGGAATGGGCTGCCCAGGGAGGTGGTGGAGTTGCCATCATTGGACGTGTTAAAAAAAAAACAACTGGATGTGGCACTCAGTGCCATGGTCTAGTTGATAAGGTGGTGTCTGGCCAGAGGTTGGACTTGATGATCTCGGAGGTCTTTTCCAACCTAAATGATTCTGCAATAAATTTAAAACTTCAAAATTAGTGGTTATATAATTCTAAACCTGTTAATACTTTTGCTGTTAGAAGTTTTGGAATAAATAATGGAAAATTTATAATGCGTTCTCTTTCAAGAAACTGTCAATCTAATATGCTAGTCTTTGACTGAATTTTTCAGCTTATTTTTCCTACTTCTACTGTGTATTTTCAATTAGGGAGAATGGAGGAGGAGGGATGAACAGGATCACACAAACCTGTCCTTATTAGATGATTTAGAAGACACAACCATACAGCTTTAAGCAGATAACAGTTTCCAGCAGATAACATCATGGATAACATTTGCCAAGGCAAATTATCATAATTAGGCACAGTGGCTACAGTGCATCAGATTCTGAAGTTAAATTGTAAGACAAATAATTCAAAAGAGTTTCTTATAGCTGATTTCTAAATTTAGAGTAATATCCATGACAGCAGTGCTGTGTGAACATTAATGCAATGTTATTATGCATTTTAGTAGGATGCCACAGTGTGAAGTAAAGCAACCTCGGGAGTGAATCCTGATGTTCTTCCCTCAGCAGCAGGAATTCATAGAAAGCTTCAAAATATCATTAGAAAAGTCCTCTTACATGTATTTTTATTGCTGTTCACAGAATTACTTTCACTTCTAGAAGAGTCTTAACTGTAACAAAAAGTAAGATAACACATTACACAAGTTTGACACTTTTCCTGTGCCAGTCTTCAGACACAGGTTGGTTCCACCATAGACCAACTGTTTTGCCACCTAGGTGTTTCATGTCACTGCCACATGGCCAGTTTGCCAAATGATATGTTAACAGTTAAGCACAGGTTATGTCCATGAACAGGATACTGAGCTGGGCACTTTACTTTCATTCCAATAAATGAAAGTATATGCTGCTGCCACACATGCTCTTGTGGATTTTTTGCCTGTTTCTTTCGGCCAACTGTCTATGGAGGAAAAGAGCTAGACTACACACCATTAACTGGCAAAATAAATACATTCTGAAGCAGTATTTTCATCAGGTTTGCCATTCTAAGTGAACTTCTGTCTGTCGTATGATTTAAATTCTTTCTAAGGTTTCTGTTCCTCATTACCTCTTCAATATTAACTTACTTCATTTGGAGTTTAGCTCCCCTCCAGGCACATTTGATTAGGAATTTCCCAGTCTGACAAGGAAATAATGAACTAAATCTGAGTCACACTTGCTATTTTAAGTGGGTGAATACACTCATTGCTTCCTTAGCATATTAGCGATTGGTAATTTTTCTTCCACCTTAGAACGCAGTGAGATTTTCTGCTGTGGGTTAGGCCCACTTCCCTGCTCTGCAAAGAGACAAAATGAGGACAAGTAGCAATGGACAAAGGCTTTTAGATTTTTCTAATCTAAATTAGAAAAAAATCTAGATTTTCAAAGCAAACTATGTTTATATCTTAGTCTTTGGAGATTCAGACATCTATTCCATTTTACTGGTTTGTGCCATGATTTTCTTTCCTATTGCTATACTAAAGGCATTTATGGTCTTTGAAAAAGGAAATGCTAACTGTTTGCTACTTAATATGTCTTTCTTAGGTTCTAAAATTACTTTTTTTGACTTCGGGTTCCTGGGGTTTTTTCATTCCTTAACCTGCTTACAGTCACTAGTGGGCTAAGTTTTTATCACTAGTAATCAAAAAGCTTATCTTTACTGAAGAGTTCATGCTTGTTCTGCCACCAGCAAAAATCTGTACTAAAAAAGACCATGTGCTGATACTGAGTTGCTACCACAACTCTAAATAAATGTATGCTGTATCAGACAGTAGCCGTGGTGTGAAGCACTGGTACCAGCACAGCACTGTGTCCTCAAAGTTCCACTGATTCTGGACTCTCAGCTGCAGATTGCGTCAGCTCCAGCAGAAAGAAAAGAAGACTGAAGATGTTAGTGGCCTTTCTCCCACTGCTTCCCTATGTTGGCTCCATTTGTCAGCCCCGTGCCAGAGGAGACCACATATATCTGCCACATATCTATGTAGAGTTGGTGGAGATATCTGGGTTTTGGAGAACGAGTGTGGGGAAGGAGAATGCCATAACTCCTGGGCCGGAGGAAAATCAGAGTGACACAGTCCCAGTTCCAACTTAAGCTGTAACGTAGCATGCTCTTCAAGAAAAATCCCACTAGGAGAGGGTTGGAGAATTAATGAGGGCAGAAGAGGGGGATATGTCAGTCTTGCTGAAGGCTGAGCCCTCTGACATTCTCTTCCTGAGGAATACATCCTTGCCTAATCAAGATATTCAGTGTTGCATCAGTGGAACAAACCAGCCATGGCTGTGGATTGGAAAGATGTGCACTTTTAACTGTAGAGGAAAGAGTATACCATGGGTGAGCGAGTAAAGATCTGTTTCCTCTTCCATTTACCCTGGAAGGGGTAAAGCTGGTGCTTCTTGTGACTCCATCTTCCTCACATTTCAGAAGAAGAAATACTGTAACAGGATTTTTGGCCCAGTCCTGTTCATGATGGAACACAAGACTCTGTGTGGGACTTAAGACTCTTGCAAACCTGAGCTCACAGATGTCTCCGGCCTAGGAATTGCATTAGCACTTCTGTGTTCCCTCTGATCATGACATTAGCACATGTTTAGTGCTCTTTGTGATAATTTTTAAGACCCCTCTTTATTTGAATCAGAAAATACTTTTAATGAATAAATTATATTTTTTTAATTTATGCTTTAAGTGTGCCTTTTTTGTTTTTAACATATATATTCAAACTACCTATTCATACAGTCGGAGCTACCATAAAGGGATCTTTTCACTGAAAGATGAAAACTAGCCTTCCTGACTCTGCAGAACAAGGGGCAAAATGTTTTCTTTCCTCATAGGAAGATTTAGAAAAGTATGTTCAGTGGCCCTTTGAAGTGACCTAGAAGCTGCAATCTCCTCCCCTGAAAAGCAACATTCTGTTGTTGATACTATTGAGTTCTGTATTTCCCCACTCCTTTTTCTTCCTAATATGACTCCCCTTCCCACATTGTCCTACCTTCCCTGCCCCTAGTCCTGGGCACTCCCTCGGGTCCTCCCTATTGGCCCCTGTACCCCAACTCCACCCATGTACCGCCCCTGTGCCCTGAGACCACTGGCCTGTGTGCTGTTGCTGCCCCCCCAGTCCCCATGTACAAAACCCCAGACCCTTCCCCATTCCTCGTCTTTGCCTTTGGTCTTTGCCTCTGGTCCACCTGTGAAAAAAGATCTCCTGAGGTCACCATGCAGAGACCATCTTCTCGCCTCCTCTGCTGCCGCCGTGTTGCAGGAGCAGACGAAACCTGAGCTAGCCTATGGCTCCCCCAGCCAGGGAAAGCGCAGTGACCAGCCTTCAGAGGGAAGGTTGGCACACAAGGGCGCTGACCCGGGCTTGGGTAGAGATGCTCTCCAGTAAACTTGCTTCTGGCCTGCATTGCCTCCACAGAAAGCCACACAAACTGCAACAGCTGTTCTGTGCCAAACGAAGTTTCATCTTCATTGATATACCCTAAAGAACCTACTTTTAAAATCCTACTGAAGCATGATAGAAACGAGGATATGTATTAAGCTAACACTGCTGGAGTTGAGAAATACCTGTCCCTGGCAATATACTGCAGAAATGCTACTCCTTCTTTCCTGCCAAGCATAAGGAAATTTTCAAGTTATCTGCTCTAGAGAATAGTCTGATTATATCTGTGGCTACTTGCCTTCACTAAAGTGAGGCAAATAAATATGCCTTAACTACAAAGGCACTAGTTGGTTGTATGAATCTAGCTTCTTCTCACATTCACTTTCAGTAGGAAGATTTCCATTAACTGAAATGAGTATAATCTTTTTCCTGTCAAATTCCTACAATAGTTTTGTGGACACGTTGGATATTACCAGTGAGGTTTCAGAGGGAGTGAATATTAAAGATAAAAGGTGAAAGTAAAAAGACGAACAGTAGTTTGGATGCTGCATGATTTATTCATTGCCAGTTTATATCTGATATCAACTGTTAGCTAGCCTTTCTGATGATTAATCTTTACTGATGTATTTCTAGAGCACTCTGATTTAATAGATATGAGGATAACTAGAAAGACAGGTTATGTTTTTTATGCTTTCAGTTTTCTTGTTTATTGTCATAACTTTTCTCAGCTCTTGTTCCTGTTTAAACAAGATTTGTGGAGCTGATCTCAATTTAGCCTACTATTAATCTTCTAGTCCTTTCAGGAATCACACTTGCCTTTTTAGGATAGTGTCACATACATATTCCATAGACATTCTGTGATCAGAGGGTATCTGGGGTTTTTTTGCATGTAGAGGTTTCCAACTTACTGTTACGGTCCAGTTTTAAAATTACTAGAAATGTCTCTGCCCGAACTAAGGTTCCAGTGAGACCATATGCCAAAGTCAATAGTATGGATTTTATTTGATTGTAAATATGAGGAAGAGAAAGGAAGAGAATTAGAAAAGAGGCGAGGGGACAGAAAGAGTGACAGAGACAGAATAAAGAAAATATCACCACTACACGGATCCCACTGTCATCCTGTTGATCCTCTCCCGCTGGTCTTGGTGTCGAGGATCCCCCAAAAAGCATAGAATCCAATGAAATAATATAGGCTCAGGCCAGGTGGGAACACCCAGGTACCTCCCCTGGGAGGGGGGGGTGCAGTTTGGCACAGTCTCTTGCAGCAGACTCTGGATGTGTTGCATCACTTTGCATCACATGCAGTCCTGTGGTGTAAAGCCTCAGGAATAAATCTGGGGAGAACTTCGGGGGGTCTTTGATGGATTATGACACTTCCTTGGCTTCCTCCCACAGGATGTGGCCTGTGGGACTGGGGATTCACACCTGAGCCGGTTTGTGTAAGGGAGGATGGGTGTTCAGTGCCTTCTGAGCAGAGGTTATGCCATGCACCCAAAACTTCTTCCCCCCGCCGTCAGTTGCGGGGGGAGTCTGTGTAAACCTGGCTTCTGTGGGCTGTGGTCTCCCCCACCTCAAACTCAGCCAGGGATGATTTCTTAGGGCAGTTGTGGATGCATTCTTCTCCCTCAGCCTGAGATGCTTGAAAAATAGTGTTCCCTTTATCTTATCTGGCAGCTTAACTCACAGTCCAGAATTCCAGTCAGTTATCTTCAAGGAGGAGTGGGCTTCTGTGGTTGTAGCTTCTTTATACAGTTTTTGCTGTAATGGGTAAAACTCCTCCATAACTATGTTTAAGGCATGAACCATTTCAGTCCCTGACACTTACTTAGCTCATGTGTTTTTCTGGATGGTATCTGAGACATACAATGTGCTACTGAGTTTTTCTCATTCTTATCATGCTACTTCTTGAATGCTGTCTTGTAAACCTTACACATTTGAGAAGTTTTGTGGTCTCTTTATGCCCACTCTCCATCCTAATGCTTCTGCACTTTATGCATCCCATTGCCCTCTGTTTTAGCCAAGACTTCATGCTCTCCTAATTCTTTCCCAAGGCCTTTCCATCTCCATTCTAACTAACAATGTTCCATATGGAAACTATCAATGCCTCGTTAAACACTATTCTGTTGATACATCCCTCCTTTCCTTTATTTAAACAAACATAATCACTTAACCAGAAAGATGTCAAAGTGGTCTGGTATAGGTGTATTCAGACTGAATGCATCTTGCAGTTCATACAGAGTGTATTGATAATCTACCAAAACTGTGTTGTTAGCCGTTCTCCTACTACTCAAAACCTGTGCATTAGTTATCTGCTCTTTTATGGATGGTCTTTTATGATTATTATTGTAGTAATGACTTTGCTGATTAATAGAATTTTCCAAGAAATCTCAGGACTGTTCTGAAACATTGCCACCTTGTGGCTTCTGGAAGATCACCATCTTTAACAGCGCTATTACATGTACTTAGTTGGAAAAAAGGGCATAGCACAGTTGAATTTGCAATAATTCACTAATGAAATCTGCTGCCTTTGTTTTCCATCTTAAAAGAAGTATATGTGAATCCTAATATTTGTACACAAAATTGTTCTTCCACACATAGCACTGGCTTTTCTTTCTCCTTCTTTTTGTTTTTCCTCAAGGAGAATTAAAATGGCTGTGCAGTGTAATATAAGCATGACAGAGATTTTGAACCCACTAAGATGTATCTTTTAAAATTATACAAAATTGAGCATGGTATCATGGTATTATTAGGCAGCAGGTGGTAATATTTAGGATGTACTTTGGAGTCCCTGTTGACTGACTGGAAACTGAATCTCAAAATTATATAGATGAGTTGACTCTGAAACAGTCTTATTGATGTTTTACATGCATGTCTGACGCTTGTCTTCTCTACGGAGAAAAATTTGTTGTAAAATATAGTGGCACTTTCAATTTAAGTGTAGCAATAACAGAAGAACATCTGTGATAGACTACAAAAATTGTTGGGTTAGATTTCATGTTCCATATTGTAAAAAAAAGTTTGTAGAGTAGATGATCAAAATCTCCTTTCTTTTGTGAGCTCCTTTTCCTGTTCGCCACCATTGTTGGCATCTCTCTCTCTCTCTCTCTCTCTATATATATATATATATAACTGTCACTATAACAAACAAAAATATTCATGTTTTATCGGCCAAGAAACAAATATGTCAAACCTGGTTTTGTCACGTTTTATTTTTTTTACTTTCTTCCTTCCGAAAGTCCCTATGAAAATGAAGAAAAAAGGTAACATGGGCATGAAGTCTATCCTGAATAATGTGGTTCAGTGCTAGAGAGGGTGAAAAAGGACCAGGATCTGAAGTGCCATCCAGACTTACTGCTTTCCTCAGCATTAGGTTGGGAACCTCTAAGTCCCATTTAGAGCAAGTTCCACAAGACAGAGCTCTCTGCCGTCCAGGTGTATGGCCCAGACTCCCTGATGGGTGAAGGCAGTGCCAGCATGCTGACTGGAAGGAGCAGTTCAGGAAGAACTGAATGAAGCTAGCTGAAAGAGATGGAGCTGTATCCATTACAGGCTCATTTTCATGGGATTGAAAATCATGCAAAGCAGTATAGTTTTCTACATGGCCCTTCCAGCCTGTAGCTTCATTCTCAAAATGAGTTCCAGCAGATGTGCATGTACAGTAGGATGAGAGGACAATGAACCATGAGATTCAAGGAACCAGAGAAACACAAGAGCCTGCAGCTCTGAGGCAGTGCTACAGTTCCCTTGGTTGCTTTTCTCAGCTTGGTTGCTTACCTCAGAAAAAATGACAACAGTTTCCTTTGAAAAAGTAGTCTGTTCTGACTATAAATAACATTTCCATTTTGCTTTCTTTATATCTCACATGATAAACTAAAGGAATACAACTTAGCATGGGGAAGCATAGCAAGTGTATCCAGTTTTTGGGTAGAAATTTGTGAGGAGTCTTACAACTGCACACTGGGCAACTGGAAAGAAAGAAGAGGATGCTAGCTAGGAACATTTAAGATATTTATGTGCCTTTGAGCCTTCTTTTCTGATGAAAGGAGTGTGGATTCATGAAATGATTTACAGCCTGATGAAAGAATTTGAAAAGATGTCACAGTCATTTCCCATACAGATGTCAAAATGAATCATTTCATTCAGTAGGAATAACTGCATAATGTTGTTTGGGGAACTGCATGAAATTATTCTAAATCAAGGTGAAAATTTCAAAGGACTTTGAGTCACTTAGAAGTGTTTAGAATGAGTGGTAAAATGAGAAAAGAATATGACTTTCAAAATGGGAAAGGGACAGGCATCTTCATTTGGAGGCAGGCACGAGAAATGTATTAGGAACATCCACTGGGGACTCCCATAGAAGGAGAGCCGGGATGCTGGTGGGAGAGGCTGTTCAGGTCAGAGATGGGGATAGAAGAGGGAGTTGTGAGAAACCTCCAAATTGGAGAAAGCTGAAGAGAGTGTTGGGGCAGAATACAGCATGCAGATGATGGGAGTTTTTTTCTTCAATAGTCTCTGCTTGCTTCTTTCCTCTCCCTTCTCAGAAATAAATCACCCAACTGCTAGAGGGTGCTGAGCCTTGAGCTTCTCTTCCATTTTAGAAGCCCCGCTTTTGTGTGGTGAGATAGCAAGATGGCTCCAGGCCTCCCCAGGAGGCTTCAGGCACCCTCCTCTCCTGGTCCTTGTGCTGCTGTCTCCTTTGGTACACAATGGTCAAAGCAGACCTCTGGAGATCATAAAGTCCAGCCACTCCCTCAAAGCAGGATTGCTAGCAACACCAGGTCTGGTCAACTGTGACTTTGTCTAGTCAAGTCTGGAGTAACTATTAAAGCTTTTCTTTGGGTCCAACCTGGAATGCAAGTTGCAGTCCAGGATCTTGTACTTGTCAATAGGGTTGAGAATGTTCCAAGTAGTAATATAGGATCTTTTTGTCCATTAACAATGGGAAACACTTTTTCCTATCCGTTTGACTGCCTTGGCATATTTTTCTTCATCGTCATGTGCATAATGGTATTACTTGTTGAATAGGGCCAAGGTAGCACTGGGCAATTCCTAATTGGTTTGGTATGCACATTTTGGCTTGCCTTGGGGTCAAAATGAATATTTGTTCCTCCTCTAATTTCTAGTGATGCTGCATTGCAATGGGAGAAAGAAATGTGAATGTTTTTCTAAATTGAGTGTCCTTTTCAAAAATAGCAAAGTCTTCATTAGTAATGCAGAAATCATCATTAATGAGGATGATACAATTGGCAAAGTTAGCCCAGTTTGGCATTTGAAATCCCAGACTGGGACTGGGAATGTGAAACATTGTGAATGAAGGAGATCCAGGTCCTCATCTATCATTTTCTTTCCTTAGTGAGATTTCTGCAGGGAATGCAAAATCATTGACTGACAATTACAGTCTCTGAAAAGAATCTTTTTTTTCAGCATGTGATTTCACTTTAGACCATTTTAATGATGAGTGAAGAGTTACAGCAGGAGAAGAGTGTACAAATTCCTAAAAAAATGTAAGTTGGTTGTATGGCCAAAATTTAATGTTCCATGTAGAAAACAGCTGTAATAACCCTAAATAACATTGTGAATCAGTGAGAAGGAATAAAATGTGGAAACATTTTGTTTCTACTAGACCTTTTGTTTAGGAATATATCACACCTTGAGGCTACCTCAAGACAAAATAATTTGTTACCAATTAGAAGCTTTGCAACATGAGTGTTGTTTTATTTTGGTAAAAGTTGTTGCTAATTGATTGGTGCTCTCTGTGATAATCTTTCTATTTTTTCCTGTCATCACCTGTCCCTGTTAGAGGCAACAACCACTCAAGCATGAATGTCACCATAAATTTGAGTGGTCGTCCATTAGTTTTGTCACTTGTTCCATTCAATGCACTATGCAGCCTACACACCTAATTTTCCTTTTAGCCTTATTTCCAGATCAGCCATACAGGAGCAAATGAAAAAATGGACAAAAATTGTAGGACTTACTGAATAGATCCAGGCAGAGCCCTTTCCCAAACCTTTTAACAGCTATATTTTGTGTACATGAATTTCCTCTTGCTGCTCCAAAACTCTGAGTCCTTAAGCATTCCTTAGGCTGTCCTGAAAAGCAATACAACTTTGCTTGACGTATAAGATTTTGCTGTAAATAGAATCTTTTCTTATATTCTTTCTAGAGAGCCGGATTGTATCTTTCATTTATTTTCAGTGTTTTGATACTTTGCATTGCAGGGTTCTTTCTTACATTTTCCAGTCTCCCCTTCAGTGACAAATCCTTACAGCCATGATGCTGCTTCCCTTCTTGGTCTGAAAGGTCAGCAGTGGCTGCCCTTTGAGAAAGCCATAATGGAGTCTTTCCTCTCTCGGTGACTCTGAGGCTGCCAATCCTCTTTGTATAGACTCTACAATTCTTCGTCAGTAGTCCTTTTCTTTTTTTCTCATCTCTAATGAAAAAAAGCAAGCCATCACAATTTGGTAGAGGATTTTCATATGCTCCCTTCAGGTCTTGTTATAGTCAACCTAACGTGTATAGGAATCATTTTGTTAGCCTCCCTCAATACATCTGACATCTGCACATGTCAATGCTGTCAGGTGTTGCATCCTACAGCTCTCCAATGCTGCCTTCACTGTAATGATTCTTATTACTCCCCTGGATTCCGTGTTATTTGCCATGTGCCGCAGACATTATCTGTGAGCTTTTTATTCACGTATTGTAATTGTGTTTGCAGGCCATAGGAGAATTATTCAGTTAGCACTGGTCTCTGGAAGAGTCTGTCAATATAATTTTTGTTTGCTTGTTTGTCTGGTTAAGTCTGACTTTATAGGAAGCAGAAGTCTAAAACCCACTCTCTCCATAACAGTTTTGGAATTTACTAATCCATTTCAGCAAAATGTCAAAGATCTTGTTTAATATGTTCACTGAAAGAGAAGCTACAGAGAACATTTAGTCCTTATCAGACATAGTGATTTTCTCATCCAGAGCAGTACTTATGAAATTCCAGCATCACTAACGCCATCTTAAGCACCAGAGAATTTAACCGTCAGTCCAAATTCCTCTCTTGTATGGGTATTGTCAGAAAGGTGGTCAGCTCATTTCATAACCCCAGTGTATTTCTCTTAACACAGTAAATCAGCTTTAATACACAAGTAGCAGTCAACAGAGCTTTGTAAGATCCGCTGCGGATGAAATACTTGCTTTGGGTTGTAACCCAAAATTTGGGTTACCCAAATACAATTGTGCTGCAGAAATATAAGCATACTTAATTAAATCAACATAAAAATTACAGTGAATAACCATTTTTTAGTGATGTGAGATAATTTGGTTAATTGGGAATTGCTATACATATAAAGTGTCAACAAATATTTAATTCCATCATATTCTTTGCAATATTCTTGGTGTACATTGTTACGAATGTAGAGAAGAACTTAAAGTAAGTCCTGCCTTTGACTCAGATTTCTGGCAGTAGCTATGCTTGGGGTGGTCTGCACCCCAGATCGCTCTTGCTTGCAGGTTCTTAGTAATGGCCAATTAGGTCTATTACAAAACGAATTATTTATTTAATAGATATAAATTTAACAGACATAAGACTTTAACAGATTACTTACTACAGAGGATAAACAAAAGAAACACTACTAGTAGATAACACACAGTGCACGAGTGAGGTACCTAATATTACAGCTAGGGAAGAAATAGTATAGATTAGGATTCAATGTATTTTACCATCCAATTGCTGATGGGGCACACATAGAATCCTTCCCCTCAATTCCCAGGAAAGTAACCAAGAATTCACATCCGAACTCGTGGGAGAAGTCCTGCACGTTTTCAGAGTGTGTAGGTAGCTCCGTGAAAATTTGTGTAACTTTTACAGTTAGTAAAGTAACGTGTCTTTCAGTCAGGAATTCCTAGCTTATCTGTCTACATCTTGCTCTCAAGGCGAGATGTTTATTGTCAGCTGGGGATCTCACCTCCCCGGTGCCAGAGATAACTCACTGCTGGACATCTGTTCGGGTTATCTCACCAATTCATGTAAGGGGGAAGAACGTCTGGAGCTATGAACCAGCTGCTGGACAGAGCAGATAAGCTCTTCTGTGGCAGGGAGGGATGATCTGCCACATACATATAAGAAGAGTAGGAAATAGAGTTAGTTAATGATCCTTAGCCTCAAGACAATGTGACCACCACAAACATGAGAACTTTAGATAGAACTTTAGTCTAAAGCTCACCAGAGCAGTTCTGCGAAGTTTAACTTTATACTTCTTTCAATGTGTCTCCCAGAAGAAACTCTTAAAAAAACCACCTTTGAATAAACTTTGAATATTATTTGATGGCTTTATCTGGTGAATGTGTCAATATAAGCAACACAAAGCACTTGCAGTGCATACCCTCTTCTCAGTGTTAATTTTTGCTCCTTATTTATTTAATATCAAGTAAAGAAAAGGAAGATGTGGGTGGGTGAAAATATGAGCTTCTGTGACATATTGCAACTGCCATTACAGTGGCTCTCAATCATCTGATAACAGAATCACAGAATAGTTGAGGCAGGAAGGGCGCTCTGGAAGTCATCTGGTCTAACCACGTTGGTTTCCAGGATGAGATGGTTCATCACTTTCCAGGACCCAAGGTGAAACTGACTGGCCTGCAGTTCTCTGTGTCCTTCTTTTTGCCTTTATTGGCTAGAGAAGAGACATTTTCTTTCTCCAGTCTTGCATCACTTCTCCCAGTCACCATGTTTGACTATCAAGAGTGGCATTACAGTGACATCTGACAGCTCACTCAGTGCTTGTGGATGTGTCCTGTCAGGGACCACGGACTTAAATCTATCCAGTTTGCTTAATAATTCCCTGACCTAATCCTCTTCCACCAAGGGTACATCTTCCTTGCTCTAGCCTCACCTCTTGTTGTCTGGAACCTGAGATTCCTGAACCAGATTGGATGTGGTTGTGTGAATTAATTCATTTCAGCCATGGCTGAAACTAGCGGGTCTGATGGATAAACTTGGAAATGCATTTTAAATGGCAAGCATTTTCTGGGTGAAAACACAACTTGAGTAGGTATCCAAGGACACCTTTTAATACCTATAGAACAGCAGAATAGCAGATTTTTGATGGTACCTGTGAATGGGCCAGAATATGTGGGAAAACTACATGGGCCTTTATAGTCAATATTGACAAGAACCATAATGTTAGAGACTTTTTTTATCCAGGTCAGTGACCCATGCTAAAAATTTCTCTGTGAGTATAGCAAGACTTGTTTAGCCACGGTTTTGTACTGATGTAGTTCATTAAAGACATTGCCACACTGGATAAGATGCCATTAAAACTGTGCTTACTGTTCCACTGAATTGGACAGTGGGTAAATCCATCATCTACTCTCACTGCTTAATAACAAGCTGTCATAGTCCTTGTAATGTAACACTTTAATTATATCCAGGAAGAAATAGGACACACAAAAGGATAGCAAATGATCCTGAGAAGTCTTTCCCAGACAGATAAATGCTACTAAGAATAAAGTAAGTTGTTGTTATTATTAGAACTGTGATGTTAATGAAAAATATGGGCAATTATATGCTCTTGAAGCTGGCTTTTTCTGTGTAGGTTTTTTGTTTTATTTTGTTTTGTTGTTTTGGGGTTTTTTCAGTGCAGAAAACTTTAAAAAAAGGACACCCACACAGTTTGCAGGAGTTTGAGATAAATGGTTCATATTATTTATGCAGCAGACATTTTAAGGAAGCAGATTAAGAGAAAATTGTCCAGTTTGCTAGTTTAAAAATTTTGAAAAATGGTCACACACTATACCACAAAACTGATGTTGTTTATGTTTTCTTTTAGGAACGTCTCTTGATGAGCCTTTTGCCCAGGAATGTTGCAATGGAAATGAAGGAAGACTTCCTGAAGCCTCCTGAAAGAATTTTCCACAAGATTTACATTCAAAGGCATGACAATGTTAGGTAGGATTGATGTAGCCCATGAAACAACTAAAGAAGAGAATATTTAGTACAAGGACAGTGATGTATAATTGTATTCAGGGTTCAGAGCAAAAAACCAAGTGGTATAGTGAAGATTTATCATTTATACATGGGTGCACTAGGAAGATTTAATAGTCTTCTCAGGAGATAATCCTGAATCAATAAATGTCTTAGAATAGTAGGGGTGGGAGACTAACAACTTTTTCCAAATGACTAGTCATTGGTTTTGTACTGTATTATGTTTTGGGTGAACAGGAGTATTTATTCTGCATGATAGTTTTTACACATTTATTTTTTTCTCATAGTAAGATGAATTACTTCTAAAGTAATAGATTTTCCTGAGTAATAGCACGGAAACACTGAAAGAAAGTGTGATGTAAACTTAAAGAAATGTGTATTTGTCTACATCACATGAGCGTTACACCTCAAAAATTGTTGACTAAGGCTCAGTTCTGTTTCTTGTTCTTGTTCAGTACTTGACTGTGTGCAAGTGCTGTCATTTACATTGCTTGTTCTTAAAGTGTATTCTCATTTGTTATTCTTCTTCACCTCCAGAAACAAATACCTTAAAGCCCTTGTCTGTGTTTAATCACACTGCTGCCAAGTGCCTTGCTTCCACATCAAAAACAGCATCAAAGTTCAGTTGGTGTCTCTCTTTTACTAAGCAAGCAACAGTGTTAGTAAGTGATGCCACAGAGCTGCCTTGATTTGCATGGTGTACTCGTGTAACAAAGGAGTAAAATTCAGCACATCCTCCTCTCCCTCATCCACTGCTAAGTTTCTTCTCTCAAGGTTTAGTCCACCTCCCATTGAGCTGGCTTTAATATTTGCAAGAACCACTTCCTAGTGACTGAGTTGTTGCAACTAAAAGCATTTCTGTCACTAAGGGAATCACAGATGTCTGTGATGGGAGTGGTCAGAAGAATGCCAAATTAGGCCAGTTTTAGTCTGTAAAAAACATTACTGAATTAAAGATCAGTAGTTCACTTCATGCTAATGGTTAAATCTTGCATAATGTTAATCTCATCACTTTGCATACAAAACTCTTGGTCTTTAACAGTCAGTTTAAAGTTGGTTCTAAGCACACACTATCCCAGAGCTGATGCTGCAAAGCTGACTGTTGTTTTCAGTATCTGATGGCTCTCAATTGTCAAAGTCTGACTTGAGAGCTCCTAAAGGACACATTCAAAATCTAAGTGAGCTGTCTTACTCCTTCCCTTTTCCTTGTTCGTGTCACATGGTTTTATGCTGTTGCCCCCCCTTCCATTTGTATTTTTTTTCTTTTTCTTGCCAATCTTCCATCTTTGAATGATACCCTGTCTGTTTATTTGCAGTCAGTTGTTCTAATCAAATCTCAGGTATGCCAGGTTTTGGTGCTTGGGTGTCTTCTACTTTGACCCTTTGGTGATCACATTCCTTAATATACTTATAAAAATTGTGTCTAAAAATTGCACTCTCACAGTGCTATGAAATACATGTATACTACTGTTGGTTGCCTTTATATTCAGGGTCAAGGCAAGGCAATGATAATTATATCATGATTAGTATATTTATATCTTTTATGTGTCACAAGTCTCTGCATTCATTGCAATGTGTATAGTCATCTTAAACAGTTGATTATAGTGCTTCTGAGTCCTCTCTTTTGCTAAGATCTTTTTGAAATGTAACTTCAGGAGTAGTCTTTTTTCCTACATTACATGTTTTTTTCGCATAACTACTAAAACTTCTGTGGCTTATTCACTGCTTCAGTGTGGAGTTCACAAAAGTTTTTGAATCTAGACACCCTGTCTGGAGAAGTGAATCCATTCTCTGACATTAAGAAGGTACTTTTGGAACAAATGAAGCCCAAGTAAGATGGGGTCATCTTAATGTCACAGATAAGATCCTCAGGGAAGAGAACTGAAAGTAGGAGACCTCCCTTCACCCTCTGTACTTACAAGAAACTGTATTGCCTTTTATTTCAGTAATGCAACTACTCTATAATAATAATAATAATAATAAATGCCCTGATATATGGGGTGAAATAGTGTCCAATAAATACCTAGCAATCTGTGGCAAGCACGTCCCAGCAGGTCGGAGCTTCACCCCAGAAGTTTTGTGACAGTGTAGATCTGAAGGATGAAGGGAAACTCCCAGCAGGTGCCACCTTGACACCAGTGTGAAGAACAGCCTAGCCTTTGGCAGGGCTGCTGGCGGTCAGTGCCAATAATAAGTGTTTGCTTTACTTTCTTAAGGAGATGAAAACATTTTTTTTTTCTTCTGGGTAGTGGCAGTTCAGTGTTATGACTGGTAAACCTGAGAGATCATTCCTGTATTCTTGTGACTTGTCCTCTTCACATCAAGTGTTCTGTAAAGTGCTACTATTAAAACAAACTGACAAAAAGCCCCTCTGTAATTCTATATTCCAGGCTTTTTTAACTCCAAAGCTACACAGTGGAAAATAGAAAATGAGCTGCACTTCTTATTTTCCTCTTGCAATGCTTTCTTTTTCTCCCCACAAATACCTGGAAGTATCAGAGCATTATTCTTCAGAAAAGATAGTCTGAAGGAGGCAGGCATGCAATTAATAAACTACATTATTTTTCCACTCCTTATCTATTGAAAAAACCAAAGCAATAAAACCCCCAACAGCAAAAAAATACCCTCATAAGTAACAGAAAGCATCTGTTTCAGTCTTCTAAATAGCTGCCTGAAAAAAAGACAAAGAATATAAAATCTTACATGTGAAACATAAGACATTCATACATCTACCTTCTTTACCTCCTCCCAGAAAAGCACAGGCAGATACATTACAGTGGAGATACATAAACCTCTATAAGAAGTGAATGATGGACTGGAAAAAAGTACTGGCATATTTCAGATAACCATGGCAACAGCCCTGGTTTATCAATTACTTGGTGAATATTTTACCAACTACCCAATAGTTGTTGAATGACTGCCTGCAACTGACTGTGCCTCTGGAGGGGAATGTGTCATGTTTTGATCAGCTCTTCCCAGATGTGTAGTACGTCTGCTACCTTGTAAAGTTTTTGAACAGAATTGCTGTGCAATAAGAAATGAGGGCGTGTGTTTTAAATGTAGACAAATAACCTAATGCAAATGCAATATGCAAAACAAGAGATGCAAATACACATCCAGTATAGCATTAGCCCAGTGAGGACAATAAACTCAACAATCAGGAAACTAAAATAAGTACAACTAATATAATATCTGTGGCTTACCAGAAGGAAATAGTCTGTACACAGTCCTCGAGCTGTTTCAACACAGTACAATTGTTATTTTACTGGGGTAGTCCCAGACGAGGACACTATGAAAGATGTGAGAACCAGATGTCAAGTTACATGCAAAGGCTGCCCAACAGACCAGTTCTTCTGTAGTGCTCAGAAATATGTTTTGTAACATGAAGGAGACATGATTTTTCTAAGATTTGGTTAAGAAATTTAAGATTCATATTTCCTTGCTTTCTTATTCCTACAGGGCTGAGGAATTTACAGATCACATATGTAAGTACAGTGGCTGTTGTAAAAACTCACTAGTCCTGACTGAATCTCTCCATGGAACCATAATTCAATTAAGAAAATTTCAAATTGAATTTCAGCTCAAATATATGCCCTGTATGGAAACCTTAACACATTTTGCTGTTCGTCTCTTTTGGAATGAACATTAGATATTCTTGAAACTGTTTCAACATATGGGTGGATAAGGATATGGCTGACTTGCTATATTAACACACAACTTCTTGCTTCATTCTGTGACTCAAACAATGTTGAAGAGATAAAAAGAAAGTGAACATTGAACAGCGAATAATTTCTTGGGCCTCTGGTACAGCAGTTTCCTTTAGCCTTATTTTTACAAGCGTGAAATAGAACTGGATTCTTTGTAAGAAGAGATATTAATTTTAGGAAACACACTGCCTGATTCAAAGCAGCCAAGAATAAAATTCCTTGTGGCATTTTAGGGGTTCTTGAGACACAGTGTGAAGCCAGAACACAGTCTGCAGATATTTATGTGCAAATATTTCTGGTCTGTTCTGTCTTTCAGAAACCATCAGAACTTAAATAATTTTTTAATTTAACTTACCCATTCCAACATTTTAAAAAGCTGGGATCATGGTGCCTATGAACAGACTTTTGTATGTACTCATTCTGAATTTGTAAGTCTTCACAGTGAACTAGTTTATGTAAATGATTATTACGTAAAAAACACACCCTCCCTTTGTTTTTATTTCTAACAGCCCTCTTTAATTTTAGAGAGCACTTTTTTCTTAAACATTGAAGTGAGTCATACATAAAATTATTGATAAACTTTCCTTACGTTTGGCATTTGAAACAAAAGGAGTCCTACAGGTTCCTTTCTGAGGCACCATGCACCATTAAAATACCATTTTTACTGTAAGTTGTACTTTAATTAAACAAATGACCCAAATGGAAATAAAAAACAGGGTATACAACCCCTCCTTATTTCGCGAAGTACTTGTTTATACAAGTGGCTCCATTGAAAACAGCAGGACTATTCAAGTGCACAAAACACACGAATGAGTACTGTTAAAAGTGAACATTTACTGCCTACAAGCTGTCAAATCTCTTGTGTAACTTGGCATGATTTCTCCTTCTGAATGCCCCATAGAGTGATGTAGAAAAGGGTTGCTCTGTCAACACTCACACTTGGGAAGCAGCTTAATTGTCTTAAACCAAGCCATAGGGTTTCTGCATTCTGTTCTAGCAGGTGCAGCTGCTTCCTGCTGTGCTGCAGTCACTGTGCAGGTGCTGGCTATGCCTGCCTGCAGGGATCACAGGGGAAGAAAACAGGAATACAGAAGGTCCTGGAGTGATAACTCTGTGTTGCTAACACAGAAATGCTTCAGATGGTCAAGGAGAATTGAGACAATGATGTATGTAATTCATATGCCAGTGCTGAACCAGCTTGGCTCTTTGTGGCACAGGAGAGAAATGGCTGTTTATAATGTTTCCTTTCCTGAACTTGCTCATTGTGCTGCTGCTTTGCTTTTGTTCGGAAGTTTTATACCAGAACAAGTTAGAAATAGCTGTTGGCATTTCAAACCAAATAGTCCAGGTAGCTTTAAAAAAAAGTCCTTAGGAAACTTCCATTAAACATTAGAATCATGAAATCGTAAAATGGTTTGAGTTGGACAGAGCCTTTAAAGATCATGTAGTCCAGTCTCTGTGTCTGGATCAGGTTCATTTTTAAGGTGGCTCAAAAGCCTGACCAGCCTGATCTTGAATATTTCCAGAGATGAGGTATCCACAGCTTCTCTGCGAAACCTCTTCTACCCTCATAGTAAAGAATTTCTTCCTCGCGTCTAATCTAAATCTACCTGGTTTTAGTTTAAAACCATTCCTGCTTGTCCTATAAGTCCTATCCCTCATAAAAAGTCCATCTCCAGCTCTGTCAAAGACCCCCTTTAGGCTCTGAAAGGCTGCTATAAGGTCTCCCTGGAGCCCTCTCTTTTCCAAGCTGAACAACCACACTCTAACAAGTCCATATTTTTCCTGTGCTGAAAATCCAGGTGGAGTCTACTGAGAGGAACAGAATCACCTCCCTCCACCTGCTGGCCACGCTTCCTTTTATGTATAACAGGATACATTTAGCTTTTTGGGCTGCAAGCATACAATGCTGACACATGTCCAGTATTTCATCCATCAGTACCCCTGAGCCCTTGTTCTCAGTGCTAGTCTTCATCTCTTAACGCCTCAATTTGTAACCATGTTTGGGATTGCCTCAACCCCGGTGCAGAACCTTGCACATGGCCTTGTTGAACTTCATGGGGCTCGCACAGGCCCCCCTCTCTAGCCTGTCCAGGTCCCTTTCGATGGCATCTCTGCCCTCCAGTGTTTTCCACCACAACATGTAGCTAGGTGTCATTCACAAACTTGTAGGTTGTGCACTAACTCCTTGTCTCTGTTGTTAGTGAATAAGGAGAGAAATGAACAACCAAAAGAAAAACCCTGCTTTTCAATGCTTACAAATTTGTATTTCCACATTTTCTATTGTATATGCTTTGTTGCAGCAGTCTATGGGGAATGCAGTCATACAACATTTATGTCAATTTTAGTTTAGTTCATGTTTTAGTTAATTTATATGTGTTTTCTTTGTGTAGTGTTTAGCAGGAACCCTTCATCGGTAACTGTAGATGTAATTCCTCGTAACGCTTTACTTGAAAGAACTGTCTTTACAATCTTTTTTTTAAAAAGTAATGTTTTCAGAAATCTAGGTGAATTTTATTAAGAAAGAAGGAAGTATCATAAGATCAGAGAGACAGGCTCATTGTAACAAGAAATGTTCTATAGCAAACTAAACTCCTCTGAGGGAATTTATTCGTAAAGTTGTTGACTTTTGCAGTTACATAATCCCGTTCTTCAGATTATGCATATTTCAAAATGTTTGGGACATAATTATTTTAAGATCATTTTGTTTTATTAATAACTAAAACAAGTTATTTTTGTATAAAATATTATTAGTGAAAAAATTAGTAGTTTCTGTCAAAAATAAGCTAATTTTCCTATCTAATGTAGAAGTTGACTATGTAAAAACAGGCCATGTTTTCAGTGGGGAGTATTTAAGCTACATTCTAGGTACATTTACATTTTAAATACATTAAAAAAAAAAAACAACCTAAAATACTATTACACAAATAAAACCTAAAAACCCAAGTAGTTTTACACTTTTTTTACTAGATGACAGTAAGAGCAGTAAGACTGGAGAGTACACTTTTAGTCTTGCTGTGAGAATGTGGAAGAAGAAAAGCAATACTAATCCATGTGTAGCTGTATCAACAAGTGGTTATTGTGATTATTATCTATGAGCAGATAGAGGAGCAATGTTAGAGCGTTAGAGGAGCAATGGAGATTTTAAGTCACAGAATGAGTAACCATAGGAGCTGTATTTGCCATTTTTTGTAACATATTAAGAGCGTTGAGACTTGCTTATGAAGAATGGAAAACAGTAGACTTATTAGGCCTGCTTTTCTAGTATTGCTTTTTTATCTAAAGAAGCTTTGTTGACGTGAATGGGAGTAGATAATGTTTAATTCAACTTACAGTTTGCAAACGAAGTTTTAGACTATGCCAAGTATACCTAGGCCATGTATCAAGAGACAGTTTATTAGCACTTTCATAAATTACTTGACATTTCTAGTCTGGGTATTGGACATAAATGCAGTGGGTTCCTGCAGCTGATTCTGCACTTCTACCAACAGAAGGCATGTAAAGAGTTGAAAGGATCACAGCACCATACTCTCTTAAGTTTCATGATTTACACAAGAATTTTTATTCTCTCAATCACAGTGGTATCTGTTCTTGTTTCAATTATCTCCCTTGATCAACACTGACTAGTAGGGATTGTTAAAGCAGATTAAACTGTTGGACATTAAAACCTTGCTAATACTGATGAAAGCTGGACACTTACCTGAGCCAGTCAGCACAGTGCAGAGAATGCTGGCTTGACATTGTGGATTCTAGCTCCTCACAGGGAGCTACTGTAAGACCACATCACAGAGTTTCTGCACACAAGTTATTAACCCCTTGTCTTTCGGTACATAGTAAACCTCATGCAAGGTTTATCTGCTTGGCTGTGGAACTCTAGCAGTGCAAAACTTTCTCTGAAACCAATTCGGCTGAGGAGATCCCAGCTGCAAAGAGAATAAATTGTCCGCCATGCTCCTAGAGTACTCATTGGGGACCCTATCAATGAGGTGCGTAGCTTCATCTGCCAGATAGGTATGTAGCTATTAAATGCATCTGACAGTTCTCTACAACAGTTGACAGCACCAGACTAATGCTTATTTTTCTGAATCTTTGCCTTTTTTTTTTTTCCAACTAGGAAAAGTTTTTACCAATTTTTTCCATTGGTAATAGTTCCGGACTTACTGTTGTTTGTGCTTTGGGTCGCATTCGTGCTATGAAAGAGTAACAAGAATGTGAAGATATCTTCTCTACTGATTTGTCAGTGTCTTTTTCCTTCTTTACAGCATTTTGTTTGCAGACATTGTGGGGTTCACTAGTCTGGCATCACAGTGTACTGCCCAGGAGCTGGTGAAGCTGCTTAATGAGCTTTTTGGAAAATTTGATGAATTAGCTACAGTAAGTACAACACTTATTTCAATTTATTTTACATTTCCTTCTGAAAAATGATGCATGAGTTACACATGTTAGAAATCTGTAATAGACTAATTTAGCCCCACGTCATGAATTCCTAAAACTTCAATCTTTTATTAATATTCTAGAGAAAAAACAATCTCTTTTAATTGTTCAGGAAAGAAGTGTAAGAGCCATTTTTAAGTATGCTTTTCTTCCCCCTTCATGCAGTCCATCAGTGCTCTTCATTGGTTTTGTTTGCGCAAAAATAGTGAAAATTTTTCAATATTTACATTTCTATCCTTCATGGAAAAAAAAATCTGAACAATGGAAAATATGAATACTGGCAGTGTGGCATAAAACTTTCTGTGATAATAGGAAGCTAGAGAGTAAAATTTATTTTTCACAGAGAGCACTCCTTAATACAGAAATGACGGTAGCTTTACAGAGAGGTCATTGTAGGCAGGATCCATATAATAAACTGATGCCCATGTTTTGGTGTTGCATTTACATTGTGCTAGATTCTCCAGGGAAGAGAAAATGAGAGAAATGTTCCTTGCCTATAACTCCAAGCAGACTATTTTGACAAGAACCATTTGATGGGAAATGAGAGGAATTGCTGTGCCAGAAAAAGTCATGCATCTTGTTTCAAATTACATTTAACAAGATGCTGAAAATGTGTTTTCCCTGTGAACAAAGTGGAACTTCATCAAATCTATCTTACTGGCCAGCTGTCCTTAAAAACTTCATAGCTGTGAAGTGACACTTCCACATATATTATGCTCCTCCTTTGTCTATCTATTTTGTCTTCAGACTCTGCGCAGCAGGTTTAAGAAAATATTTGTTTTGGCCCTCAACATAAACAGCATCCACATTTTTTCAGTCCAAACTCACTTCTCCTTGATGCAGTCTTCCACATGAGAGATCTAAAGCATGTGGACATTTTGCATCTAAATCTCCCTCTTGATAAACAGCTCTCAAGGACCTCAAGGAGAAAGAAACCTTCTGCTCCTCAAGATGCTACGGTTGAGAAAGACCTATTCTTAGTTAAATGGGTTATCCTTTGATGGAGTGCTATGTTCTGATTCGCACTAGATGTTCAGAAAACATCACTAGATAACAGAAAAAAACTTGTGTGTTTCCTTTTGTCCAAGAAAAGCAGAAGATTAACTTAGGTGCTTAGTAGAGATGCAACGGAATTCTACAGGGTTTTGGCATGAATTTGTGTAACCAATTAATTTCTGGAACTACTGGCAGTGGTTCATAGAGAGCACAGGTGCCGAGCCCAGAGTACTTCACAGATTATGCCTTAGAAATGAAAATGGATTTCCATTTAGATAGTCATTTACTAGAGCTTAAATGGCTTAAGAAGTTCAAATATCTTCCTTACTTTTATTTCATTTTAATTTCATCACTGAATTTTATCCATTATATGTCAACCAGACGTCTAATAAACTCTTTTAAAACTTATAATGCTGTCATTTGTGGAGTCTTCATAGCCATGAAATACATAACCATGTAATAACATGGAAGTATTGTAATATAACACGAGATCACATGTGTGAACACAGAAATACATAAGCCTATGATGTGTCATGGCACTGAAGCCAGAGACATGGCTACCCTACCATGCTTGCTCCCTTAGCAGTGGCCACGTGCTGCCAACTGGAGGTGTCAGTGACACCAGAAGGCAGGTACCAGGCAGATGCCAGCTTTTAGTGCAAGGTTGGTTGTTGGTCACACAAGAAGCAGTTTCGAGATAGCAGAAGAGCAAAACAGCCTTAGTTTTTCTGTTCAACCTGCAAGGATTCTTTTTACAAATTTGAAAAAATCCTCATGGTTTCTGTCAGCTGTATGGGGAAGATTTGCTGCTTAGGGGTACTTCTAGTTCAGATTGCGCTTCACTGAGGTGTGATTAAGGAGAGACATACAAGCTTTCCTTAGTGCCTTGTGACGTGATTAAGGGAGACGTGTGATTGTGTCTCCTGCGGTCAGAGAAATGTGTTAAGGAATACAGCTTTTCGGAAGTATTCTGATCTCTTGGCTAAAGCAGCTTCTAGATATTCATTATTAGGACAAAACAGAGGACTGGGCTGATTTTAAAACTGTGCTGTGCTTGAGTATTCAGAGTAATTAAGGAGGAAATTGCAGAGACTTTAAAGAAGAGTGTAACAGTGATAAGTATGCTCCCTGTAACTACTAAAGTGAGTGTGCATGTTGGGTGCTGCTGTTTGTGTGCTGCTGTTTCTTGGGAAGCAATGTCAACTGGAAGATGCAGTTGATGACTACCCTTGTTGAAAGAATTGCCCTGTCTTGAAAATACAGTGCTTTAAAAGAATCCCTTTCACCACAGTAGAAAATGTAGTAAGTATAAGGC
Organism: Oreocharis arfaki; assembly: GCA_013398015.1. NCBI lineage: Eukaryota > Metazoa > Chordata > Aves > Passeriformes > Paramythiidae > Oreocharis > Oreocharis arfaki. The sequence continues at coordinate 144,730 of VZRR01001055.1, read as the reverse complement.
AGCATATATTTGCTGGGAGCCTCAAGATGAATCTTGGCATTTTGGCACATTGACACATTGTAGGAATAGTGAGTCTTTGCTTTTTGACATTATAGTTCTGCTAAAATTTGTCCTTCTGACATTTAGAAGCTGGTTTATGCTTTTTACATTAGTTATTTCTCTCTGTCCATACGGTGTTTCTTTGAACTTTTTTTTTTTTTTGGTAAGGCACATAGTTTTGCTCTCTTTGAAATGCTGCCTCTTTATTTTAAAATCATAATAGTTTCAGATATAGTTACAACTCATGACAGGGAGTTCTGAAGGCAAACCTAAGGTTTCAATATAAAGCTATTCAATTCCTTTGAAAATGTACTTTAGCATTCTGTTAACAGAGAGGGGGAAAAATATCCTGATCTTACTACTCCCTCCCAGAGTCCATTTGTACTTTTATCATGTCCTTTCATGTCTATTCACCTCCAGAATGTCACTGTTGCAGCACAGGCAGTGAGGAAAAACAGAGATCAAAGTCAGAGCTCAGGTTAAGGGAAATTATATCCCCCTTTACTTAATTACAGGCGGGCCTTATATAATCCTTGCATTGGTCTATGACAAAGATCATTGGTCCCAGGTCCAACCACCTCTCCAAGTGATTGGCCAGACCCCACACCACCTGTTAGACTCCTAATAGGACACAGCTGCAAGATGTTTAGAAAACCATCTTGCTTGTTTATGTGGAAACCAAGGACTTTCACGGAATACTTGCAAAATGCTGGATTTTTCTCTGCCAGCAGCTTTGCAGCATCCAGACTAGAATATGTTTTTTAAACACTTATCTTGCACATGTTATTTGACCTTGCTAATCATTCTTTGGGAAGAGTGCTAGGGAAGAGACAGTCAGAATGCAGTATTTAAAATCGTAGAATCGTAAAATATCTTGAGTTGGCAGAGACCCATAAAGATCATCAAACCAAAAGCCCTGCTCCTTGCAGTACTACCTAAAACTAAACCATATGACTAAGAGCATTGTCCAGATGCTCCCTGAAAATGATGGCATGATTTCTGTTTTCTTTTTCACAATAATATTGTTGGGTTTCTTAAAGAAACAGTCTTAGGTAATCATATTTCATATAGAGTTTTTTGTTCTCTTCAATAATTTTTGAGTCCTAAGGCCAACTTCAGTCACTTTGAAGAAAGGAATGTGAGTCTCAAAAATATAAACAAAACGAGTGTTATTATTAGTATCCTTGCAGGAGTGTGAGTTCATCCTAGACAGACATCAGAGAATCCACACGGGAAAGTGTTGTTATAAATGCCTCAGGGTTCATTTGTATGTCCGGTTACTGAAGTTTTGTAATGTCACTGTCTTTAGGCACCCTGATATAAGCATTTTGGGTCAGTTTGTCCATGCAAGTGTTCCCTTGGGACATAACAATAAAAAGCCACCTTCCTGAACATAGAGTTGGTGAAGTTTGTCATAAAACCCATGAATAGTTCAACTCACAAGGACTGATTTCTATTGTATTTCATCTGCTGCTCAGGCTTAGTTTATTTAGTTCTGGCTGTTACTTTGTAGTTTTTTGTTTCCTCCCATTAAACAAGAGTAGCTTTGTGCAGTCTCCGATTCGGCCCTGCTGATAGTCATTCTGCGTTACATATTATCAATAAATGCCTCAAGCAACTGATCTTTGAATGAGGTCTTCAGATGCCTTGAAATCAACCTTTCATACTCTACCTAGATTTCATTTTTTCATTCTTCAGCTTACTTGTAAGAGTGACAAATTTTAATGAGATATAATCATTTGCATTATGCTGTCATGGTCAAAGTTCTATTGTGTTTTGATGCAGTTTAGACATATCCCAAATATTTTACTTGTAGTATGTCATCTTAACAGAAAAGAGAAGGCAGTTCTACAGCATCCTGCATTTTAATGAAACAAGTTTGATTTTTAGAGAAGTTTCTATTTTCTTTAATTGCTTTTTCTTCAGTAGATTTTTTCCCACATACTTCCTGCATCTAATCTACATGGAGAATGAATTATTTGTCTTTAGAGATTCAGATATTTCTCTTTCAGCATCCAGCTTTCTGCATCTTGGACTTATAAGACTTTTCAATTACAAGCTGACAAGGATGAAAGAATTTTAGGTGCTTTTCAAAAGACATCACTAGAAGAGGATTTTAATATTCTGAATGAAAGTTCTTATTTTTTCATGTCACTTCTGGTATCTCATCTATTAGGTAGACTGATACACACTAACTCCTTGTTCATTCCATTTACAGTTATGTAAACCTCCAGGCTTTGTCAGCCTGAGTCTATTTTTATTTCTTTCCATTTTAATTTAGTATCCTTTCCTGATTGCCTTCTTAGCATTTAACAATTTTACTTTGCATATTTCAGCATTACTGAAGTGGCTCTTTCTACCAGTTCAAGTTCAAAGATACTGAACTAAAAGACATTGTTTCTGAGCCTTAGGCAAAGAATCACTAGATAATATTTTTAATCAGCTTGTGTGTTTTTTAACTGTGTCAAGAACAGTCAGTTCTTTGCTGAGCATTGAACTAGATTTTCCTAGAAGTAATCACTCTAAAAAATTGTTTATATTGCATCTATAGAATGCTTTTAGTTTATATTAAGATAATTATGATTCTTTTTTAAAATACAAAATGAATGAAGTTTTGTGGACTGGTTAAGATGGGAAAATTGGTGCTGGAAAACATGGGTATAAACTTAAAGCATGTAACCCTTCTTTGCAAAAATTGGTGTGCACTGGGGGGGGTGGATATTTTTAAAAGCTAATTTTAAGGAGACTTGTCTCCTCAATTCCCCTTGAGAGTCAGCACAGACACAGGATCCCACTGAGGCAGATCACCACATAAGTTTAATTCCAGTTCTGAACAGGCATTTGGAGAGGTGTCCTAGAGAGACCCAAGTAAGTAAGTTTTCTTAAATGAAAGTGGTCTTAATCAATATGCCTGTGACTCTATAGGATCAGGGAATAATGCTGTGTACGCAGAGTGAAGCTAAAGTGTCTGGGGACAGTTTTCTAGGGAAAAAATTAACACTACATACTATAAGTATTGTAGGAACATATATATGGGCAAGTACCCCAGAGAGTAGGTCTTGCCTGTTTTACTGTATATTTTAGGTAAGAGGATACTGTGCTTGGTATGCTAATTCTTTGTCACAATTCTTGTCATAATTTGTATGCTTGTGGTAAATTACCAAATACTTCCTAAGTTTGTATGCCGCAAATCTGAAGTTTGCATCTTTGTACAGGACTGTATTGGATTGTTCCAGTCAGCCCCAGGTGCTAGAAGTGTGGGCATAAGTATTGACACTTACTGTTTTCCCCTGTTGTGCAGTTAGCATAGAGAAAAGTATTTCTGGAATCTGGATAAATAACCATTTCCTGGAATTTAGAGCTTAATTTTTCAGCATTTTATAGTGTATTTGTTTTAGGCTTGCTTCTCCTGGAATAAATATTCATAATAAGACAGAATCTGAAAGGATACTTAATAAAACCTAGGAAGGAGACAAGCATGCATGTCAGTCATGATGATGGTATAAAATATTCTTGCTAAAACCCTTTTTCATTTCCAAATAAGTTAATATAGATGACTGTTAAATAGGTTTTCACTCTCCAGAACTAAAAACATTTAACATTCTAATTTTGTAAAATCACGCTCCATATGAAGTAGGGAAAAAATTTATTGTAAGAATGAGAATGTAGAGAAAATTTAGGCCAAGAACTGGTAGGTCATTTTAGGTCAGCATATATAATTGCCAATAAAATTGAGGGAAAGCATTTGAAAAAAAAGGTCATCCTTTTTATAGCTATCCTGAATAATTCTACATTTTTTCGTGCATAATATGGCTCCCATGATGGTAGATAATTTGTAATGAATTCACAAACACATTACTAAATTAAAAGCTTACAAATGCTTATCCAGAGATGGCCATCTTTCCTCAATCAGAGTGGATCAAGTAATTTTCATTGGCACTTGTAACCACATTTGTTTTCCTTTTGTATTTTCTGCCACTGTGGAAGCTCTTCTTTTTAAGTCTATGCTAACTCTTGTTGCAGTAAGTACATCTCCATTACTCTGCTAAATCAAACTCTGTGGAGTATTGCAGTTAGCTCATTCTCAAGGCTATTTAGGCTGGGACTAGCAGATGTACAAGAACTAATGTAAGTTATAAAGTTACTATTTGCAGGATTTATTCCATTAAAAGGTTATTAAAATTGTTGTTTCAATTTTTAAAACCCACACGTCAAAACCTGGGGAAAAAAACCGTAAAATATGTATGTAGCAATTGGAAGGGTTCAGTGGAATTTTCTAATGGGCTAGACAGTTTTCATAACTGTATTGTCACTATTGGCACACTGCAATGGTGGTAATGTCCATGTCACTTCATTACACTTAGGATTCGATTACGAAGTTTTTCTCAGAACATGGCTTCAATAATCTCTCACATTGTGGCCCACATTCAATATTGTTATTAAAATAGATTTGGATACTACACAGAGAAACCATGTTAGTAGATCTCTTTTGTTTTACTGAAACAAGAAGCAATATGATAAGTGAAATTATTGTCTGTCATGAATGAAAGTTGCAGATGATATGAGTAAACTGCATGCAGCTCTGGGGCTCTCAGCACAAGAGAGACCTGGATCTTTTAGAGTGGGTCCAGAAGACAGTAATAAAAGTGATCAGACTGGAACATCTCTCCTGTGAAGAAAGATTGAGAGGGTTGCCTGAAGAAGAGGCCTCCAGGGAGATCTCACTGTGGCCTTCCAATATATAAAAGGAGGCTCATTAAAAAGTCAGCAAGGACTTTACCAGGGTCTGTAGGATGAAAGGTTTTAAACTGAAAGTTTCCAAGGAGTATCAAGGTAGAGTTCTAAAGAGTTTTTCATGTCAATCTAAACCTACATTTTCCTCTTTTTCTGCACGTAGCTGTGTCTTTTGAGAATACTACTACAGTCTAGGAGACATTCACTTTGTTCTACTTTCCATGGAATGCTATCTGTTTTGTTTTTCTCTAAAGCTCTTTGATGCACAAAAAAGTTACAGCTAAGGGAAAAAAATAGATTTTTTTTTTATGTTTAACTTAATTTTAAAAGGGAATTAAATATTTTAAGGAAGTGTAAATGTCAAAAAATGTAAACTGATTACTTACAATGAATCTCTTCCTGTCATCATGCACTGAACTTAATAACTTAGTACAGCATTGCTTAGTTATGTTATGCAGTCTTCCAACTAATACCATCCCATTCACCGCCTTTTCTTTTATGACCTTGAAAGAGGGTGATTTGTCCTTCACCATTTCCTTAACAGCCGAGCACTGTATTATGTTCTTCCAAAGGCACTTGGAGAAGTAAGACAGTCACTATATCTCTGCTTAAAGGAAGGAGTGGATTAGTAATGCCAGAAATTGGTATCAACAACCAGATGTCTTTGTCCTGGGGTGACTTCCTGGTGTGTATCCCCCTATCACCCAGACATGAATATTGTGCCTTTTCTGTGCCTTTAAAAACTGGGTGCGAGAGGAAAAAAAGTCAGATGAACTTTTTCAAAGCAGTTCTGTGCTCCAAGGACACTGTTACCTTGCTCGGTGCTTTTCTGCGGGGAGTGGAGCAGGAAAGAGCACCCTTTCGGCTTCTCTTCGGGCAGTTTTTTTTCAGCTCTTTTTCTTCGGAGAGACAGAGAGGTGAATATTTTTTTTTCCCTTGGGACTTTGCTTTCTTTTGGGTTTTTTTTTTCCCTTTTTCTCTTCTGGACTTGTTCAGAACATCAGAACATCAGAATCTGGTACTGTGAGACCTT
>VZRR01001055.1:8391-138912 GCA_013398015.1 Oreocharis arfaki | reverse complement strand
GGGGGGGTGGGTGGCTGTAATTTGCCTTCTATCAGAAGATATTTTCCTCCAAATTTCCTCAAACCGGCACAGTCTTCTACCACTCTGTATTCACATCTTTTGAAAGGGAGGAGCTCAAAACTGATATCTGGCCCACCGCTGTCAGAGTGAGCCCCTTTGGTTAGTACTGCAGAGAATGAGTATTAAAATTTGCCTTTATCCCATATACTGTGTATATATATGCAAGAGGGTGTAGATAAATTTGCAAAACTGTGTCTCTGCATGTCATACATGCAGATACGCACATATATATGGATGGATGCATATATCTATCCAATATGATTGCTAATATGTAGGCTTTTATGACTTTGCTCCAATCTTATAAACAACTGTAATGAAATTGAATAGAGACATAATTTCGTCTTCAGAGGATGTAGCAGAAAATACAGTTCTTTCTGTAAGTCTTTTGCATCTGTACACACATCTGTAGTAAATGATCACTTCTAGAGTGATTCAAAGCTTTCTAATCCAATTTTCTACTGAGATTAATAGCATTTTGGCAGAAAGTGCTATAAATGTTAAGTATGCCGCACACGCTATACACACTGGAAATAAGATGCAGTGGTAACAGTGGTAAATCCTATTTTGCCCTCTCTCAAGACCACTTTGGAAGGAGAATGAAGTTCTAGGTTTGGGAAGAGAGATAAATAAGGAATGCATTTTATCATTCTTTTTTGTCTCCAGGGAGTTTTAGAGGTGCTTTGGATTTTTTCCCCCAATAGTCATTTTATAGAGTAGTAACTAAGAAAGGGCTGTAACTGTGATGTGGTTAGCCTGGATTATTGAATTATATGTTGGGTCTCTGAGGATAAGAGGGACAGCTGATGTAAATTAGTGTAGTTCCCCTGAAACACGTAATGCCGTGCTGATCAATGTGGACTGAAAATTTGAACCCCTCTGCCTACGTGATAAAAACAATTCAGAGGAATCCTCCAACAAAGGAAGCTGTTGGAATGGGGCTTTCCAAATGAAAGTGACTGATAATCCAAGAAGAAAGAAAAAGAGAAGACAAGTACGAAGGAAAAAATCCCACAAGTACTTCCATGAAGGGTCCTTTCCTGAGGGTCACTAGTATTCCTTTTGTCTTGTTGAACATCTGTAAGGGAAGGTGACCATGCCCCTGAATGGCACTGCCTGGCCCCAGCGATGAAGTTCTTGACAGCAGAGCTAGAAGATTCATCTGTGTTCCTTCTTCAGCCCTCAAAGTTCACCACTTTGCCTCAGAGTTAATTCTACTTCAGTGAAAACTGAGCCATCAGAAATTTGCATTTAGTGGTTTTCCTCTATCCGAGACTTCTCTTCAATATGGGAATATTGAGATAATTTTTTTTTTTCGGGGACTAGGGCATTTTTTTTGCCCCCCACAGATTCAGGCAATGAATGGGTGGGGGAGGCATGAAGGGGTTTTGAGCTTCAGAACTGTTTCCTGTGCTTCCAGTGCATCCATCTCGTTTCACTCTTCTGCTGCATGCAGCGCTGCTCCTGTACTAATTTGCAGCTATGCTCAGGCAATAACCAGAGATCTCACTACAGCTGAAGTCTGATGTATAATGAGGGTGTCAAAGCCATGCCCTGAAACTGTAAGGCCATCTGTTAGTCCAGGCCTAATAAATCTCCCCTCTTTTGCCTCAACATTTAACTAACTGAACCTGAACATATATGGGCTTTGGTTTTCTATTTTCTTTTTTTTTTTCTTTAAGACTCTAACTTTGCAATCACTAAGCACTGTAGGTGGTGATCAATCTCCTGTTCCCATTTATGTAGGAAACAAAATGCAAAGCAAAACAAAATTTTACTATTTTTAAAGTCCATAACATTATGAGGGAGCACAAGACTGGTAGGGTCTGAGTTGGGGGAAATGAGAAACCCTATTTATGCATCTTTTTGTAGGCCCTTCTCTTACTCCGCAAAGCATAACCAAATCCAAGTTGGCTGGATATGGTAAAGAAACTTTTTGAATCTTAGATGATGCAGTTTTTATTAGGAATGGCAAAAATGTGTCTTTCTAATTTATGGATAATTAAAGTCCTGCCTACTCATAGATGGTGATTACAGGAGGTTAGGACAATAAAAGTCTGAACAGCACACGTGCAGATCAGGTTGCTTTCAGACTTGCAGACAAAGAAATGGATGAATATAATAAGCATAAAATACATTGGAATTAAATCACACAGGGTCAGACTCAGCCTTGGCACAATTCCACTGCAGTCAATGGAGTTACAAGAGAGAGTTCAATGTTTAAGGTTTTAAAATCTTGCATTTTAAAGTTGTAGTCTACCTGACCTTCCTTTGTGGCTCACTTTTATAGGTACCACATACCATGATGACAGATGACTATGTACAAATACATAGATTGTTGCAGTGAAGAAGGAAGACCAGGGACTCATTCCAGCATTAGCGTCTGCCATCTCCAAAATAAATAAAATATTTATTTATGTCGGATAAATATATATGTCGGAGAGAAAGGAAAAAGCTTTAAAGAAACTCTTCTCCTACCAGACAAAGTTACAAGCAACAAAAATTGATCCTGATTTTGGATCTATTCACGTAACAATTACTATTCACATATCTATTACCTAGATAGCCTGTTAATAAAAACAAGGTTCCAGCAGTGACAATAAGGATTGTTGCAATCTGACATGTGAGAAAGATCCTCCTTTAAAAGACTTCACACTTATTCAGTACAATCTCTCCGTTCTAGAGAACATCTGACTGTCATTCTTGTGGGCTCTGCTGGGAGAAGTCTGACAGTTTCTTTATTATTTCTTTGAGACAACATGTATAAGTGTATATACATATATATTTATGTCTAAACTTTTTTTATGAACTGTAAAATTTTTTCCCTTTTTATTAAAAAATAACCTTATCCTGGATATATCAAACATCTGTCTTGTACAAGAATATGGAGTTAATGCTCTGAATTTTCAGTTTTTCAGTCTGAGTTGACAGACTTCACTCTTTATGCAAAATGCATTAAATAAAGAACTACAACAACAACAAAACCCCAGAGCTGTTTGAAACAAAGTCCCCCCTCCTAGTCTTACATAACAGATAGACAGAATAAACTGCTTTAAGAAGTGCTTTTCTGAAAGTGTGAAGAAAGCTCTTAGTAACTTTGAAGTGTCCTCTGCTTTCCGACTTGACCCTGTGACTGACAGTTGTGCCAGAGGGATTTCTGCAGATCCACTCGGAAACGTCTTAGTAAGGCACCGCAGGAGGGCAAGCTGCCTGGCTAATGCAGTGCTGGCAATCTCTAGTGCTTTTTATCATGTGCATAAAACCAAATTATCTGTTGTTTCTAAACAGACATTGCTTGTACGAGTTGTGACTGGAATTTGTAACTATCACACATGAATTCATCAGCATCACAGATGTGAAAAATATTGACGAGAGAAGGATTTTTTGGAAGTTGCTGAGGAAACAAAACAAAGAGAAGGGGATTGTTTTATTAATTTGTTGTTTTTTCAGTCCTTAAAAAGATTGCCTTTTCAAAGCTGTACTGTGGCTCTTTCCTGGAAGTCTCACATGTCAAGAGAAAGAAAACAAACAATTTTTCTAGAGATTACTGTATATTAATGATAAATAGGACAGTGAGGAGAATATCTGATAAGGAACAAACAGACTGGTGATTCCAAAAACAGCAGGCGATTTAGCCATATGTATTCTATCAAGCCAAATATCTCTCCAGAAAATACTGTTGTATTCATTTTCTTCTTTTGTTTTTGTCCTGCACAGATAAGAAATTGACTCAGAATGGAGTAAACTCTGTTTTGTTTTGGTTTTTTTCTTTCCTAAACTGTCTACCTGGCTGTTATCAAGTCATTAGAAATAAGCCATTTGTGAGGTAGACATTAATAGGAGAGGTCACTGATTGATTAACACATATATATTGTTCACCCCAGATTACCGAAATGGCTTTTCTGAATAGCTTTCCTAAGGGTCAAATAGACATTGCCTGGCCACAAATCATGCATACCAAATTTGAAGATGAAAAGGGCCATAAAGAAGATTTTGAAGTGTCAAAATTTAATTCATTTTTGAAAGCAGGCTTCAGCTTTGACTACTGCGTACTCTCTAGTGCTTCAAGATCTACCCAAAATTGGGGGCGAAAAAAGGGGGTTTTTGACAGTATAATCTAGTGGTAACTTGTAAAATACTTTGTGATTTCCATTAAAAAATGTAGTGATTCTGTCCAAAAACCTTGAATTGGACTGTTCTATGTCAAGGTAGATTTTGAGAGCTGCATATTACTTTGTGTGCATCAATAATTATTTTGTTTATATAGTAGCATTTAGCCAAGGATTTCAAAAAAAGTCTGAGTAAAACTGGTGAGGTATTTTTGGCTATAGGCTCTGGGAAGACTGTTGGGGCCCTGGTGATAATCGTCCTGAAAGAATTATGCTTGTATTCATGAAAGTATGTATTAGCAATGATAATTAGTGGTATATTTTAAATCCTGCTGTACAATAGAAGAAATGTTAAGTAGTCACAACTGGAAAAGCCTTTTCTACTGCTTAAGCACACCCAAAAAGACAGCTCTCTTAATTGATTTGAGATCTGAATTTGCTGCTTAATTTATAAAAAGCAGTACACAAACTGACTTTCCCAAACGGTGTCTTGTTCCATGCATGAGCAGAGGTAATTCTCATTTTACAGTATTTGTTCAATACTGAGTACCATTTACAAAGAGAGGCATGGGAATGCCTGCAGCGGGAAGAGTGTGTAACAAGAAGCCCCAAATGCTGGTATAAATGGTGATATGTCGGAGAGAAAAGGATCACTGTAGGCATTATCATTGCTTCTGAGCTGGAATGTGGGTAATGATGTGGAGAATGTGGTAAACTCAGGAAGGCTTTAATTCTTGTAGGCAGGAGAGTGGATGAAAATATATGCCTGTATGAGAAGCTGAATGAGTATGATCCTATGATTGGATTTTTTTTGCAGAAATTTTAAATTCCATCACCACCGCCCTCTTTTTTTTTTTTTTCCCTTTCTGTGTTGCTGAAGTCAAGTCTATATTGCACACTGCTGGAGAATGAATCAGACTTTAGTGAATCACCTCCCGTCATATTCAAAACAGTTAATTTTTCATGGTGCTTACTGGCATAATCTCAGCTTTGTAAGTTGGATTCATTTAATCAGGTTATTTACTTTTCTGTGCCAAACTCTAAATGGGTAGAAGTTGCCATAGTATTGTTACAAAAGATACCATTATCTTTTCATGTCTCCTCATAGTTTATTAGTTAAAGGTACCACTTTTTTAGAGGCATTTTGTTATGTGCTCTCTGTTTAGAAATGAACTTTCTGCTCAGATGGATTTAGCAATTATCATATGCCATCATTTTTGTTTGGTTTTTTTTTTTTTTAATGGGAGAGTTATATCCAGAGCTGTTTGGCTGTAGAAATTAAAGTTCATGCAAGCAGGAGATAAATTTGATTGTAATGCAAACTGACTAGCTTCTCATCTGCAAGTCTGTCATACTGATCATGCTGTGGCTTATGAATAGGTAATGCAAAATGGTGTACCTTTACAGATAAATAAATAATCTTTCCTGGTGAATTGGAACTGAATTTGAGATGAAAGTTTCTCAGAATGCAAACATTTCCCAATATTCTGTACTGGTTTGGCTTCTGTCCTTTGGTTTGGGTTCATACAGAAATGAAGTCTCACTGTGAATCTTTAATTCATAGTAACCTAGCATGAGGGCAAGGCAATAACATTTGTTCAGAACTATAGCTTTAAGCAGTGTTAACCCATGTGTGTTGAACAATGGAGGGCTGATGTCCAGTATATATATGTTAATTTGTAAATAAGTAAAGAAATGTGGTGTCAGCTGTTGTGTACTGGTAACCCGGATTTCATTAACTGTAAATTACTTTATTTGATCAGAGAAAGATTCCTTGAATCATTGCATAGTATTGGAAATGATTTTACCCTGTTAATATTGGAATGATTATATAAATAGTAAAACTCTTCCTGTTCTGTTTTTATGAAAGGAAAATCATTGCAGAAGAATAAAAATCCTAGGGGACTGTTACTACTGTGTATCAGGATTGACCCAGCCCAAAACAGATCATGCCCATTGCTGTGTTGAAATGGGACTGGATATGATTGACACCATCACGTAAGTACCATGCATGGTGAACCCAGACAGGAGTGCTGCAACAACTCCTATGTGGTGTTCAGGAAGTGTGCTCTTAGGCAAACAGCAGTGTCTGCTAGCACTGCTCACCTGGCAAGTCACGCTCTTGCATTCAGGCCACAGGACTCTGATTTCAGGAATGGCCATTCTAGACATTGCTTTTCCACTCCACGTAATCACTGTAAGGAGTAAATGTGCAAATTGAGTATGTAGAGGCACATACATGTACTGAATAGGTGGCAGAAAGATAATGGGAAATAACAAAAAATACCCTATTGCTTATTGCCACAATGAAAGGAGTCAAATTTCTTGTTTTGCAGTGGTAAGCACTGCTCATTTTGCACACCAGTATGTAAACTCAAATACCACTCCTGAAGTATGCCTGTTGTCTATGTGTTTGTAGTCTCAAAGTCATAGCCTGCTGATTACTCCTTTTTTATGTAATGTTTAAACTTTTCATTTATTCTGCTTTTCAGAAATATAATGTGAAATTCACTTTGCTGCTCAGATTTTTTTTTATGTTTGAGAGCTCTGCATTGATCATCATTTTGCTGAAGCAAAAAATATGGGTGCGCAAGAGCTGTGAATGAGCTTTCCAGCCAAAGCTGGAGAGCTATTACATTACATAGGAGGGAAAGGATAAAGATAGAAAATTTCTTCACTACTGTATTGCCCACTCCTCCTTTTCATTTGCTAAACATACTACAAAATCTCACAAAGTGTGAAGAGTTGGGTAAATTAATTAATTTTCTCTCTCTCATTCAATGCAAGTTCATCACATTTGTAAGCATTGTAAAACTGATAAAGTACTTTGTAATCTCTCAATCTATAATTTATGATAGTCTATGATAATATAAAATCTTAAAAGAATATGTGTATTCTTTCAGCAGTATATGGATACTCCATTTCTAAGAAAACCCTGACCTTTAGAAACATAATTAGATCTACAGTTTCTGTACATGTTTTTCAAAAGCCTTTTGGTTTGTTTGATTTTTTTTTTTTTTTTTAATCCCTGAAAAGCTTTAATTCATTAGTTGTGCTGTATTTCATGTATACAAACAAGGTATAGATATAGCTGTTGGAACTTTCCTTTTTAGAATGTTTCAGTTTTACTAACATTAGAAATGAACATATTCCCTTTTTAGCGTGTATTTTATTGGCTACTGACATGATAATGTAAACTTGAAAAAGGAGTTGAATTAGAAAAGAATGAACTGGAACTGTTCAGCCTGCAGAAGAGAAGGCTCAGAGGGATTCCTATCAATGCAGACAAATACCTTGTGGGAGTGAGTAAAGAGGACAAAGCCAAACTTTTCTCAGTGACATCCAGTGCCAGCATGAGAGGAAATGGGCACAAACTGAAAAAAAAGAAGTTCAATTTAAATAGAAGAAAAACCTTTTTTTATTGTGGACGTAGTCAGATACTCGAGAGGTTCCACTGAAAAGTTGTGGCGTTTCTGTCCTTGGAGAGATTTGAAACCCAGCTGGGCACAGTTCTGGGCAAACTTCTGTAGCTGACTGTTCTCTGAGCAAGTGTGTTGGTTTAGATGATTTCCAGAGGCCCCTTCAAGCATCAGCAACTTTGCGATTCTAAGTGGATGAGCTGTAGTGTGTTATCTAGGCATGTTTAGTCAGAGGTTGTGGTAGAAGATACCTGGCAATTTGAGAATTTTATTTTTAAAGAACTCAAAAATTTTAGGTCTTTTGTGTAGTCAGTGGTCAGAGCATGGTGAGAGGGCAAGATGGGTAAGAGGCAAGGCTCTGAGACAGTGCCAGATTTATTTAGGATTGTTGGATAGCTAGGGACCTATTCTGCATTCTTTGTGCATAAGCACAATTAGTCTCTCTCCTTCACAGAAACCAAAGTTAGAAGATAAACTGCCCAGATTAATTTGTTTTAAAATATGTTTAGTAAATAAAAAGGAGAAGTCAGGAGCTTCTGACAGTGAAGTTGGAATGCAGCATTTTATTTTGTATTGGTATGATTGTTAAGTTTTGTTTATCAGGTCCATGAGATACTAAGTCACTTTTTTAAAACTTCCCCCTTCCATGCAAAGGTGGATGCCAGATGGTAGTCTTTTTAAAGTCTATTCACTTTACTGTAGAATTCAGGTCTTGGCACTGTAAATTTATGCTTGGAATTAATCATCCCTAGTGACAGGTTTGTCATGTTACCTGGGATAAATTAAGTAAGTAAATAAATAAATAAATAAATAAAATCATTTGAACTGTGATTCAGGTGATGGATTTGTCAAAAGTGTCCATTCCAGAGATATGTACCAACAAGATGTGGGGTATTTTTCTGGAAAATCAAGGAATAGAAACTTCTATGGCTGATTGATTGTTCTGTGATTGGACTGAGTTGAATGTTGAATGTGTTCATATAAACTGATACATTCCATTCTCCTCATGTTCTGCGTAACTGCTATTTAAGAATCCTACAACATGGTGCTGAATGTGTCATCTGAGAACATAATTTTTAAAGTATTGTAAAATAATTGTAATTTTCACAGTTTCATCCACCTTCCTCAAAGTGTTTTCTTGAGAAACCAAAAGAGAAGAGAACCAAAATAATTATGGAGGAGCTTTTTATTCTTAAAAACTGACAAAACAGCATTTTAAGCATTATATTATGCTTCTATTCCAAAAGAATTTCTGCAGCCATTGTGTCAGTGCCTCAGCACCTCAGGCCAGGTGATTGTTCTGCGTTAGAGCCACATAAAGCACCACAGCAGTGAGTGAAATTTTCAATATCACCAATGTTGCGCTTAGCATAAGAGTTTTGGCTGTCAACTTTTTGTTAGCAATAAGATTAAAATGATCATATTCATTAATGACTCTAATATGTCATGTATTTCTCTAATGTGGCAGTTGTCCTCACCTTGGTTATGAACAGTGTGTTCGGCCAAGTACTCTCTTCACTTTACTTATATGGATTCCCACGTTTGAAGGTTTCACTCTCATGTACTACAGTGTTTTACCTTCTAAAGAGATATATTTGTTAGCTAATTGCCATGTAGAAAAGTTATACCCAGCTAACAAAGCTCTTCCCTCTCTCTCTCTCCTCCAAAAGCTGTCTAGAGTTCTGGTTCAAGCTAGTGTTAATGGGGGAAATTTTGTACATTCCTAATAGTTTTCTCTTGCCTTAGACAGTACTTCATCAATGGATATAAATTGTATTAAACAATTCTTTGGCTCAGTCCAGAAACTCCTCTTAGGAGATGAAATGTGGTGAAATAAGGCACTTATTTAACTGCATTGAATAATGTTGCAGAGCAAGAAATAATCTGTAATGTTTCCAATTGGAAATGAGAGATTCTGAGTGAGCAGTATATAAGTACTAGATTTTGGACTGGGTCAAAATACTCAGGTTAACCTTCACAGACTTGTCAAAACTTTAATGGAGTCCTGTCATCATTCCTGTTGTGACACAGACAGTACATTTTCATGATGCCTCTTTCGTTAGCGCCTTACTCAGATGGCATTTTAGTACTGACTCAGAGGGAATTGTATCACGAGCTGCATCACTGGCTGTGTCTAGTAGCAGGAAGCATGGCACAGTAGGAGCACATCTGTGGATCACAGCCACTGCTGCTGACTGCTTTAGTTCAACCTACACATACTGTGGCAAGGAGGAGAAGGGTTACTTTAGAGTAAGTCTCATCTGACCTTCTGACTGAATGTTTTTGCTGCATGTGGGCTTTTGAAGAGGTCTGAAGGAAAACTGTCCATGAACCCTCGCTTCTTGAGAACTGGGCAACCCAGTGGAGTTTATCAGCCATTTCCTGTGTCGCATAGGTGATTTTATCCCAAATGGATGACTCCACCTTATGTGAATGGCTCTACCAGTCATCATGTAAGACCTCACAGATGGAAGTTGGGCTTATTTGCACCTGGGGAGGTTTTTGCACTGGGGAAGTTGATGCTCGAACTGTCTCCTTTTGATGGGTTTGGTCATTGGCTGACCAAAGCACCAGGAAAGGGAGAGGAACGACAGTAGCCAATTTGAGTAAGTCCAATGGAAATACCAAGTTTTCCTGCACGATTTTTCTCTGAGGAAATAGACAGAAGCATTATGTCAGCACTGTTGAAGCTTTTCCCTGGTCATCCAAAAGTCCAGGGCCTGGAAATATTTGAACGGGCAGGAGTGAATTGACCGCAAATTTTGAGAGAACCAGCAGCTGCCTTTTTAAGAAGCTGTCTACCAGTGGTGAAAGCTTCGTCAGCTTGCACCTCTGCCAAAGCAAGCCAATAGCCCTTCACTGCCCTGTTTCTCTGTCCTACTGCTCTGCTGCAGCTGAGCAATACTCTGGGGAAGTGTACGTAATTGAATCAAAAATCATATCTATGTCTTTAGCCAGGAAACATTTATTTCTGCAGATATTTTTAGACCTAAAGAAAAGACTTAAATAATTAAAAGAAATGGCATGCAGAGCTTTTTTCTTTCCCTCCTCCAATGCTCAGGAGCACAGGTCTGGAGCTGTTCTGCAGGTGATCTAAAGTACTTTCATGGCTTGTATCAGCATATGAAATACTTGTAGTTAAGGAGAGAACTAAAATTTAAAGGCTTTGTAGGATACTAGAGCTGTCAGGGTAGATTGTTGTCTTACTAGTCACTTGCATAGACTCTGAACACAATTGGTTTAAAAATAAAATGTTTTTTTGATTTCCATTTGTTTCTGGGCCTACTTATGTGTTAACAGTTGGAAAACGTAAGTATAGTATAGGAACCTATGAAAGAAGAAGTTGCAATGAATAATTTGTTTGAGAAACTTCTTTTTCCTGTTCCTGGCTTGTTTGTGAAGTGCTGGTATTTTCTCAGAAATGTATTCATAATTTAAAATACCTCAGTGGACATTTTTGTGATATTTTATTGTAGAAATGTTGAGGTTGTTTGGGAATATGATTATTGTTCTGCTCTGGATTTATATTTGAAGCCTGTTCTTTATGTATTACCTAATATTCCTCATTTTTGATAGTTCGGTGGGGTATATTTATGGAAATTATCTGCATAAAGAGCACAAAGGTCTACAGGATAAACTCAAAAGATTTAATGAACTGTTCATGAACTTTTTTTCCCAGTCAAATTTAGTAATGATGAAAGCATCTCTGAAACACATCATAGCTTCTGGAGAAGATGTAGCAATGCATCCTCAATTTAGATTTTTTACTAAGTGACTACTTATGGAAATTTTTTGTTCAAAACATGAAGTTTTTTCAGATTCTGCTTTATGGTTCATTGGTGCATTATACAGTTCAGCTTATTTAACAAAGAGTATGGTCAGCTGTGTTGTATTTCTCTGCTCATCTCTTTTTATTTACTTTATATTATTCTACTGAAATTTCTAAAAGGAGATTAAATTTCCTCCTGTCAGACAAAACAATGTCTAAGCCTGGAGTGGGCTTTATCAGTCTCTGAATTTCACTGTCTTTCCACATACATTTAGTCTAAGGTTTTATATACTTTTTTAAATTGAGTAGAAGGGAAGGAGGGAACCAACAAGAAAAACTCCACACATTTGTAAACAGAGAAACTCAAACTCTTGTATGTTCATTAATTAAGATTACTACATAGGTACTTAATTATGCAGGAGAACATAGGTAGGCACGGTGTAATCCTGAAGGGCTTTGGCTTGCAAGGTATGGTCTTGGTGTAAAGTCAATCTGTTAAGGACACAATAACACACGCTCAGGTGAAGATACAAAGTGTAGTCACTTATCATTAGGTGGCTCATGTTATTAGGGCCTTTTATTTCCTCAAACCTTTGTCAAACAGACAGTGTGCACAACAAAGCTTTGTAACACTAGAATCCTTTTAGGACTCCTTGAAGTCATATTTGAGGCTTGACTGGGAACAGATACTGAATAAGGGAGAGCAAACTAGCAGTGAGTAAAAATGGGACAAGGAAATATTTAATCTTTCAGAAAGCTGTGCATAAGCCTGTCCGTGCTACTGCATAAAATATGACTAAAAAATGTGTTATGCCCAGATTCCCTATGGGGAAAAAAAAAATCTCCATGTTATTCACATTAGTGATGGCTAACATGGTATATACTTCAGTACTTCATAGGTGAAGAGTTTCTTATTTAAATTGAGGCCAGGTATCTTTGCTGCACATCCCACATCTTGATCTATGCTGACCTTTCTGTTAATTGTATTTAAACAAGTACAACTTCTGAAATAGTTGAAAAGTCTTTCTAAAGGCATCTCTGCAAAATCCACTGTACCTGGATGATACTTGAAAAAAAAAAAATTGGTCAATGAATTTCAAGGGAAAATTATAGCCAGAGTCTCATTTTAATGTCTTCTTCTATTAAATGCATTGGAAAATTCAAATTAAGAAAATCTAATGAAAATAAATTCTTACACTCAATAGTCAGTTTCCTTTATTCAGAGATAATATCACTTTTTGGACAGCAACTGGACTGTTGCCAGGTGTTTCTCTAACAGAAAGAGCTGAAAAGATCAATGTACAGTATTATTATATAACATGTAGTATTTAAGACTGTTAGTTTCAAGGTGCCTTTTAAGTCTTCGCAACTTTGTGCAGGGTGCAAGTCATAGCATGCCCTTCATTCACAGAAATGAAGAATCTTTCCTTATTGCGGCACCAAAAAAATGCTTTTAATAACAGTTTTGCAGATTAATTCATCCTTTACCAGCTAGGCAGTGAAAATCTCTGAACATTAGATTTAATTTACAGGTGCAAGACCATAAGTTACAAGTTGTTTCGGTGCCACTCTTACATGAGCTTTGGAAAGATACTAGTGTTTATACAGTCTGCTGCTCTTACACTGATTTATTACTTTCATCATTTTCTTTGTCCAGTGCTCTGGTAACTGGGTAATTGAACAAATTAAAACACAGTAGATTCGGAATAATTTCTTATACATTGGCCCTTTCAACTAGTGCCTCTCCATATCTCTTTTCTCACAGAAATGGTCAAGGAATTTAGAAATATGGAGATTTTGGTTCAACAGTAATTAAAATATAACTAAGAAAATTATTTTTTCAGAACTGTAATTAGGGCTTTGAAACAAGTGGAGGTAGACACCAGTACCTGAATATACCATTTCATGTTCTAGAAGACTCTTTCTATACAGTCATATATATATATATATATACATGTGTGTGTATGTGTGCGTGTGTGTGCGTGTTAATTTTGAAGGAGAGAAAATCAAGAGCAGACATTGTCTAAATATTAATATTCTGATGCTGTCCGTTACAGATCTGTTGCAGAAGCCACAGAGGTTGATCTCAACATGAGAGTTGGATTGCATACAGGCAGGGTGCTTTGCGGGGTCCTGGGTCTCCGAAAATGGCAATATGATGTCTGGTCAAATGATGTGACATTAGCTAATGTAATGGAAGCTGGAGGACTGCCTGGGTAAGTCTGAAAAAGAACCATAGCAAAAAAAAAATAGAAAACTGTATGGGTGAAGGACTTATTTCCTTTTTTGAGGCATTTGCAATGTAACTGCTATTGATGAAAAAGATTGTGTTTGGCAAGAGCAATCAATGTATTATGTGGTTCATCCCATGGAATTTTCCAAATGATCTTGATATTTGTGTAAGTAATAGGTTAGATTAGAAGCAAAACATTTTCAAACAAAATTGTTTTTAGAATTTGCCGAATATAAAAAGTAGGAATGACACAATACTAGGAATGTAAGAATGCTAGACTTTGATCCTTTCATGTGGCAAAAGTGAAACCCTATAGTTATTCCTGGAATTTTTTACTCTTACACACCTCTATACTCCCTTGCTCCTTTTACATGACAAGATTTCCAACACTAGTAGTGTGCTATAGAAAAGATATACCTGTTTATGAACTCAGATATTGATGACATTTGCGTATGATACAGTATGCATATGCACATAAACCTGCAGCCAACCGATGGGGCATGTCCTGGAACTTAAGTACTCATTGCACAGCCTTGGACACAATTTAAATAGACACAGTGAACATTTGCGAAGGTGTATGGGTGTTCTGTGTGTAGTTCACACCTGGACTAGGACTTGCCATACTCTTTTTGATTTTTACAAGATCTTGGTTTGCTATAGAGAAGGACAATGGAACCAATTATTTTTTGTGTTAATGATGAGTGAATTTCTGTTTATTGCATACATCTGCTTTAGATAATTTTGGCAGTGTATTTTATGTGTTCATTATCTTAAAGTTCTCCAGAGGAAAAAAATCTGAACACGTGTTTATTAGAGGAAAGCAGTAAAATCTTTTCAGATTATTTCTCTGAAGACATTTCAAATATAAGGGGTCTCTCAGAAGAAAATGTGAAAACTTTTTCATGATAAGGAAATTCAGAAATAATATTAAAGGTGGGTGTGTTGGCAAAATGAAGTGAAAGCTGGCTCCAAAACAGAGTGGGTGAATGCTATGAGTTGGAGATGTGAAGTGAAACAGAAAAAGAAGTTTCTCCTTTATACACAAGAGAGGTTTGAAGTGTGATGTCACAAGTTTCAAACAGCGGGATGTTTTTCCAAGCAGCCATCAAGGCAAAAACTTAAGAAAGCCACACAATGTAGAAGAAGATGTGCAGACACTCACTTTCTACAAATCAGGAAATCTGAAAGTGTTTGGATAGTCAACAGTTATCCTTCTGTTCACTTTGCCCAAGTTTAGAAAATACATGTAATAGAAAATTTTCTAGGTTCAATTTGGCTAAAATTGAAACAAAACAGCACTTTTTTTTTTTTACATCAAACCTGTGGTATTCCATGTAAATTAACCTCTTTGTGAACTTCTGTACCATAGTGTATTTCAGTAGCAGGTAGCTCATAATGTACCTTTGCTTTAAACGTCTAATTTTTCTCTCCAGGAAAGTTCACATTACAAAGACCACCTTAGAGTGCCTAAATGGTGACTATGAGGTAGAACCAGGATATGGTCATGAAAGGAATAGTTTCTTGAAGAAACATAATATTGAAACATATTTTATTGTGCCATCCCATCGTAGGAAGGTAAGCTTATTCAGTGATACATTTTCATAATTTAACAACTGTTCTGTGCTACTCTGAAAGCAGAGACATACTAATGGGTTTTTTTTCCTGAAAGTTCTTCAAACACTCTTGAAGGCCCAGCAGTGCAATGGTAACATTTTAAGTGTCAGCATACAACAAGGCGGTGACAGTGTTTTTCCAACAGGTGTGACTATAATCACACCTTCCCTCTTCCGGTTACTGAGTGCAGCCTTTTGTTCTACTGAAAAATGTTTCTTGTGACCTCAGTAGGAGTCTTGAAAGTCCATAATTGTTGTTTAAACACATTCCATTTGTTTGACCTTTTCTACATCAGATGAGGCTTATCTTTGAAGTTATCTGTCATAACATGCTTAACAGGCCAAGAGAAACTTTATCGCCTTTTATCTCAGCCAGAGAATTTGGGATACAGATTTTTGCACCCTTATCTTTTGAAACTCTGTCTAAGTAAATTTAATTCAGGGATTCTTACCTTCAAGGGGAAAATTATAATATCCAGTTCTGAAAGTATTGGTCAGGTTTTAAAGTGATGTCTCTATATACACCAGGTTTTTAAGCTGTCAAAACTCCTTGTTTGAGGGTTTTAACCGTTGAGTGTCTGAGAAAAACGTAACCACAGAGAAACAGATCATCTTGAATTTCTTACCTGAAATCAGTTTTTGGTCTTAAATTGATGACTTAGTGAGTTTTTATTGAAATGTTGGGAGTCCAGTCACCAGGGTAATTTGGTTCTGGGATTGAAAACTCCTGTTGTTTTATTCTGTAAAGGTTGCTGCAAAAGTGACTGTGTTGATTTGGCATGGCCTGATTTTTTGGTAGCAGAGGGGGGCTCCAGAAGTAGCTTCTGTGAGAAGCTGCTAAAAGCTTCCACCATGTCTGACAGAGCCAATCGCTGATGGCTCTGAAGATGGACATGCTGCTGGCCCAATTAGAGAAGTTGGTAACACCTCTGTGATGACATATTTAAGAAGAAAATCAAAGCAGCGCATGCCCGTTTTTTTCCGGAGCATGGCCCCCGCCACTGCCGGGGCCACCCAGGGCAGCACGCAGTGATGCACCGCGGCTGCCACCATCTTGGTGTGGTCCATGGCGAGCCTTGCCTGCCTGGCCACTCCTAGCCAGCCACACCGCAGGCAGAAGGGCTGGGGCGGTGGCAGCAGCTCCTCCTTGCCTGCGCCCCTCATGAAGAGAGGCATTAAATAGTGCCAGCGCTGGTGCAGCTGCCACCGCCTACACAGTGGGGGGCAGGGCTGCCTGACCGGCAGCGGAAACTGGTGAGCAATTCCCTGACACACAACCTAGGCGAGACCAACCTCTCCACGCTGCGGGATGCTGCAAGAATCTTTGAATTGGTGGAACTTGTTGGCAATGGTACCTACCGGCAGCAGTTTTTCTTCTAGATAGAGAAGAGGAGGCAGTGAGGACATGTAAGAGAAAACAACACGGAGACGCCAAGGTCAGCAGAGAAGGAGGGGGAGGAGGTGCTCCAAGTGTCAGAGTCAAAATTCCTCTGCAAGCCATGGTGAGGACTATGGCAAAGTAGGCTGTCCCCCTGCAGCCCATGAAGTCCATGGAGGATGCAGAGACCCACTCACAGCCTGTGAGGGAGGTGCTCACGCCAGAACGGGTGGATGCCAGAGAAAGCTGTGATCCAGTGGGAGACCCAAATAGAGAGAGGAGGCCCCTGCTTCCAGAGACAGCGAAAGAGGTCCCTTGCTTCCAAACTAGAGCAGCCTATCCTTAGAGGACTGCACCCCCAGACGAGTGACCCACGCTGCAACAGTTTTAGGAAGACTGTTTGTCCATGGAAGGGACTCCCATTGCAACAGTTTTGGCAGGACTGTTGCTCATGAGATTGGAACCACACTGGAGAAGTGCACAGAGAACTGTCTCCCGTGGGAGGGACCCCATGGCATAGCAGAAGAAAAACTCCTCTCCACAAGTGAACAGAAGAAGATCTCAAGAGAGAAACTGACCAAAACCCCCACGCCCTGTCTCCCTGCACTGTCGGTGGGAAGGAGGGAGGGGCTGGGGATAAAAAAGGTGTTTTAAAGGCTTATTTTACTTCTCATTGTCCTCCTCTGACTCTGTTAATAATAAATTTACTTCATAGCTTTTAATTTTAACTGGTTTCACCCTTGGAGTGTTTTCTCCCAGTCCTCATCTCAACTCATGAGCCCTTAATTAATTTTTTTCCCCTCTCGTCTGCCCAGCTGAGAGCAAGAAAAGGGTCAGTGAACAGCTTTTGCGGGTGCCTGGCATTTGGCCAGTGTCAAACCCTGACAGTGATTTTCTGTACTTCCCCTAAAGCATCTTCTTATTAGAGAGACGGAGTTTTCTCATCTGGTGTGAAAATCATGCAATCTTAGATTTTGTTCTTCTGGTATATAGGATTAAATTTGGTTGTAAATAGTATGAAAGACAACAGGTGGAAAAACAGTGGGTTAAATTCTGTTTTGGCAGTCAGTGAGAGTGGTTTTTTGGTGTCTTTCTTGAAATCAGGACTAGGATTTTTTGGGAAATCAGGATTTGCTAAATTATCAATCCCAATAAGGAAGAAAATGCAAGGGAGAGTTTAATTAAGGTAGGTGAGTTGCTTATTGCTGCTAGATTGTTTGTCTTGGTTTTCTGCTGTTTTCACGCCTACGGCATTATGTATAATTTCATTTCTGTGTTATTATGTATTAGGTTTCATTTCCTATTGAGGAAATAAATAGAGGACTTTCAGGAAATTGTTCCGTAGGTTGGTGCAAAAAGACAGGCAGAGACAAAAGGGAATTAATGTGACTTTTGCATAGAAAAACTTTATTGTGTCAATTCTGCTACAAAAACCAGTGATTGGGGAACAGAAGCTTGACAGTCACATATGGAAGTAGGCCAGGTCAATGCATGTTTAATGTGCAAGAATGAGAGTGTACTGCTGTGCCAGCACGCATTTCTTTGTCTTTGCAAGATTGCCAAAAAACTACTGGTGATTGCTGAGAAAGGACTGCTCAGTTTGTCATCAGCTACATAAACCAAATGCCATCTTACCCGTGAGTGTCACTGATGAGTCTGTGGAAATGGCAGATGCTGCTCTACAGCTTGACTACCAGTCAGTCTCCAGCATGCATCAATGGCGTGTCAGCAAAACTGGCAGAAAGAATCACCTGATGAATTTTACTGGTATTGACTGGCTTCTCCACTGGGCTGACAGGTCAATCAGCATGCCACTTTGCTGTTTGTCACAGTCCATTATAGCCATCCCCAGTCTTTGTATATTTGCATACTGGTCACTGGACCAGGAGCTACATAATAGCATATTTACCTTCTAAATAAACATCTGCTGTTCCCTCCTACCCCGATTCATTCATTGCCTCTTCAGAGACATAGAAACAGAAGGCTACCCATGAAGCACAGACAAGACAGTTTCACCTGGTGAATTCTGGTATCTTCTGGTTTAATACTGTATTCCTTCCTCTTGAACCTCGGCAGCTGAAATGCATTTTTTATTCTTTATGTATTATCTCTGACATGAACTGGCTCCAGCAGGTATGATACCAAGTGGAATGAAAATCAATGTTATGGCCATCAGATGACCAAGAATATGTTGAATTTCAAGCAAAAACAAGACCACTTGGGGTTTTGTTAAAAATTATTTGTTTAGAAGACACATGCCCCACATTCTTCCATATTTGGTCTGACAGGAAAATTTTTCATCACTGTCGCTCTAGCCAAGAATGATAATAACAGTGTAAGATGAGTCATTCATGTACCAGTTACATTTTAAATATGAACAAATTATAAATTATTCCCATTTTTTAAATCTTCTATTGAATCAGCTAAAAACCATGATTTTGTGATCTGATCTGTTTGATGGTTTAATGTGAGAGCACTGCTAAGCAGCCACTGAAGGAATACATTTCTTTTTGTTTTGTTACAGCTTTCATTTTGACAGAGAACATACTAGTCTAATATTATCTATTAGCCTATGCAGTCAACAGCTTATTGTCCACCTGGAGACCAGTAAAAAGTGGCGTCCCACAGGGGTCGGTGGTGAGGCCAATACTGTTCAGCATCTTTGTCAATGGCATGGACAGTGCACCCCCAGCAAGTTTGCTGATGATACTAAGCTGTGTAGTGCAGTCAACACACTGGAAGGAAGGGATGCCATCCAGAGGGACCTGGACAGGCTTGAGAGATGGGACTCTGTGAACCTCATGAAGCTCAATAAAGCCAGCAACAGCTGGGTCAGGGCAATTTTAGGCACACCTACATGTTGGATAGAGAACTGATTGAGAATAGCCCTATGGAAAAGAACTGAGGAGTGATGGTTGATGAAAACTCAACATGAGCTGGCAGTGTGTGCTCACAGCCCAGAAAGCCAACCATGTCCTGGGCTGCCTCAAAAGGAGAATAGCTAGCAGGTCAAAGGAGATGATTCTGCCTCTCCTCTGCTCTGTAAAACCCCACCTGGAGTACTGTGTACAGTTCTGGTACCGCCACCGTAAGTACAAGGAACTGTTAGAGCAAGTCCAAAGGAGGACCATAAAGTTGACAAGGGGACTGGAGCACCTCCCCTACAAAGACAGGCTGAGAAAGTTTGGGCTGTTCAGCCTGGAGAAGAGAAGGCTGTGTGGAGACCTCACAGCAATTTGCGATATCTGAAGGGGGTTATCTGCAGATTAGAAGCCAGAGGGAGACTGTTCAGCAGGAGCTGTAGTGATAGGACAAGGAGTAATGGCTTCAAATTGAAAGATAATTGGTTTAGGTTAATTGTTAGGAAGAAATTCTTTACTGTGATCGTGGAGAGACACTGGAACAGGTTGTCCAGAGAATCTGTGGGTGTCCCAACCCTGAGAGTGTTAGAGGCCAGGTTGGATGGGGCTTTAAACAACCTGGTCTAGTGGAAGGTGTCCCTGCCTATGGCAGGGGTTTGGAACTAGATGATCTTTAAGATCCCTTCCAACCCAAACCTTTCTATGGTTCCATTATTGTTATTATTAAGTAATATTTATGCATAATTAACTAGATTACATGCAGCTACTAAACACACTTAAATAATTAATCTGATTTCCAAAGGCAGAATTTTTTTAATTAAAAGAATCTTTTTTGCTGACCATCATAGTTAAAAATTAATGCAAATATGCTTTTTTTGATACATGTTCCCTGATACATACCCTGATGAAGTTACTAGTTCTTTAAAAGCCATCACATTTCTTTTAAGTAAAGTTTGATTATGTCTTCATGATATTTTATATTGATATTAATACTTACAGTCATGTGACCAAAATACTGCTCTGAGAGAAAATTTGAAAATTTTGATTTATGTAAGTAGACACTAGACCATTCACATGAATGCCTTGGGCTTTTAAAAGATATTTGATCCAGATAGAAAACCAGATCTATTTCTACTTAATATATAATATTTAATATATCAAATATTCACAAGATTCATACTCCGTGCTTTAGACACATGATCATTCTCTCAGTTTCAAAAAATTCTAACTTTTTGAAGTATGTTAAATATTACTTTATATGGATTTTATTTCAAGAAAAAAATCTAGGCCATATCTCTTAATCTCAGAGCCCCTTGCAAGAACTTTATAACTCTGCTTAGACCAGCTAAATAACTTTTTCTGCTAATCATTTCTTGGTAACCCACCTGACTAATCCTGTTACAACTTTCAAACTGTTTGCCTAAAATTTAATTTGTTTCAATTAAATTTTTTAATAGCATGTATCTGGCTTTCATCAGAATCCTTTGTTCTTTCATTGTCAGCACTGACATTAGTCAAAGTATTTTTGCCTCAGTTTTCCTACTGGCATAGCTGAATCCCAGAAGCACAGCAGAGATAGGGGGCTTAGCTGGAATGTCGGCTTCATTTCTTTGGTTGCTCTGGAAAGTCTGGTTCTCCTGCAGCAAAACACCTCTAAGATTTGGGCCCAACCTCAGTGATATCTGAGTGGTTTTTTACTTGGCCTCACTTCTTGGTATTTGTTGCAGCAATTCACTCTGTGGTGGCACCTCTCTAGTTTTGAAGAGATTCATTATTTCACCAGCTGAGAAAACAGCCCATCACAGCCAATTAAGTCAAATACCTAAAGGTACTTCCACAGATAGCCAAGCAGTGATCAGAAGTGATCAAGTTTTCATGAAGGGAAAGATTTCTCAGAATGTGTTAGTTTTTGCCTTTACGGAAGTGGGCCTGCCATTGCTGTTACCTATTGCCAGCTTGAGGGAACCTGCTTCATGGTGTAACTTTGCCGGCTCCAGGGACAAGGCAAAGACAAATAATGCTGCGTACCATTAACAGCAATAGAGCTGTCTCCAGGAACGGAGGTCATAAAAATTGCAAAAATCATAGGGAAGCACTATTGATACAGCTTACTAATTGTTCCTGTATATTCGTGTCTCTTGGATTTTACAGTCTACATCAAACATAATCAATAATTACCTTCCAATAGGTTGCAAATCTCCATCTGCAAAATTTCTTCTAATGTGCTAGTGAGTTATTCACCAATGAGGTATTCAAATATATTTAGTTATCTTTTATTTGTGGTAGTGTAAATCACATGCTGTCTTCATCTACTATTTAAATAGCATGCAATGATGGACAGTCATGAAAAATCCATGAAAATGAGTACCATATCTGTTTGCCCTTTGGAAACTAGCTGTTTCTCTGAAGAGATTGACATTTCTTTTTCCTACCTTACCATGTACATACAAAGCCATGCAAAGCAGTCTCAGAAAATTCTTTCTGTAGCTTGGATAGCCCTGCTTTCTTATCTGAAGTCTCTCAGTAATACTATGACCATTCTGAAAATACAGGTGAATACCACTGTTTTGTCTGAATCCTTATTTAGTTATCCAGCTAGACAGAAGTGGAAGCTGGTTGGAGGTATGGTGCTCTTTGTCCTGTCTGGTTTGCTGTGTTGAATCATGCCCTAAACATTCCAACACAAATGGCTAAATCTACAATTTTATTTTTGAAAAAAAAAAAAAAAAATCATAGCCAAAAAAAAAAATATCGGAAGTCTATTTGAAAAGAGAAATTAGAGCAATATTTGAGGAAGAGGAAATCACTATTGTCAGTCTTTTGAATTCAGGAAAAATCAGCTGAAAGACTGATGATTCTTCATAAGCAAACATATTTGGAAAATGCTGTTTAAAATGTAAAAACTCTTGAAATGTCAGAATTATGTAGAGCAATTATCTACAGTGCACACCTGTGGCATAATTTATTGTCAACTGCAGATGCATTTACAGCTCAGAAAGGTTGATCACAATTTCTCTGACTCATGATCAAATACGGAGAAATTCAGCAACTTGAGATTCACACAGAATCACACAGAATCAGCTAGGCTGGAAAAGACCTTTAAGATCATCAAGTCCAACCTATGACCAAGCACCATCATGTCAACTAGACCATAGCACGGAGTAACACATCCAGTCTTTTCTTAAACACCTCCAGGGATGGTGACTCCACCACCTTTGGGCAGCCCATTCCAGTGGCTAGTCACCCTTTCTGTATTTGTTCTAATTTGCATGGCACAGCTGCAAGAAAAGTGGCAAAGGCTCTCACATCACTTTAATATTTTGTTGTTTCATCTAGCATAAACTGATGAGATTTTAAACGTCCTGCATTGTAGTCCTACCACCAAGGAGTAACAGAAAACCAAATTTTTCTTCACTCTTCTTGAAAAGGCAGTATTTTTGTCTTGGAGTACATTCTCCTTTACTGATAATCAACATAGCTTTGTTGCATGAAGCAGATTATTTGCCTTCTATATTATAATAAATTATTAGGCTCTATATCTTTCTGTCACCAGCCAACAGGTTTTGTCTGCTTATGTCTTTCCTGGCTGATTCAATTTTTTTTCCCCCAGCATGGAATGAACATTATGCAATATAGCACAGAGAAAACAACATAGATTCATGTTGACTTTTTTAATTTGTATAGATGAAATGCATAGTAACTACACATGCTTGTCTTTTGGCTTTATTGGTAATTCACTGTGAGCAACTGGAATGTTTCACAAGTAGAACTGCCTTTGGGGTGGTTTCTATCATGTCTTAATAATATTCTAAATGAGCTTTTAATAGTGAAACAATTTGATGTCCATCATCTATGTTTTACTAGAAGCTTTTATAGAAATTTGTTGGATTTTGTCTGACTTGATTAAAAGAAAAAAAAGAAGCCTACAGAAGGAAGGAAGTAACTGAGTGATACAATAGGGCTAAAATTGCTGCACTTAATCCTTTTTAATTTATTATTTCCATTCAAAATAAAGTTCCATCTGTATTTGTGGGAAATTTCTTTCTCTGTGAAGTCAATTTGATTTAATCATTCTGATTAGGTCTGAGGGAACATACCACATTGTTCTCATATTGTCTTCTTTTTCCAATCATGTAAAATTTGTGTTTTCCACAGAGCACTTACAACCCAGTAAATCTACCCATATGCCTAACAGATCCCTAGGATATTTTTGGCATCTGACTCTTCTAAAAATATTCAGTTTACTTTGTTTCAAGGAAGTTCTCATAGTTCTTATAAGTTGTGAATTTTCTGGATTAATAAATTCTGATGATATTTTTACTGAAGTGACTGTATGCTTACCAGCCCTTATGGA
The DNA here is from genome assembly GCA_013398015.1 of Oreocharis arfaki. Lineage (NCBI taxonomy): Eukaryota > Metazoa > Chordata > Aves > Passeriformes > Paramythiidae > Oreocharis > Oreocharis arfaki. Next base: position 115,119 of record VZRR01001055.1, on the reverse strand, counting down.
GTGCTAGAGCTCTGACTCTTAAACTGTAAGTAGTGACAGAAAAAGAGAGCCTCACAGTTAATGCGGGGGAGGTAAAAACTTTATCCACTACCCATAAAAACTCTTTACTAGCATATAGCAAGCAAAAATGTATTTGAAAAAATTGTTCTAATTTACCAAATGTGTTCTAATTTTCAGAATTGTTCTAATGCCACAAGTTAGGCATCCAAGTACATATCTGGGCACACACTGATGATTTCTTCTTTCAAACTGACAGCTACTGTGGCGCTGTACCCCCTCTCACTCATCACTTCCTGTCCTCTCCATGGGGTCTCCCTCCTTCCCTTGCCCCTAGTCCTGGCCACTCCTCGAGTTCTCCCTACTGGTTCCTGTATCCCAACTCCGCCCATGTACCACCCCTATGCCCTGAAACCATTTGCCCATGTGCTCTCCCTGCCCCCCTGGTACCTGGGTAAACTGAGGCTCCAGGCCATGTGTCTCTCTCTCTCTCCCTCCCTCTCTCGGCCCCTGGGAGCAGCCTGCCAACAGCTCCTCTCCTCTGCCTTTGGGGGCCAGCCCGTGTGCTGGCCTCAGGCTTTGGGGAGGCAGCATGGAATAAAGACCTTTGCAGTGCCATGAGGAGAGCCTTCTCACCTCCTTTGCCATCACTGAAGTTGCAGGCTGGCAGCCGGAGCAGCGGTGCGGGGCGTCCGAGATGGACTGCAGGAGGGCAGAGAATCTCTGCCTTGTCCCAAGAAGCCCCCGCTGCGCTCCCAGGGAAAGCTGCAGCAGCTAAGCAACACCTAGCACTGCAACAAGCTACCTGCAGCTGCCACTGCTCCCATGACTTTGAGAGTCCTGGGGTGGTCTTTGCTCTCAATAGCTGACAGCTCCTTCCAAGGAATTTAGCTAAAGATCTGAATGCATAATTTGGGTGTTTCAGATTTTAACACCCTAGATATACCTTAGCAATTCAACAGATAAGTACACAGCCTTTTAGTGGAAGATCTAGCTTGTCCAGATGAACAGGGGCTTTTCTGTGCCTGAGACTTTGCATTGCCCAACTTTTTGGACTATATAAACCCAAAAACTGGAAATAAATTGCTTGTGTTACCACCCAGCAAACACAAACAGAAGAATGCTATCTGTGTTGCAGAGTGTATTGCTCTACATCCTCAGGATTGCTCCTGCAGTAGCTGTGAAGCTACTAGCGCATCATCATCAGTGTGAAAGTTCAGGCTGGTGGTGGTAGAATTAGTTATGTGCTCTAGTATCGTTCTCTCTTTTTGTTCTTCCATAAATGTGGAATCTGTAAAAGGAAAGACATGGGGCACTGGTAAAAGATTTTTCTCTATTATTGATCTTCTAAAATTGGTTTAGTCTCTACAACTGCTAAAAACTTCTTCTACATTTGTGTCAAGAAAGTGGTCACACTATTCTGTATTTTAAAAGTTTGTCTAGCAGAAACTGTATTATTTTCTGGTGAAATCCCTAATATACTTTCCTACTGGATAGCTGAGGTGTGATAAGTAAAATGTATCATAAGGGATGTAGAGAAGGATGGAAAAACAAGTGTCTAAAGATTTTAACTATAGGAAGAAAAAAAAAAGATGAGAAAAATTTACTCATGTATCTTAGGACAAAATATTTTGAAGATAGAAAACACAGACAGACACAGTGCTACAGCATTTATGATTTCTGAAAATGTGTTTTGAATGACATTTGTATCTTCTTTTCCTTGCTACTTCATGCACTGAGGTTGAATACAGTCAGGGAAAAAACAGTCTGCTGACATTTCTGAGAATCTCAGATGAGCACCAGTTAAATACTTACCAGAGTATTATGTGACATTCAAACACTGGCGTGTTTTCCCAGGATTTGAATCAGTGCTTGTTTGTTTTCTGCATTAACAAAGTTGTATATAGTCCTGGCTGCTTTCTGAGTGCTCTGTTTGAAAATCCCAGCTCTTAACCTTATTTGTCAGCTGTGTTGCAGCAAACAACCAACATTTCCTAAAATAATGAACTAAATGAACAGTGAACAGAATGATGATGCCAAGGGTCAAAAAGACATGAGAAAGTAAAATGCATTGACAAAATGTGCTGGAATGGGAATGCTGCAGTCCAGCTTTCCTGTAATGCTGGCCTGGCGCAAAAGCAGAGGAAAAGCAGAGTGAAAGACACTCTGGGGTTGGGTTTTTCATCTGGAGGGAACTTTTAAAGTCTGTTTTAACAGACTATATTGCATTTCCTGACTTTATCGGAGCCTTAGAGCAGAAGGTAAGATTACTTAAATATTTCACTGAGAAATTCACTGTGTCAAAAGTGTTGTTCTGCTGTAAAAGCAAGAATAAAAACCGGATATGATTTATGAGATGAAAGTGAGAGAGAATTCCTTTGTATTTTTTATACTGTGTATATATAGTAGTAGAATGAAAAATCCTCAGTCCCAGTGCAGAATCTGTATGTTCTGAAACCACTAGATTACAAAAACCCAAAACAAGCCAAGCAAAAACACCCCCAACCAACCAACCAAAATTATAAATGAAATTATATGGATCTGCTGAGAATTGTCAGTGTGTCCAACTTATGTGTACGCAGCATCCTTTGAGTGGTTATGTTCTTGGCCAACCATGAAGAACAGTAGCTACAAAATAGGTGTGTTCACACATATTCGTGGCATTGCACGCTAGCTGAATTTGGGTGGGGCCTTTGGAGGTCAAGTGGTCGACCTCCTTGCTCACAGCAGGGCTGGCTTTGCAGTTAGGTCCACCTTTGAGTAAGAGCTGAGTGTTTCCCTGACTGGCAGCCTCTCGAGGTTGTCCATTCCAATGCATGATCATCCTCACAGCTAAACTTCTTTGTATCAAATAGGAATTTCCCTTGGTACAGCCTGTATTCTTTGCCTCTTGTGCTTTCTTCTAAGTTATGTTCAGGATTAGTCTGACTCTGTCTTCTTGCAGTTACTACTTAGGTGGTTAAAGAGAGCAAGTAGATCCCTCCTTAGCCTTCTCTTCTTCCAGCTAAATGAACTAAATTCTCTCAGGTTCTTCTCATATGTCTTACACTTGAGAATGCTAATTGTTCTGGTGAACCTTTGCTAAACTCACTCCAGTTTGTCATTGTTTTTCTTCGACTGGGGGTCTCACACTACACCATTTTTTTCAGTGACCTGAGCTGAAATTTCTATTTAATTCCAAAAGAGCTGGAAAATTAATCTGTATTTCCAGCACACAAAAGGTGTATACTGTTCATATATTATCTGCCGATAAGACTTCTCAACTAAAAGAAACCAGTTGATGGTAAGAGCTAAGAATATTTTACATACTGATTTGAAGATAAAGTCAGGAAACTGAATGAAAACGTGTGGTTGGAGAAAAGTCATGTTGGTGACAGGGCCACACTGTCTGAGGTGGAGTCCGTTTCAAGTTGTAGGTTGTTCTCAGAAACACATCTATTATTAGAATTTTGCATGGAGGAAAGTCTAAATTCTTCTCTTTTCATAGGACTTCAAATCCTTGTAGGAGGATATAGTCATGTCCATATGCTCACCTTTCACAGTCATGCCTTCTTGGATCTTTTGCTTCTGAGATGCTCTACCTATTCTTTGCCACTCTTGCATCTGTACTGTGGCATTCCCATTATGAAGGGTGCCAGGAAGCTTTTGTGGGTCTCTAAATTTATTTAAAATCATCTTTCCAAGCTAATCTAAGAGCTAATCAAAATTGTTGACCTAATTAATGCAATGTCAATTGTGAAAGGTTTGGGAAAAGAAAGAGCTAATGATCTCTTGAGGTATGGTCCACCTGTAAATTTCTGAAAATGGAATGAAATGCAAAACTGGAGAGAATTTCAAGAAAGTTGCTCAGTTTTATTGTATCAAAGGATTGATAGAGGGACTTCGTAAAATATGTAGAATTTCTAGAGGAATTATGGCTACATTAGGAAGATTTTTAAGTGGAATACTTCTCCAAAAAGTATGTTTTAGCTGTTGGGAATTGTAGCTCAAAAGCTGATCGTATCTGCCGTGCTCAAGCCTAACAACTATCTACTTGGTGTCCTTAGGAATACCTAAAGGATGATTAGTATGTGAATATCCTTGTACAGTATCTTCTATGCAATTCAGTGGTAAGTCTTCTACCAGAAAGCCCTTGAAAGAAAGGGTTCGTATTGGGAATTTCTTCACACAGGCTATTGTTGAATTACCACTTACACAAGTGACTACACACTAGATAAACTAATGTGCTTTTAGATTTTGACTGCTGACTGTGCAGTGTAGTGCAGTGCAGTGATGCTAGCTGGCTTCAGTCAGTCTTCCAGTCTTGCACATTTAAAGCCCGTTACATGTTGAGAACATGGCTGTCTGCTAAGGAAAAAAAATAACTAGTGCAACATTTTGGTCATTATTGTGTTTCATAGCCAGAGTGTAACTGACTAAACAAGGTATTGAAAGTTCAATAACATATAACCTTGCTTCTCCAGAAAATGCCAGTGCATGGCTGTATGTGTTAAACAAACCAATATCTAAGATGCCATTCAGAATATGATCAGTGTCATTTTCCCTGTCCATCTAAATCTCTCCAAGAAAACATGCATTAAACAAATGCTTTCAGTTTCTTCTTCATTCTTTGATCATTGAAGTAATGATGTTAACGGCTCTAGTAAATCATAGTATTGAGAATAATGCACAGCGAAATTTCATTGTCATTTGTGGACTTTAAGAGCATTTGAATAAAGTTTTTGGAGAGTGATTTGCTCTGTCTTTTGTACCTAGGAAAACTAGGGACCATATCCTCTGTGCTTCTTTATTTTGTTGTTCCAGAAATTTTACAAGCTTGAATTCCCATACTGAGGAGGCAGGGAGTCCTGCCATGCTTCTCATTAACTCTCTTTTACACATTCCACATGCCAGAAGCATGAAAAAGTTTGGTATAAATTTTGAGGATATAATATCCTGATATGAGAAAGCATTTGAGCATGTTCTGGGGCTTTACTGAAGTCAGCAGGAGTTAAATACATGCTTAAGAGTTAACTAAGAAAATATTTGTCCTTTGATCAGGAGCTCCATGGTAAAAGGAATAGATTATACTTGACCCTCTGTGGTATAACACTTCTTGCTTTGAAGAAATAAGATGTGAGATATAACCGCAATGTCTCACAGCGTCTATCACAGATGTCTATATTTAAAGCAAAAGTTATTCTCTTCAGATTTTAATGAACTTACCTATGGCTGAAGTGACAAAATAAGGAAAGAAGAAAAAGACTGAAATTATATTTTTTAACATCAATTAATAAAAATGCTAATTTCCTCCTTATTTTTCCTGTATTTTCCCAAAATTTATTTTAATGTGAAAGAAATACAAATATTTCCTCTTTTATGAGTTTGACATTAATGCAATTTTTTATAGTTCGCATTCCTAAGTAGAGAACAGTTTCCAGAATGTTAAGTATGAATTTACAAAAAGTCTGTTCAATAGACTCTTTACATGTCATGTTGAAGAAAGATGAAGTAGTCTTCATTTGCAAATGTAGGATGTTTATCAAAAAGCATTTCTTCTTGACAAGAATATTGTTTTTTTCTGACCATGGCGGGGTGCAAATGCCTGCAAGTGTGTATGTCTGCATGGGAATGCAATGACATGATTATAAATATTATTTTTCTGACCAACAGATATTTCCTGGACTGATTCTCTCAGACATTAAGCCTGCCAAAAGAATGAAGTTCAAGACCGTCTGCTATCTGCTTGTCCAGCTCATGCACTGTCGCAAGATGTTCAAAGCGGAGATCCCTTTCTCCAATGTCATGACGTGTGAGGATGATGATAAGGTAGTCCATGTCGACTGAGTGTACTCTTTAGGCATCAGTTCCAGGACTGCATCAAGCAGACCATCTTTGAGAACATAGGGGGTGATCTTACAAACTGATAAAGAAGTTTATGGTGTTCCTACTGGCGCTAGAACAATCTAATTCTTGCTGTAAAGTCAAACTTTAATTATAAAAAGCTGCTCTTGGAAAAGCCAGCATAGGTGTCCTATGTGGCTTCTATTAAGGGCTTTTTTCACAGGAATTGGAATTTCTGAGGTTGTTTCCATCCTTTTAAACATGTATACTTTTACATCTTTTGTCCATCCGAGTCTGAACCTGATGGTGACAAATGCAAACCAACAGAATAATTTTGTGTCTCTAGGTAGTTCTCTGAAATGTGAAAGGCAACTGATTGGTCAAAACCCTTCTCCATAATACAAATCCAAAACATGAAAGTCCATATTACAAATACAAATTCCGCTTTCTTGGATGCCTGTTAATGCCATAAATCAAAATTGCTTTACATACTAGTAGCCTGGTTTGCTTCTTTTCTGTATATAAATCTACCTGGAAATTTACTGATAAAACCCCTGACAGTTGCTCCTTTCATTTTCTTTGACAGCAGGTGGCAATATTACACAGGTCACTCCACCAGTGAGTGGTGGCATGCAAGCATTGAAATCAGTAATTCAGCTTGACTGATTGCTTCACTTTTTTTTTCTCTTTTTCGTTTATTGAAGATTCCATCTAAATCTTACTTTCAGAAAGCATTTGAACTTTCATATTTTGGTTTTTACATATACTTGTGTTTCCTCTACAGGAAAAGGGGAGAAAAGTCAATTAGTTCTTTTAAAACACAGTTTCAGTAAAGACTTTCAGGAACTCCAGATTTGATTTTGAAATTGGCCATGTACAAGGCCTTCCAATTGAGATTTAGCGTTATCTTTGAGTATTTTATAAAATAACCCACACAGTCCTTGAAGTATATGCAATACTTTACATTGTGTCTTGTGTATATGTATGTATAAATATGGTAATATGCACAGAAAATCCCCGTGTGGATTTGTTAGGGATCTGATGATTTTTTTTCGTTCCAGAACATTGGCAGTGAAGTTCTTCAATGCTATGGGTAATGGCAACAGTTGTTCTGATGTAACACACCATGGATTTGTATTATATGATGATAATATAAATACACAGTGTTACAATGTAGGGTTTCTTTACAGTTTTCAGTCCTCAAATCATGTAAATAAAGTAAAACAAGTGGAGTCTTTAAAGGCTTTGAAGACAGTACATTTCTGAGAAATATAAATACTACATCTTGATCACATATAAGACATGATGAAAGTCTACTGTGCAAAATAATAATAGAGATACAAATAAGAGATGTAGAGGAAATACTTATATGTAAAAAACAGCTATTTTGGTTAAGAATAGAAACTTTAACCTCGTTTCGAAATGGCAGAATAGATAATATAATTTATTCCATATATCAGAATAACACCCATATTCGTCTACCCGCATTTCAGGTTTTAAAGCAAAGAAACATTTATTTAAATGCTGTTTTCCTCACCCCTGTTGTTTAGTATAGGCTTTAATTTGAATTGTAAAAAATCCCTGAAGATGTATTTCTGCTGCAACTAATGGAATATATGTGCTAAGTAATTATAGTTTATTGAGAGCAAAATTGCATATTTCTGACAGTATTCCTGAAAGCACTCAGTTTCCGTACAAATTACTGGTACAAATGTCTTCTTCAAGAGAACAAATTTCTCTTGTTTAGAAACACTGAAAATAGTTATTTGGCTGATGATTTAAGATATCCAATCAAAGTGTATCCCCAAGTTTAGTTTTCGTGTTGAAAAAATTAGCTCTTACACCAAAGGCAATTTACCAGGTAATGGGATCTGATAGCTTGAGGAAAAATGTAACCTTATAATTGTTTACTGCTGGTGTAACCTCCTCTCTACACCTAAAGCCAGCAAATCAAGAGTTGGAAAGTTACTTTCTCTTTGATAGGGTCCATTTTTCTTTACAAACAGAAAACTAAGGTATCAGTCAGCAGATAACCCTTCCCACTATTCATAAGAATTCAGATATAATATACATATAAGTTATATAAGCTAATGAAATGCTGTAGTTCACGATTTGCTCACTAATGAGATACTCCCAAGAATTTCTTGGGAAATAAGAAAGTAAACTGCCATTCCTGCAAGATTACTTAAATAGTGATCACCATCTTTTTTACCATCTGGATTAAAAGGAGATGATGTTGTATAGCCTCTAGAGTGGGCTATTTAGGACTTAGTGTTCTGAAGAGAGAAATTTTGTTTTCTTCTTTGACTATTTTCTGACAGACTCTACTTGTTGTATAGTAATAATAATAAGTAGACTTGTTATTTCGTAATGTTTTGAATTGTCTTGAACTCTGCAGATAAAAAATATTCCTTTAACTTTACAGAAGCAGTAGAACTTGCCTGAGCTTTGTTGTCAAAACTCTTCTGGGAAGTGAGCCTTGATCCCTGTCTAGTCATAGAACAGATCTAGCCACAATGGTTTAGATTAAAGTGCCCTCAACTGAAGGTTACCACCAGTGTGGCTGAGATGCTGCTCACTGTCTCCTGAGTGCTCTCTGTGAAAAGCGAAACAGCTTGTCTAAATCCCTTTCAGATCTGCTCTGTGATAAATTTCCCACTGTAAAGAACTATGAGTAATCATCTTGTAGCTGTGCTATCTCAGCCTTGGAGGAGCTAGCTAGGCATAGGTTAGTTCTGATGATTTGCTGGATGGCTCCATCTGGACCTGCAAGTGCACTTGAGGCATGCTCGAGAGGTCTTATCAAGAGAGCCAATTGGGTGGGCTAAAGATAGGAACACTTGAAATTTAGGACCCTTAGTGCAAGACTTTAAGGTAAACTATCTTTTTGAAATATGTATTGTTACCTTGACAGTAGGACTTTTCTTGTGTCATGAAGAGTCTGGTTATCTTGTCTTCAAGATGTCCAGAGCTCCATGTCTTCTGTCAAAGAAAAAAAAACAAAATAAAACCATTTCACAAGGTAAAGTCGCCCTGATTTGGAACAAACTGTATATTTACTCAGTGGCAGAGGAGTGTCAGGGCCATTTGTGAAAAGAACTTCTGAATTAAAATCCTGGAATGAAGTGGGAGCTTTCTCATTGATTTGAATGAGATCAGGATTTTAGGTAAGAAATTTTAAAAACATGCAATTCATACTGAGATAAGAGCTTTGTCTTTTGTAGTTGCTCGGTTTAATGAATTCCACATCCTTTCTGTGAGCTTTGAAGTAATATGAACAGCAATGAAAAATTTCAGTGCTAATAAAATCTATGCTTCTTTCTTCATCCATGCTGCAGAGGAGAGCATTGAGGACAGCCTCTGAAAAACTCAGGAATCGCTCCTCTTTTTCTACCAATGTTGTATACAACACTCCAGGAACTCGAGTAAACAGATACATCAGCCGCTTGATAGAGGCCCGGCAAACTGAGTCTGAGATGGCAGATTTGAACTTTATTACCCTGAAGTATAAGCAAATTGAGCGTGAAAATAAAGTAAGGGGTTTAAAATTATTTTTATTGATTTCACTGACCATAAGCCAACTAGCAATGGGATTTTTGTTTGGGTTTCATGCAATGCTTAAATTCTACTCTCTATCTTTAAATACTCCGCTGGACTGTCTCTCAGTTAAGAAGGTGACATTATCTCTACCTTCTATGGAAACACTTGAAGGGGATAAAAATAAAGATTCGTATTGTTCTACTTATCAGGATCCTACTCCCTATATCCTGTGTTTTGGTCTTTTCTTTTGATTCTCCAAACTGCCTGAGTCACTTGTTTAATGCTGTCTCATTGCAATGTGTCTGCCTACTCACTCATCTGCCCTGGAGAAGTGTTAATGACAAGAAGATGCATAGGTAGCCTGATAAATATTGATCCAGAAATTCTAGAAAGTATAAGAAGGCCCCCATTAAATCTATGGACAAGGTTGTTGTCTTACACCCATGCAGCAGTGCTGAAAGCAGGGGATTTAATCCAGACTTATAAGCATGCATATCAGCAGTTGTTGCTGCTTTGTAGGGGGTTTTTTGGTGAATAAAAATTATTTTTATTTACAGCCTTTAGTTTATGTGTTTGTAAAAGCGAAAGTGTTATGGTTTTGAATTAATTTGGCCATAGCATTTATTTTTCCACTATAAGTCACTTTATAGCTGTCTAAGATTTCATGTCACTACTGTTTCAAGTTAGAAGGCTGTGTGCCATATTGGATCCAAATTTTTTAAGGTTTTAAGCATAAATTTTGATTTCAAGTTTCCAAAGTAACTTATTATTTGACTGTAACTTTTTTCTTTCAAAATAAATAGTCTTCTGGTGTAAATGTGATTGAACTTAGGATCTTTCTGAGAAAACACTTTTGCGTTTACACCCCTAGAAAGCTTCCTCTCATCAATACTGTTGCTTAGTGGAATCAGGAACAGTACCTGCTTCAAACTGAGCCCATGTGTCTCATTAGCAGCTGCCACCAAGTCCACTCATTAGTGTACTGTCCTGAGCAGCTGAGGTGACAGGTCTTCTTGAAGGCAGCACATGATGAGTGAGTAGAGGAAGTGCCAGCCCCTTCTGGTTCAAAGTGGCTGAAATTTTTTCTCGAAAAGATTAACTTGTATTGGAGGCTAACCCAGTTTTGACTGGTTACAGCGTGAAAGAGAAGTCTGTCAAGGAAAATGTTGTGTAGACTTGCCTCATCTGTTTTTTTTCATGTGAATTAAGCTATCATGTTTGTTAACTAAGTAGGGGCTTGTTTTATTTTAGGATACAGTTCCTTCTCACTAAGAATGGACAAGTGTGGATATCTGGGTATATATGAAATATTTACTTTCTTCATTTCTTCCTTTCTTTAACAGTACCACCAGCTTCAGGATGAGTACTTCACCAGTGCTGTAGTTCTCTCACTAATTCTAGCTGCCTTATTTGGCCTTGTCTACCTTCTCATAATACCACAGTAAGTTTCTGACTTTTGCCATCATAACTCAAAGTGGAACATCTGCAGACATCCTGCACAGGTCAAAAATTAAAGTCTTTGGAACAGGAATGGGTATCTAGGTCGCTATCTGCTCACATGGGAGATTTTCTGTTAGTATACCCTCAGTTTAATTGTTATCTCTTTCATGTGTCCACAGGAGACACTTTTCACTATCTTTTTTTTTTTCTTTTGTAGAAGTATGCACTTAGAGGAAAAAAACAGATTTCAGTGTTTATTTAAAGTTTCAGTGATTATTTTCAACTTATTTAAAGCATTTCTGCAATACAAACAAAGGTGTTACTGCTGCTTTTCTGAATGTGTTTGTGCTACTTTGGATTAAGTATTTCAGGTACTGATAGCAACATGGGTAAAACTATACAGAGTTTAATGGGGACTAAGTACTGAAAGTACCCATCCAGCAGCATTGAGGCCTGCATTTTTGGCCTTCATTGAAGTTTTTGGTGTCAACACTATCCCTACATTAACTGCCTAGATCATAGTTTGGCTATGCATACATAACTTGCAGTCCGACCTTGACTGCAGTAAAGCAAACAGAACCAAATGATGTATTCGGGAGGTGTCCTATGCCTATTGTTGAGTGGTTAGTTAGTGATTACCTCAGATTTTGTCAGTTCTATGTGAATGCTTACTAACTAAAAAATAATTAGGGCACTTTCAAATCCGGAGGTCGGTAGAAGTGTGTGTAAGGTATAAAAATTATTAATAATGAACTTTTTTTCAGATTAGAATATCAAAACATTAAAAATAAACTTTACTCACTTTTACTAACTATTAAGATTTCAGTGGGAATAGAACTGGCCACAGGACAATGCTTTTGAAAATTCCATTTAAATTATGATCTTTTCTATTCACAAATCCCCAGTCAGAATAATACTTCTATGTTCTATTATTTCTAGTTGAAAGATTGAAAGACACTTTATTCACTTTAAAAAAATACAAATACTAATTTGTAATATAGCACCTTTCATCTAAAGAATTCCAAGTCACTGACAAGAATCATCATTTACATCATCATTTCCAGGCTAATGACTCTGCTGACTAATTGGAGCATAATTAAGAAGTCGTTCACCTTCTTCTTCAGTAAGCCACAGCTGCAGTACATAGAAGTTTTGAACAAGGAGAAACAAAGTGTATTAGTGTAGTTGAAACTAGAATGGATTTCTAAGAATCATATAATAGCCTTTCCAAAAACTACTGCCACTTAAAAACAGCTGGACAGAGATTCAGTTATAGTTGTGATCTCACAGACACACAAGCTCCAGTAGAGTATCACCACTGAAGATCATGAAGATGGACAGGGTTAGTTAAAAAAGCCACCCACTGAATGCTCCTAAGTTCTTTCTTCCAGTGTCTGAGTGGTGGCTTCATACAGCCAAATTACTATTCTTCTTGGGCTCTTCCCTTGCTCTGACACAAATGCAAACATGAGCTCAATTAAAACTTTGGAAGTGTAGGAAAATTTCCCCTCTTTCTAGAATTTAGAGCTTTAAGCTGCTGTTTAGATTCCCCAAGTAGTTTTAGGTATGGCAAGAGAATGCAAAAGCCAAGACGAGTCTTGTAATACGTTACTCTAATGGGAGAAGTGATAAATCACAATATTTCAAGGAGGAGATTTATCATCTAGACAAGAAAATGTCGTAAGAAAGTCAATTGCTGCATAAATATACAGAAATCAATGGGCTTGCCATTCTTACAATTCCTATCATCATTTGAGCAAAACAGCTTCTCAACTAAAGAACACATTTTATATCCCCAGATGGAATTGGTGAAAGTAAGGTTCTGTTCCTGTCAACCAAGCTGTCCAATTATGGAGGCACATATGCAGTGTAGCCGCTAAAAGCCGTGACTATGTACCTTTCTAATGTCTTATTCTCTGTGTTTATTTTTTAAAAAAACAGTTCTTAGATGCCAACCCAATGTCTGTCAGGGTCCCAGTCAGCACTACGGCCAGTTGTCGGCTGTTGCTGCCTTGTTACATGTTGTTGCATTCATGTCCCCTGCATTCTTTTCTAGCATGCTACCATCATGAATACAAGTGAATTCTCTAAAGGCATGAGAGCCTGCCTTGATTAATACTTGTATTCAGAATCCACATTAAGGACCCAAGCACCCAGGGTCACCTTCACATTCTGGGTACACATACTACACCACAGAATTCTCCCTGTTCCTGTATCAGTAGGAACTGTTGCATGAATTTGAAATCGGAGTTAAATAGTTAGAAATTCTACAGGAGAATTGCACACTTCTGCTGTTAGAAACCCTGTACAAACAATCTTTCCCCAGTAATTGTCAAGGGCACAGATACATACATGCCTGAATCCATGGCTCACATGACTTCTGGACTGGCTGGTTTGTTCTCACAAGTTAGAAAAGAAGGTGTGAAGATCATGTTATGGTACTGTCATACAGCCCTGATTCCATGGTTGGGGCCAGGCTGCCCCTGAGCAGAAATCAAATGCACCTGCGCTGGTGGAATAATTTTTGTCAGCTTGCTCACATCCGTAAGGTACTTTTCCAAGAGAAGTTTTCTGGAGAAGTTTTCTTGGTTTGCACCCCTCTTCTCATGAAGAACAAGCCTATTTTGATTGATCAGAAGAGGGAAGATTTAGAATTTAAAAATTATTACAGCATCTTTGTGAAACTCAATATTTGTCTAACCGTTGAGGAAGACTCAAAAGGAGAGAGTTGTTCTGTTTCATAAGAAGGCAGTCTGGTCTTTTTTTGTGTGACTTACTCAGTGTCTGAATTGAATGACCCTTGGTTTCTGAATCTTTGAGAAAGAGAAATTAGAAGGAAAAAGCATATGGTAACTGTTAAAACAGCTGCCAAGGTCAAGTAATTGAGTTACACATTCCGCTTACAAGAGTCATCATGCTGAATATTCTGCATTAGCCTACAATTAGAAAGCGTCTCTCCTGACTACCGTACATTTGAATTTTTGAGGTGCTTTGATGTCCTTGCTGAGGTCAGAGTGGGGACCATATACAAGAGCATTTAGTAGTTTCTTAGTCTTGAGAGCAGTAGACTTCCCTGTTAAATTTGCACTGTGATAGTTAGTCTAACAGCAAGGTTAAGGAGGAGATCCTCCACCATTTTTTTAAAATACTATTTCAGAAGGACCCCAAACAGCAGTTTGTTCTCATGTATTACTGAGTTGCATCGCATTACTTCTATTGTGTTTTGATTCTAGGAGTACCATAGTTCTTGTTCTCCTGGTGTTCTGCATATGCTTCCTAGTGGCTTGTATTATGTATCTACATGTCACACGAGTACAAGTAAGTGATTTAAGATTTTGTGACTGTTCTTCCTTTTGGTGGCCATGCTATGTTTGTCCTTTGGAATATGAAGCCATCAGTGTATGCTTCACAGATTTTTAGAGTCTGAAATCTATGTGCTTTAAAGTTCATTGGTAAGTAAAGTATTACAGATTTCAAAACTGAAGATGGATCATCTGAAAGTAGGTTTTTTACATGAGTAATTGTTAGAGCAGTGTAGCATTCAGTGCCATTAATTCTATGCTTTCTTTTTTGCTGAATCTTTCCTGAGCTCCTACCACTAAATACTGTGTTCAGATAAACTGCTTTAACCTGACTTTTACTCCTTTCTGACTACAGAGCACACTAGTTCTTCCTTTCATTCCAGCTGGTCTGGGTGTAAAGTCCTGCTAACTTCCATCTGTTTTCAAAATTTTTCCTGCCAAAACAGCAGCTGTTTTGAAAGTAAAGCACAATGTTTTGAACACACAATCCTTGGCCTTTTCAAAACCTTCAGTAATGATTAATTCTCCTGCATTATATTTTCACAACGGTAATGATACAGAAGGACATTTGGTTGTTTTAGGGGAGAAATAGGTCTGCAAGATCAGAATATAGCATCTACAGGATAATTTTCAGATGAAAGAAATCTGTATTGGGTTAATCTAAATTCAGTCTTTTCAGATGAATATCAGGAAAAAACACCTACGCGGTTAATCAGCTTTGCTGATTAGCGCACACTAATTTTACTTTTAAAAAGTGCCCGTTGGCAGAAGAAAAGCATGTATTTTCATGGAAAAATAAATAGTATATTAGCAAAGTATCAGGTACTGAACAGAACCTTATTTATAAACTTAAAAAATTATTTGGGAGTAATTTTGATTATCTCTTTTTTTTATTAGGGCAGAGTAGTTTATCATCTGTTCTTCTCTCTATAGATGGTGGAAATGCAGATGAAGTTTGTAGGAAGTAACTGCTCTTTATACTATTTCCCTGGGGCTAGTGCAAACTTAAGAAGGGTTCCATCTGTTTTGTCAGTCAAGAAAATTTAAATTTGTTCCAGGTTCCTCTAGATATTCAGTACTATACAGGATCAAATGCAGCATTAGAAAAATAAATATATATAAAACCTTAGAATATCACAGTTTAAAGCTTTGTGGCAAAAATTTGTCTCATATAATAAATAAAATTAATATGGTGTGGATAATGGATATAGAATTGTAAAGCAATAATTCCCCTATTTTAATCAGTCTTCTGGCACTTATTTGTTGTTTCACACTTCACAAGTGACTCAGCTTCTCCATGCTTTAGCATTAAATGCCTCACTCATAAAACCACTTTGATAGTATTTTACTGTACCAATTACCTAGAATTTTAGGAATCTGACAAAACTTATTTAGTTAATAAAAATTCCACAAATAAAAGAAAACAAAATTAAGCCCAAAATTCTATGCTATCAGAAAAGTGCAGATGCAATCTTAGAATGACTTAAAGTCAGAAGTATAAATCTTATTAGTGTCAGAATTTTAATTCAGATGTGTCTCATACCTTATCTTTTAAAGATTTCTCTTCCATTTTAGCCCAATAGCCTAGCATGCCAACATTAAAACATATATGCACTAAACAGACCAAAAAAAATTGTCTGTGCGGTGTGTCAGGACATGTGATCTTTGAATCTGTGTTTTGCTTTGTCCCTGTTAACTATCCAGCATTATCTTCAAACTATGGGTATTATCTCTTTAACAAGCAGTAGAGAGCTTATTTGGTTGAAAACTGAATTAATGGAATATGTACATTTTCTTCAAACACAATTATTTTGTATTTTATTTATATGGATAAAACCACACATGTTCCACCCCATGTATACATAGGATTTTGGTCTAGTTAAGTGGACAGCTTTACGGGTAAAATACTATAGGGATGATTACATTCAGAGCATGGCAGTTTATAATCTGGTAAAGTATAACCTGGAAATCAATAATAAGTGGGATACTACAGGAGTTTATCCTGAATCCTGTCCTGTTAGACATTTTTATCAACAGCCTGGAGAAGGACATGGCATATACTCACATCACGTTTTCAAATTACTACAGTTTCATGAGAGCAGCTGGCAGGATGACTGTTGAGAGGGTCCTAGACAGGTTGACAGAATGGGCCAACGGGAATCTTATAAATACAGAATGGATAATGTGAAGTCCAGGCCCTGAGAAGAAATAATCCCCTGCAATGACACAGGAGGAGTAACCGGCTCTGCAAAAATGGCCCGGAGACTCTGGGGGTCAAGGCAGACAGTACTTTTGGGCCCCCTGAGGTCCCTTCTAATCCGAACTGTATGATAGTGATGAACAAATGCAGAAATTGTCTTTTTTTCATAGTGTAATTTTGGGCGTTACTGTATCTTCTCCCTTGAGACGTAGCTTTTCAATCTCAGATTCCTCTAATTTGAGCTATTTGTTCTACAATATGCTCAGTTTTATTAAAGGTGATATACCTCAGGTATCCCAATCTGTATTATTTATGCTAATACTTACATTGGTGTAGCAAATTAACTCAGATCCATAATGCAAATCTACTATTGATATTATATTGATTGCTCCACACCTGCGTTTACATGGACTTAACCTATACTGAAGCCAGAACGTATTTGCAGATCATACTTTCGTTTTTTTTTCTGTAATTGGTTGTATTCTCATGTGTCACAGCCCATGTGGAGTTGATTTATCTATAACTACCTCAAACTTCTAGTAACATGGTCACACATACAGGGGAAATGTCTCTGCATATGCGAAAAGAAGGGAACGCATTTCAATACAATATTTCTGTTTTGCCAAGGCTACGGTAGCCTCTCTCTCTGAGTACTTTGCTGCCTGCTGGAAGCTATGCTTTTGGGGCTGATGATACCCATAAAGTGAACAGCTTTTCTTCGAAATTGTTGATTTTCATCCAAAAATCAGGTGTTTGCTTGCTCCATTTGACCTTAAGTGGAATTGAACCTTGATAAATCTGAGCTTCCTCCTTTTAAAGGACACAGGAAAGTCCCCACTTTAAATCTGACCTCTTCTTGGATTTGATTCTTGACCCTTGGTGGTCTGAAAGATAGATCCAGTAGATAACGGATGCCTCAAATGTTCTTAGTGCAAAGGGAAAGGAAGGAAAGCACTTTACCTGGAAGCAGAGTTTATTAGAATGACTGGAACAGGCCTAAGTACACATCCTGACAGACTTACCCTTCCTCTCTCACGTTCTGTCACAGGCTTCATAGCAGCAAGAACTTGACGCTTAATAGTGTGATAAATGGAATCATGGTTAAAGTGGAGATAAACAAAATGTTCACAAGACTCCATTTCACCAGATATTTTTGTTCTCTACTGCTGTTTCTGAAAAATTCAATGTTTTTATGAGTCATGATAATTAAAACTACCCTGGCATTTAGCATGCCTATTATAACAGAAGACACATAAACCACTCCAAAGTTCTGTGCTATCACAGTGTGTTCTCTTTGATCACAATTTGGAGCTGAAAACTTGCAAGGCAAAAGTTGCTTTGGGTGTTTTCCCCATGAGAGCAAAATCAAATGCCATCCTCATATATTATTTGCATCATGAGTAGACATAAAATGAAAATTTCTAAGAGTTTTAATTATAGTGAGAAATAGTGCATAGCACTAATAATTTCACATTTAGTATCCCCAAAACTGGAAAATACATCTACACAATAATAACCAAATAACAGTTATTAGGCAACAATAACTGCAATTTCATAATTTGCAGTACAGGTGAAATTTCTGTATCCCTTATTCACTTCTCTTTATAGACTACTAAAAAATAACAACCCCACTTTAAAAATATTTTAAATATTTTATCTACAAATCTTTTTTTTTTCTTCCTTAGTGTTTTCCAGGGTGCCTGACAATACAAATTCGTACCATTTTGTGTATTTTTATTGTGATCTTAATATATTCCGTGGCTCAAGGCTGTGTGGTGAGTATTTGAATCAAGTATCACTTAAGTTAGCATTCTGTTTAAAGAACAAGCTGGTGCAGATCCATTAAACACATGCCATATTCTCATCTGATGGATTCCTACTTCTTTTATTATTCATACTTGCAGAGCATGCTTCTTCAAAAGTAAACCCCTTTGCTGCAATTTGAACTTTCATTGCCCTGAGACGGTGTATTGAATTAGGAATGGCAAAACTGTTAGCAAATGACACAGATAATACCTATTCAAAACCAATATAAATTTTTATGTCAAGCCTTAGAATCATGTAGACTGCTGATGTCATGTACTTTATGGGAAAACTGTTTTTAAATGTTCAGCTTGCTTACTAGTTCAATGGCTAATATTTTGTGACAGACAAGGTATGGTGTCAAAACAAGATTACTATTTCTATGTGGCAACTTATGGAATACATTTCTGTGTAATAACAGGGCAATATTTTTAGTGTAGGCAGATCAGAAAAGATAGATCTTAAAATATTGACAGTTTTGTGTAACAAGAAGAGGTACTTACACTGTGCTACTTACATGATCCGTTCACATCTAATGTCTAAAAAGCTTCCGTTGTATGAAGTGAATGTGCTCAATACTTCTGAAAATTGAGCTTCCTTAACTGTAGGTTAGCAGAGAGTACAACATGGTGGACTTGAATTCAAATGCTATTCAAACTTCCACCTAAGTATTTGTCAGTTGGTTGACTGGATGAATTCCTAGAGCTTAATTTCAGCATTTTGTCTGCTAATGCTAACAAATTAAACATGTTAGGGTATTCGAAGGAAAGAATCCACACAAAAATAGCGCATGAAACATAATTGGAAGTGCTGAGAAGGCAGATGTTTCAAATCATGCCTCTCTGCAGGAATTTGACAATATTTTCTGACCATTAAGAAGACATGAGCAGTTCCCAGTGCTGAGATGCCAAGCTTTGTATTTTGTATTTTGTGTATTCGCTCATCCCTGGACCTGCCCTGAGAACATAATAACTGGCTTATCTCCATGAACTGACTGGGCAGAGGATCCCTTTTCTGAGAATTCCCATGTCCTGAGAGGAACCAAGAATTACTGATGTTGGGACATTTCTGAGAATTCCTGAACATCATCTTTGTGAGTAACACACAGCCCTAACAGCACACGGATTTGTACTGGTTCTTAATGTGGACATAAGCACAAAATGCATAGAGCTTTGCAGTGATTCCAGGCTACCTTCTCAGCAAATTCTGTATATCTGACTTTAGGATTGAGATTAAAGTTATGGCAGCTAAAACCTTTGTGAATCAGCCTCCACAGATCTGACACTTATTTTGACCAAATGAAACAAGCACCATTGTTGCAACTTAAAGATGGTGAGAATGAGAAACAGACATCGTAAGCCCTAATGCAACACTGAGCAATGGTGGAAGAAGACAGATTAGAATTCAGAAGTTCTGACCTCCAAAAAGGCAGTGATCATTCAGTTACAACTTAGAATAGGTCGCAAATATAACCTTATCCTTTCCTGAACAAAAATAATTAAGAAGAAATGTTTAATCAGTAGAAATTATTAGTTCCTGCAAAGTAATGCCTCTAGAATTCTCGTCTGTCAGAAGAGCTAGGTGCTGAGATTCCACTATTGGTTGTACAGCAGATAATGTTTTCCTGGATAGATTGCAGATCGTTGATGAAGCTGTCATGCATGTGGATGTTTTTGGATGAGTTTAGTATGAAGGCATTTTTAAGGATATTGAACAAAATCCCATTAAAGGGGTTTTTCACTTCACTCTCTCAATCTTATTTCACAGTGTTACCCATTATGAGTTTTACTCACATTTTATTTATTATGTCTCATCTTTATAAGTTAATATAACCCCCTGTAAATACATGGTTTAATCACCTTTCAGGTTGTCAGTTACTTTACAGCATGCTATCAAATTTCATTGTCAGTGGTTGGGATGAAGTAAAAAGGTCTTATAACACACTTCAAAAGAAAAGCTTAAGTACAGGGCAGAGTTTATGTGATGGTGCCTGTTAAGTCAATTTCGCACTACCATCCCACTCTCCCCAGTTATACTAACTCTTATCCTTTTCCGTTGTAAGGGGTGAAGGTTGGACTGCTCCTGTTAAAACTGGGGCTCTAGGGACTTGCACTACTTGCCAGAAATTCCTCTCTTCCTTGGGTAACAGCTCTGAGATATGTACATGACATTGGTTTTAGGATAAACAGGTTAGATTTCCCCAAATTTCCCATAAGAAATATACTAAAAGAATTTTATTTCCCAGTCTAAGAAGGAAATTAAACTCCTTGGATAACTGAAATGACAGGTATATTAAAGATGAGTCCTTATATTTGAAACATATGTGACAGCAGAAGTCGCAGTGAGATGGAAAAAGATAATATGTTTAGTTTTTCACTCAAATAAAATATGTTTTACTTTGTATTTAAGTAATTGAAGTTTATATGATTTACATAGTCAATAAAACAAACATTTATTTCTGTGCTCTGTACAAGAACCTTTTTCACATGCATGGCCACTTAAAATATTAACTGAAGTTCCTTAATTTTGCAGGAATATGCTGGTTTGAGAATCTCTTAGGTTTGAGCACTGAGAGGGAAACTATTCAACTAAGCCCACACTTGAATTGGCTGCCCTTGCTGGCATCTAATTGACAAATTGTGTCTCTCCCCTAAAACTCAGTGAGCATTGCAGGAAACGGAGATTTTAATACAGCATTGAGCAAGGTGGGAACTCCACAGCCATATTTTTCCACTTAGAAATGAACTACAGTCAGCCTCCATAGCTACTACATTTTGATTTATTTTGTATTTAACTTTTTCCCCTTCTCACCTTTCCTGTGTTTTCTAGGTTGGCTGCATGCCTTGGGTTTGGAATACGAATTCCAGCAGCTCAATAGTTATCATTTCTCCCGGTGGAACAAATAAAACAATGAATGAACTTCCATGCGACACAGCCCACTATGCTTTCCTTTCCTGCGTGGTGGGGACTCTCACCTTGGCAATATTTCTACGTGTATCTTCCTTGCCAAAAATGATTCTCCTGTTTTTTGTTACAATTTTGTACATAGTTATTCTGGAACTCAGTGGTTACAGAAAAGCAGTGGGGTAGGTATCTTGCAAAATTAAACAATGGGTAATTTTCTATAGGTAGTCACACATGGACTACTTGTTTCTGAATTGTCCTCTAGTGTTTAGTGCTGCCTAGAACTATAGACTCAGTAGAGCATAAGAAATACTTCAGTCATCCTCTCCCCAGCAATTGTAGGATCTAGTAACAGCCATCAACAGGAGATTAGCTTTTGGGAGATGGCAACTGTTGCCCCGTTGTTCTGTAGTTTTATACTAATGTACCCCAGCTGAGCACACTGCAGTCCAACTATCATATGAAATAGAAAAACACAGTTAAAAACTGAACTGCCATATTTCAGCAGCCCTCAACCAATCCCAATTTCAATCAAGCTTTTGAGCTTTTCAGTGTTTTTATATTTCCTAATTAAAAACATGCACACACACTATAATATTGCATAGCATTAAAAAATCCTCAAGAAGTTGCATGTTGGTGTGATGCACTGATCAGATATACTGTCACCCATCTCCCTGCCCAGATGAGCCTCTTCAAAAAAAGCTTGTGATTAGGTGGTACACATGTGTTCTAAACTAAAGATCTGATATTAAAAATGTGCAGTGTTAGGTATAAGACCTGTAATAAACCATTTATTTTCTTTTTATTTTTAAGGGGCAGCTCCTTTTATATGCGTGGCTATGAACCAATACTAGCTATTTTGCTATTTTCTTGTGCTTTGGCACTGCATTCAAGACAGGTGGACTTGAAACTGCGTCTGGACTACCTCTGGGCAGTGCAGGTAAATCACAGGAGTTTATAGCATCTATGCACACAAAATGATGTCTGACTTTTGTACTGGTTTTCAAATACTTTCAGGACAAATTACTTGGACTCAGACACTCAATTTTTTCATGTCTTTTGGGGTTCACAGAGAAAGATTATTTTAGAGCTTTCTTTCCACAGACCTATAAAGTTCATTTTCCTGGAGAATTGACTTTTTTGTTTCTCTGCAATTGTTCCAGTGTATCATTAATCAAATAATATATTTATATCTAAGGTGCATTAGGAATAAACTGTTAACAATAGAAACTTGAGACAGAAAAATCAAATCTATGGGGGTTTTTTATCTTATATTACAAAAAGGAATGAAAGTAGATCCATATTCAGGTAAACTGAAAAGAAGCAAATAAAACTAATAAAAGGAAATATTTAAACTTATATTATACAAAGAAACTATGGAACTCTTTCCCAGAGGAAGATCAGAAATTTATTTGGATACCAAGTGCAGGAACCTTTTTTTGAAAGTGTGTTTCCTAACTGTCATAATCACAGCAAAAACCTACAGAAATTGTATTAGCCATAACATGGGCATCAGGATATGTCTGCCTCCTGTGACACCTCTCAGCAGTCTAATTTCCACATCCAAAGTGTTTTACACTGGCCCCCAAGGGAAGGAGAAAGTTGAATATGTGATTTTGTTTGGTGGAATTTGGAAGTTATCCTTATGGTAAAGCTTGCGCTCCTGTCGTTGACAGAGGTGATATTCTGTTCTCATCTGTGCCCTGTTAACTTTGTTGTCAAGAGGACTGTATAAATCATCGTAGCTCTTGCTTGTACACATAACAGCAAGACTGGAACACAAGGGTTACTGGTCGACTGGAACACATCCCTGGCTCCACTGTATTACATAAAATGGAGAAATTAGTTATGATTTAGCTCTATTATCATCTGCTTGAAAAGTTTTTCTACCTAGCAGTTAAGCTTCATTGGGATTTCTTGTTTGGCTTCATGTCCAAGACGGTGTTGCCCTCTTTTATGCTTTAAGATTATCTTGTTCTATAATTTCGATGAACTCTGTACAGTTCAACTGAGTGTGATCATTTAATTTGATTTTTGTCCTATGACTGGCAGTATTGATAACTGCTGGGCCTGTCAGCCTCAGAAGCTTGTTTTGGATAAACTGGTAATAGTTTCTGTTTTACAGAATAGTTTGTATTTGGCTGTGGGGCCAAATACAATTTTCAGATGGAAAAAAAGATAGCCTGATTTTGAAATTCAGTGCTGCAAATGCCTCGCTGGATAGTCACTAACTTTATGTGGGTTGGCACACGGTGGAAGTATGTGAGTGCCGTATGATCCATGAATGCAAAACTTTCTGTATGTTATTCCAAGCCCTGAAATAGAGTAGTAGTGAGAGTAATGTACCGATTTTGCTATCCTGTGACTTTTCAATGGATCAAGAGTAAGTTCCAACATCTTAAATACTTTTCATCATTCCAGGTACTGCAACTTGCATAGCAAACTGTGCATCCCCAATGGAAGTACTGCGTAAAGATGCTTAATTTTATGTTAGCTTTTAGTTAAAAATGAATTAGTTTAAAAAATTTAAGTACAGGAGTATGGGATGCTTGTCTCATGAAAAAACAGAACTGGACTTGGACAGTGGTAAAGGAAGAAATATGAATTTTCTGTTTTCTTGGAGACAGGTTGTATAAAAATACCTAGTCATCTATCATTACTGTTAAAACCATTGTGCTCTTTCTCCGAGGGACAATAAAGGGAGATAAGAAATGAAATTTCAGTATTGTCCAGCGGCATTTTCAGGTACCATCTCAAAAAGTGCTTTTTTTCTGAGAAGATCAAATGCCGTTTTCAGATCTTTTCAATTGTAAATCAGAGACATGTGTAGTGCCACCTTGTGTGTGAAGTTTGCATGATAATAGTGCAAAAGGAAAAAAAAACAGTTTAGGTAGAAAATTCAGAATTTAGGGGTCAACGTAACTACCATTCTTTGAAGTCAGTACACTGTTCTTGGTTTCTTAGATTATCTGGGCATATACCTTTCATCTTCTCAATTCCGAGAGGAAGATCTATTCCCTTTACAGTAAGTAATAGTGGATAACATGTTGAAAGAAATGCTGTTCTGCTTCCCACTCTATGTACTGGTTGTAAATGATATTGAGTCCAAGGACTAATTAACATAACATGCAGAAGTACTGTCCATGATGGATGTTACAGAAGTGGTTATTGTGCTGATCTATTCAAATGGATAAGCAAAAAAAAACCCCAAAACATTGTCTTTGAACTTGCTAGGTTATACAGCACAGTGAAACTCTGAGTATTAAAGGCTTGGAGAACACTGTTTGTTGAAAATATCTATATGTTAAAGCTGCCTTTGAATAGTTAGCAAACTGCAGGCTACTAGTTGTTTAACAGCCTTTGTGAAGAGACAAGCAAGAGCCAGTTTTCTTTAGCTGCTGGACTGCAGGTGCCCTCTGTAAGGCTAAAAGCAGTCTTGGTCGTGTTTCTCTACAGCCATAGTACTACTTACCGTTAAACCATGTTGGCTTAACTTGGTTATATTTATGGTAACAGAAGTTTTAGGAAGACCATTGACTTGGTACACAGGACCTATGGAGATTTTCTGTTTTGCGAAGGGAGTGTGCTGATTCTTCGTGCACACAAACATTGGATTGCATGAACCGAATGCTAAAGTTAGATTCACATCTCCCAGTAGCCATCCCCTACTGCTTGAAGATATTCTAGCATGGTTCAGCATGTCATTTTAGGTTTTTTAATTGCTCGCTTACATCTGGGGGAATTTCAGACTCAAGGGCTATTCTCGAAACTTCAAGAACTTTGTTTGCATACTTTTAGTAATGTTCATTTTTGGGCTAATGCTGTAAAAATATTCTCAGATGAATAGAAGCATTTGTGGCATAAGCTGCAATAAAAAGGATTTCATAGATAATGTCTTTTGTTTTGTCATGAACAACACTCTATTACAACTAAATTATATTTAAACAGTGAAAGTATCCTGAAATTAATCATTAGGATACTGATGCTGATTAGTATCAGTATCAGTACATAGATACATACTCAATGGTCTATGCTAAGGTCTGAGGAAAACACACTTCCACAAATTTTTTCCACCACATCAAGGAAAAAAAAGTCCTTTGAAGAAGAGCAGTTTCAAACAAGAAAAACTGATTTAGAAAATTACACAGTTTCAAGATAAGTTAATCTAATTTCCATTCATCAACGTTGCACTACCGGACCAGTGATAATACAGTAGAATTTATGCACATCATGTGGAAAAAATACATTTTTTATGGATGATATGTTGTTAAAACATTTATATTTGTACTTACTGTTCACACATTAGTGGTGTTATAGGCTCTTGTTGATGTGCTAGGATTTTTTTCTGTGCCAGATTTAACCTTTCTGAATATCACAGTATTTTCAGAAAACATCTGTTGGTTGTTTTCTTGATATTTTTAATAGGCAGTTGGAGGAGAATTTCATGTTCTGGATAACATTGTTGAGTGACTCTGTATGCCTCATATGGCAATAACTATGAATAGCAAATATAGGAGCATTTTACTTATTTGTGACTGATAATCACTTTTGATTATGCAAATTATTTAACAAAACTGGGAGAGGAAAAAAAAGAATGGACAAATAAATACAAGTAATAAATTCATTAAGATCCTAAAGCTGCCAAAAATGTAGTTGCTCCCTCACCCAGGATTTGTCACAGGAGGAAAACAAGAATAATACAATGATATTACTTTAATTGATGCATTTGATTGATGCATTATTTAGGGAATACTAGAATATCATTCTGCTGTCTTTTCTAGTACATTAGACTTGTAAGAAATATGAATTTTACAGTCTGCAGGCAAGACTTGCCAGGTGTCTTAGCACTCCCACTCGAAAATCTGGCCCTTGAAAAGCAGTGTGATGGGTTTGTTCCCTGTGGATGTAGTGCCATCTTCAGGTACAAAAAATGAGATTTCCATGGCACTGATGTCCAGCTTCTTTTTAACTGAACCATGAAACTGTATTTTCATGTGGGATCTATTGAGTCAGTGACTTTTCTACAGCATTTTTAGGTTTATTAAACTGTCAGGTGATACAACTGTTCAGACCACTTCCCAGACAGAGGATGGGTAATCACTTACCAACATTATAAAAACTGTGGGATCATGTGTAACTATGTAAAATGCAGTAGATGTTAATTAGATTGATATAAAAAGTCATAGTACAAAAACATTTTAATTTTTTTCACCATGTCCAGTGCAAAAATAAAGCCTGCTTTTAAATACTGCAGTTCCGTAAATACAGTTGGGTTCCACAAAATGACCTAGCTGTCGCAAATACCAAACAGGTATAAGCAAACAGCAGAATGTGAAAAATTATATTGGTCATGGCAATGCCTTTTCTTTCTTGTTTATTTTCACAATAATCTGCCTTGTTTTTTGAGTTAGTAGCTATTGTGTAAATATCATGCTGGCAGCTTTCCGTAATTAACCAATGGGAATCAGGGCAAATAGATGAAGGTTTAAATGCCATTTAGCTGTTTGGATAATATTCCCACCAGAAATGTAAATACCTGTGATCTGTGCTATTTTAATCTTTCAGCCCCAAGTACTCTTTCTCTCTTCCCAGTGTCTGTTTTTCCTGAGAAAGAATGATGCCTTCTTCAGCTGCTCGAAGACTAGGCACTAGAAGCTCATGAGTCACAAGGAGGAAGGACAGTTTTCATTGTACTTCCCTGAAGGGCAGAAAGCAGGAAGCTGGGAAAAGGTCCAGAAAATACCAGTAATTGGCTTACTTCCCTCCCATATTATCTATGTGATGGGATAGTTTTAGAGTCCTCACTGTTGGACATGACCAAGTTTTTTTTACCTCACCTTCACTCCTTTATCTTCCCTTGTGAGAGATGCAAGGACATTTTTCCTCTTTCCCCAAGCAGCTTTCTGAGGAATGAGATAAATGAGACCTGTCTTAGGCAGTGCAAGGCAAGATACTCAAGCTCTGTGCAGTAGTAGCAGAGGAGGTACACTTCAGTTCATAGTCCTAATGGATCACTTCAAAAATAAAGCAGGATGTTAGGCATGATGTGTGGATGGTTTAAGGGCAGTCCATGCAGAGACTCTGTCTAGGGTACTAGCAACAATACAGCAATATTGACCAGTGTGTGGTCTAAGATAATATGCCTGTTCTTTTCAGAATGAGAAAGTAACTCAGTAAGGAATGCTATGCTCATTCCATTAATGTTCTGCTTCTATTTCTAGAGCTAGGTCAGACAGAGCTAACACAGCTTAGTTTTCAGGGAGCTGCATTGCCCCACATGGGCATTTCTCCCAGAAAACATGGAGAGAGTGCACTCCTCTCTCTCCCTGTAAGCTAGAAGGTGCCTGACCTCAAATAGGTCAGGGGACAAAAAAGTAAGAGCACTCCTCTTGTTCTGCTGTTTGCATAATTTGCCCCTCTTTTGGGTTTACTACTCTTATCCACCATGGTATTATTCAAGGGCTTTCCATGATGTTAGGGTTTTTTCATGTGAAAACAAAGATTTTCTCAAACACTTAGTGCTTGATCAGTCTGACCACGCCCCAGGAAAGCCAAGACCCTTGTGCTCACGCGGTATGCCAGCACCCCCTGCTGTGGGGACCCTTCACGGAGTTGTCTGCTAGATCAGAGTGCAGTTCAACTGTTTTGTTCAGGGTCACATGGCAAAAGAGAGACCTCCTCCTGGGCCTCCACACCTTTACCCACTGCCATTGACTGCTAGCTCCCTTGAAGAACCCACATTAACAGTTTGCAGATAACACTATTAATTTTTAAAAATGGTGAGAAGTTAAGGTTTTAGGATTGCTGGTGATAGTATCTGACTGCAAAAATGTATTCAAAGCAATATACAGACAAGCTCTAATCCCCAGTGAGAGCTAGCTCGAGATAATCATTCAGCATGCATAGAGTACACCTCTTACCCCGTAGATGTCCATATGAGGGAGAAGAGAGGTTCAGCCTGCCAGCTAATCCCAGAAGTTAGGATGGAGTCTTCTCTCCTTTCTTGACTCTTCTTTACATTTATGCAAAGCCTGAGTGATATTAGTCGTACATCTTATTCAGTGAGAGGTGGTCATGCCTTGGAGGCGGGTAACATCAGTATAGTATCTGAGATAACCTTGGAATGGGGATATGTGTCAATCCAAGGAGCGTAATTTTGCCACGGTTGCTGATTCAACAGCAGGACATCTTCCTTTATCTCCCTTGGCATCCAGCTGCTGTGCGGCTTATCAACTAAAAAGTACCACTGAGTACTGTCCTCTGCAAGGGTTTCAGCAGAGCCTGATTGCAGTGTCTCCACTCCACTCCACTCCACTCCACTCCACTCCACTCCACTCCACTCCACTCCACTCCACTCCACTCCACTCCACTCCACTCCACTCCACTCTCCATTTAGTCCCCCCTTGATTATACCATGTGTGGAAAGTTGGGTGTGCTGACTGTATTCCATCCAGACAGTAGTAACCACACTTCCCCCTATATTTTCCATACTGTTATCTTTAATTTTACCTCACGTCTTTTTCCAGCAATCTCATTTTTGGCAACTGAACCCTCTGAGTCAAAATTGTAGTCAACAGTTTTGCCTCTAAAAAGGGAAGAGACACTTGTTACGTGTGTTGAACATGTAGCGTTTTATCATTAGCAATGGTGACATCATTAATGCCTTTCCCTGCTCGTAGATGGCTTTGTCACCGCTTCAGACATGACTCTGATAGTTTGATTTAAGCCATTAGCTCTTCACTCAAGAGCCCAGTTTACTACTTCTTAGTCACGAGCATTTCTTGCTCTGAAACCTTTGTTGTGATTCATACATAATGATGGATGTACTGAAGAATCTTTTTAATCATTTCTTCCAAAATGAGCACTATGAGCCACAGCTGGGCAAGGCAGAGGAATTTGATCACACATTTCCAGATCAGAAATGAACAGCAGCTGCCAGTGATTAATCAACATCACTACCCATACAATGCATTAAACTGATTACTCCACTTACCTACCCCTACTTGATTCCTTTGATTAGTCCAGAAATCTCCACACCCTGACTCAAAAGTTTTGTTCTTTAGGATGGTATTCTGCCCCATATTGTATTGGTAGGTTAACTGAGAACATTAACATTCCTAGGAAGAAAGTAACAACAAAATTTCATGTTCGAAAAATAGAGGAATGGATAAGGAAGCCCTGAATAGATATTTTATTAAGATCATCAGTTCAGTTCACAAATCTCTTTGCTGTTGTCAGAATAAAATTTCCCATATTCCAGTGGGATGTAAAATGGAGTTGCAAGGTTGGTTTCGATTTTCAGCTGAAGAATCTTTTTATTTTTCCTATTAAAACATTTAAATTCCAACAGTCAAACTAAATGCCAGAGGCAATTGCACATGTTTATAGAAAACAGTGAGTTGGAGTTATACCACCAAAATAGGCGAAGGATATTTTAAGAAAAGAGCATGTGAAATTTAAACAGTGAAAAAAGTGTCAAGAAAAGAGCGCACAAACAGAAAATAGATGCTTAGAATAGAAGCTTCAGGTATATTTCTTGCAAACTTAATTGCTATTTAAAGTTTAGTGATATTTTCGTCTGGAACAGGTTCTGTTTCTTATTACACAAATTAGAGTAGGAGCTGAGAGCTTTATTTAAAAAGACAACAATTCCTGAAGAATTAAAGTTTATAAAATCAGTTCTCTTTCAGAATTCTTTCTACTTTTAAAGAAATTTAAAAATACAGAATAAACTGCAGGGCAAAGCAGACTGTGTAATTTGAATTAAAAGGCTGTTTCCTAAGTTTTTTCATGGAAAATAAAACTTAGCTTCGTGGAAAAAAAAATCACATGAAATAATATTGTTAGACTATACAAAGGCAAGAGATGACTGGTTTTCTCCTACTTAGATAGGAATGGATACTGAGAAATTATGTGGACTTTGTAGTACATCAGGATACCAAATTCCAGATATAAATGGGACACCAAGAAAGATTAGAACAGATTCATCAATGGTTTATGTGATTTTGTTTTCTCAAGAATGCCTGAGAATTTGGCCTTACAGTCTTCTACTGATGTTGCAGTCGAGGCGGACACAACACACACAATTTCTAGCATCGAGTGCAAGCAAAAACTCTTTATTCCAAAAGCCAGTGTCATATATATACACTTTTGTATGTTTATCATTCATGTTACTCATCCATTGGTTGCTTAACTACAACAATTGATTCATTGGCTATTTTAACTACACCATACTATTATTGGTTATCTACAACATAGGCATTCTAAGCATCCAAGAAAAATGCCAGCTGCAGCTGTGTTGCTGTTTTCTCCTTTTATTGTTTTGATTTTCTTGCTTGTCTCGACTAAGTTTCTCACAGGTAGAAACAGACTGTGCTGAGATCAATGTCAGACTCAGACTCAGACAGACTTGCTGACCAGTTGTTAATTCCCACATACTGACTGTAATTAGATAAACAAAATCACATTGGGATCACAGCAGAAGACTTGTGAGTGTGATTGAAGAACAAAGAATAAGCTGAGATTTCTGTGAGATTAATTATATGATACTGATCAAGTGTTTTCTAATTGAAATCAGTGTGAGGCCAGAAGTCACTCTAAGAAAAGGAGCAAATTCCAGAGAAGTAATTTTTCAGATCAGTCTGTGAAGGACTAGGCTGGAATTTGCAAACCTTGGAGTCCCAAATGAGATTCCTAGATATTCAATATTTTTCAAATAAGGGGTCTGATTTTTAAAATTGTTTTTTATTGTATGACTCGCACTTACTCCTGTGAGTCAAGCACTTGTAATAAGATGCCAGTATCTTGAGTTAGGGACCTCAGATGTGTTAACTCCTAAGCACTCTTTCTGAATGCTGTCATTCACATGAATAACAGAATTTCTGTTGTGAAGGAACTATATATGTTCTCATGACAAACACCAGCATAATTAAAACAATCTCTAGAAATGTTAACTATCTTTTATCATTTTTTGAAATCTGTACTTCATTCTTAAGGATGCTCAATTTTAAAATCTTTTTCACTGTTGAAGTTATTGTCTTCATTTGTTTGTTTCAATTTTACTGCGAATTACATAGGTTTGCTTTAAACACTGATGATTCTCACTGGCTTCTCTTGTTTGGAAGATGAATCAAATACTGCTGTCAGTGTTGAACTACATGGGAAGTAATTGGCCTCCAAGGCCAATGTGACTTTAGTGGGATTATTCTGGCTTACTCTGTAAACACATCAAGCACCTATTTAAAAGAACAGAGAACTTCAGAAGATACCAATACACTTAGCTGATCAAACCTTGAAAACAGCCAAGAGACTCTTGCTTGAATTACTAAGGACTTAAAGGGATTTTGCCTAATGTAGAGGCATGGTACAGGAGAACTGTTCTCATTCTACATTGCTACTCTATATTTGTTCATTTAATTCCATAGGATGAATTAATAGAAGCTATTTGTTAGGCTCAGCTAATTTTTTGCTTCTTAGAAAGGTTTTTCTTTTTCTCTATCCCAACAGGCAGAAGAAGAGAGAGATGATATGGAAAGAGTCAAGCTGGATAATAAAAGAATTCTTTTCAACCTGTTGCCGGCCCATGTTGCACAGCACTTTCTTATGTCTAATCCAAGAAATATGGTAAACCAAGATAAAATTTAAATACATGTTGTATGGATGTGTCCCTGTGTTGCTTGGGCCACCTTCCACCTGTATGTCTTCAAGGAAGGCTTGGAAAAAACTTTGCTCATATAAAAGGAGTGGCTTTGTAAAAACTTCTGTTCAAGAATTAGTTTGAGAGTATTTCTTTTCCTGTATGGTCATCCTTCTCTGAAGAATTTTTTAAAAATTCAGGATAAGGGAAGGTTGTCATTCAACATCAATGTAACCAAGTACCTGCATGTAAATCACTTTTTTTTTCATTTTCCAATCAGTGTAGGATATTGGAATTTATCACAGTATTGTATGAGCTCAGTTTGGTTCTGAATGGTGAAGTGTACGAACTGCTAGACACTTCTGTATTAAGCACTCTAGTTCTGGAGAGTATGCTGCCATTACCAAAACCATCTATTTAAAGTTAAAAACAGAGAATTGTACATAGTCAAGGAAGACACAGATTAAAATAAAAAGCTGCAGTGACTGAATAAATTGGTTCAGGAAGGCCTTACGAGAGTCCTTCTGGTCATCTGAAGACCTTCAGGACTGGAGTAGCCATAATGGCAATGATACGGCTCTTGAGAGTGTGGGTCAAAGTGTTTGAACCACAGTTGGGTGATTTTGCTTTCTTTAAGCCTTCCAAATTTTTAAGCAGAAACCTTACTGTACAGAACAGGATTATATTATATAGGACTCCACAACACATGGAAAGACTTGAAGGCGTGAGGCCAGTTTCGTACCGCAGGATAAAACTGGTCCATCTCCTATTTTGCTTATAAAACAAAATTGAGACAATTATTTTTCTCATACAGCATAAGTTCTGTTAAGTTCTGTTAAGACTTTGTCCAAATTTTGGCTCACTGCTTCTACGTCTAAACAGAAAAAAAACCTAAGTTGCTTTAAATGGGTTTAATACCTTAGGTGTTAGTTTTCTATTGTGGCCTTGAGTGAAGACATCTTTCAAAATTATTATAAGAAGTCTGGTTTTCTCTCTAGAAAAACTGATGGCCGTTATCCTAGCTATTGCTTAGCAGTAGAATAAGTATTGTAATAATGATGTTTAGTTTCGATTATTCTTTTAAAATAAAAATTTTATCTGCTTATGAACTATAGGACCTTTATTACCAGTCATATTCACAAGTGGGAGTGATGTTTGCTTCCATCCCAAATTTCAATGATTTCTACATCGAATTGGATGGCAATAATATGGGAGTGGAATGTTTACGCCTGTTAAATGAAATTATTGCTGATTTTGATGAGGTAAGGTCTAAACACCTTGTCTTTTGACCATATGAGTTCTACCAAATAACTATCAAGGAGATTATCTGTAGTAAATCATTGTATCTTGAGCTGTTTAATAAAACAATACTGTAAAACTTCTTATTTAATCATAGCTGGTGCCCACTGGGCTTCTCCAAAGTGCCAAATTTGTACTTTCAGCCACATGACTCTGACCTAAAATTTTTCTAATATAGGAAGAGTATCAAAATAGAAGTTAATGGCAGTTTTTTTCAATGACCTCAAAGTGGGCAGGCATTAACTTAGCAAATATAATATGGTTTAATGAACTTGCACATATTGTCTGATGACTGGTTGCTTGTCTAAAATACTATGTAATATTTAACAGTTTTATGTTTTAAACAAAGCTTATGGACAAAGAATATTATAAGGACATTGAAAAGATCAAGACAATTGGAAGTACATATATGGCAGCTGTGGGACTCGTACCTACTTCAGGAACTAAGGTAAGATTTTACACCACAGTCTTACGTGAAGGAACCATTTTCCTTCAATTTCTAGAGGAACTTCAGAAACACAACTAATTCTATGTGATTATTGATAACTTGTATGACTTCTTTATAACATTTTGAATCTGAAATTCAAAGAACAGCTGTAGCCTGAAAAGGAAAACTGCCACACTTGCTTATGTGGCTTCACTTGTGATTTCATTGTCTGCCGCTTTGAATTCCCTGCAATTTGGTGTATAAAAGCCTCTAAATCAGAGTGGTAGTGTTTTAAACCTGGTATCTTAGATGGCCTTGTGAGATGCAGGGGAAGGGAGACTCTAGGTGTAATGAATTGCTGCAAAACTAGCAGAAGAATATTAAAATGCAATTTTTACCTATATTTTTTAATATTGAAACCTGGATGTAACCTACGATTAAAATAAACATACTCTCCCAACCCTCATCGTGGACAGGAACTTTGTACTAGGTACAATGCTGCGCTGTACCTGGTCCCTCCAAATCAGCTGTTCTTAGTCTCTACCATTAGCATTCTATTCACTGCTTATAATTACTAAGCAATAAAAAAAGTCAAAGTCATTTCAAACCCACTAACTCTGGGGCACAGTTCTTCTGTATCGTCATTGCTACCCCTGAGTGTTATTCCTACCTTAAGTTACTGTCTTGGAACAGAGATTTCCTAGATTTCCAAGCAGCATCTGGAAAGCCAGAAAACCCTGTGGGCATTTTATTAAATGTACTGTATACAGAGTACTATGCATGTTAGTAATTACACTAATGAAACTAAATAATGAAAATTTTATAAAATTAATAATATAAGAAAAGAATGAAAATTAAAGCAATCCATTCACCTCATCTGCCCAGTTTCTAGACACCTCCCCATTGTTCTGATGTGTATGAACGTATGTTGTAGACATATGTTGAATAAATTAGTGTATATGATTTAGCATTGCAAAATAACTCGAAATTAGAAGGCAAAAGGAAAAAAGGCCAAGAGGTGCCCTGTGGACTCTTTAGCAACAATTATCCCTGCTAAGTAAATAAAAAACAAGACCACATTGAAATCAACAGATAGAATAATGTTGGAGTATATCACATAACTAACCTTCTGGTCTGCAAAGTATTTCCAGCTGGTGCCTTCCTTTGTATCACTCCTAGAAATCTATACATTACCAAAAAAAGAGGTATTTTTAAAAATCTGTTTATCCTGAAATGTTTGACTCATGGGTTCTGAGACAGGCAAAAAACATTGATCTTTCGAATTTTTTCAGTGTGTGATCTGAGGCAAACAGGCAATGGCATACTTTTGTGTCTGCTATAAGTGCTCTTTGAACTATAATCCTGAAAACAAGCATGTTATTGGGTAACTTTGGCAGCATATGTTCCTAAACCTAAACATGTTTGTCTCTTTTATTTTACAGTTGTTAAGTGAAGGGTCAGCTGAGTTAGTCCAGTACTGAAGATAATATTCTGAGCTTATGATAGTAATGCATTTTAAATCACTGCAGATGATCTTGCACAGTACTCTGTCTTCCTTTTAAATCTTGGGGCAAATTTTGATCGTTTCTGTACATGTAGAATTTTTTTAAAATTCCGTATTCCAGAAAGAAAGATCTTGTATGAAACAGACAATCATTTTTACTTTAACTTAGGGTTTCAGCTCTTCTGTGATCTCTCCTTACTGTTCATGTGATGCAAATGGATAGAAATTCGTCACACCCTTTTGCCAGTTTCCCAATAGTTCTTCAGCATACACCTATATGTCAGAAGTCTGATAATCTTGGCTGTCCTGTCATGCACAGTCACTGCCAGCTTCACACAGTCTCTGGTCTGTCCTGTTGAGTCATATGTGTCCATAGGGAGCCAGAAGACACTCAGGTGCCTCTGGTCTGCCCTCCACCAGGAGTCTCCCAGCTTCAACAGAAAATCTGGCACAGCCTCTGATCGTGAATCACTAATTTCATACTAGGATTTGGACATGAACAGAAAGCAGTGGATAGGGTTAATTGTGCTCTTAATTGGGGATATTTATATACTTAAGAGCCCAGTACCCTGATGAAGTTAAATATTTAAAGCCCATATTTTACTGGACTTTTGTTTCTGCACCTTAACATCATCAGGTGACTGCAGTAAATGCACATTATCTTTATCACAGTGACTTTGCTGTGATGCTCTGGGCAGTCTTTCCAGTAACTACTTTGATGTTCAAATAAATGATTGCTTACCAGTTACATCAGCAGGGCAGCACACAAACCAAGCTCGTTTTAGATAAATTCATTGTGTCTGTATTTCACCAGGTTCCTGACTTCACCAGGGTCCTAACTTTGTGGTGTTCTTCAGTGCAGGTTCAAAAGAGTTTGCCCTAGTCCTATTGAGAGGCATCTGTCACCTGCAGTGCACTCAGTAATTGTCACCAGTCCTGTCTCCTGCTACCCTGAAGGGCATTGCAGGAAAACAGAGCATTTGTCAGACAGCAAAGAAATGGAAGATAGGAAACATAAAGAAGATTAGAAATCAAATAAAACTATGCACTACTCCCGAAACTGGATATTTTTTCCTTCTCTATTGGAAATGTATCCATCAGCTCTTGAAGCTTACTTCTCATTCTTCCTTTGTTTTGGTGATTCTGGAAAAGAGTAGAGCTAGCTAGTTAACGTTGCAAGAAGCAGAATGCCAGACATCCAGGCAGGTAAATAAATATCCTTCCCAATAATTGGGGCTGGCACAAGGATTACTTTCATAGTTTTTTGTAAATTTCCTAGCCACATGAAGCAACCCTTTCAAACTGAGGTGAATAAAGTGAACAGCATACTGTTTCTCAGGTTTTTCAGCCACTGTTAAGCGCTGTATTTATAAAATCTCACTATCATGGCAAAAAGTCAGCAACCTTTCATCTCATGCCAGCTTGCACAGTCCTGTTGTGTAACACCCTACTGGAGTTGCCACTGACCCTGCATTTCTTTCACCATATCCTACCTTTAGCCCACTTTTACTTTGCAAATTCATTCAAAAAATTATATTTCTTATTCAAATAAGAGCAGAACGTAAG
This sequence comes from Oreocharis arfaki, assembly GCA_013398015.1. Lineage (NCBI taxonomy): Eukaryota > Metazoa > Chordata > Aves > Passeriformes > Paramythiidae > Oreocharis > Oreocharis arfaki. Next base: position 78,678 of record VZRR01001055.1, on the reverse strand, counting down.
AGCAGTCATACTGAGTTGAGTCAAAGGTGAATTCTAGTAACGTGTCTTTAACTAACCAAAGTTAGATCCTGGGGAGAGGGCATGAGTTACAGAACAGATATGCAAACCTCTCTTTTCCACTTTCTAATAATATGCTGCTTAGGTTTTTACTATTTTGTAGGAAATATTTCTTTTGTGATCTTGAGAATTATGTTAGAATCTTGCTAAGTTATGGAATCCACAATATCCGCTGAAAATTAGTTGCACAGTTTAATTAGACTGCAGTTGTAAAAATTATTTTCTCATGTTTTGGGTTTTATTTGCAAGTTAATGCTTCACCATTTCATTTGATCCCTTTGGGGCTTTTTGCTTTAGTTCATTTAGATACATTTGATAACAACTCACTTCAACTTGCCTGGAAAGGACGAACATAGGGGTGTTCTGCATCTCACAGGATTAAACCTAACAGGAATTTTGTCAATGGGAACAGCATGCACCCCATGGGAGCTGGGAGCTAGCAAAAGTCCCAAAGGGAGAAGAGGGCAGAAACTATAGTTATTAATAATCCTCAGGCAAAGTAGTTTTGTAAGAAAGCAGGTTATATTCCCTGCCACACTCAAAACAAACATCTGCAGCTCTCTAGCAACAGAACCACTTTACCACGGGAACTTTGCTTCCCATTCCTCCTCAGAAATCAAAGGGAGAGAAAGAAGAAAAAAATAGTAGAAAAAAAGAATGCATATGCTGTAGCTACCATCAAAATTTCCTTTCAAAAATAGAAAAATTGGTTAGGTTCTTTTCCTAGCCATCTGTTTGAGCTTCCCGTTATTTTTTCACTTTGGTATTTAACCTGCATCTCAGTACCATACAAATCTAATGTGCAACACTATTTTGTTTCTAGGCTAAAAAATCAATTTATTCCCATCTGAGTACACTGGCAGATTTTGCAATAGAGATGTTTGACGTTCTTGATGAAATCAACTATCAGTCTTATAATGACTTTGTCCTACGAGTTGGTAAGTCACGTTTCTACAACTATCATACAAGCAGAAGATTGTTTTTAATTGGTTTTTCATGTAATGTCAGCAAAGGATTACCTGTCCTGCACTCATAATTAAAACTGAAAATTCTCCATTAGTGAGAGAGTCATATCCATGCAGAGGGTCAGCAGTCTGGATGGCGTGCATTTGTATTAAGAAATTGTAATTGCTTCTAATTCCAGTGTGTTTACTTAATCTGTGGATCCCTAAAAGGAAACTGCACCATTAATTTTATACAATATTATGAGTGTACCCAGTCTTGTGGCTTACGCTGCTTTGCATTGCTAAGCTGCTGAAAACTGGGTCTTACTGTATTAAGTGGCATCTGCAAAAGCTTTGTTGGCATTAGAAGTGCAATGGGAGCTTTACGTCCACAGATGCCAAATCACCTTAACCAGTCCTGTTTTCTCCAACAAATCAGATCCTCAGGTCTGCACAACACAACCCTTTCCATGCAATCCTTTACATGTTATTACATGTCTTACCACTCAGAGTCCTTTCTCTCAGCCTTCTTAGAGAACAAGTTTCCTGCTTCCCTTTCTTTATGTATCCTGCTCCTCTCCAGTGGTACTTCTGCTGCTGTTCTCGTTTTATTGCATGTTCTAACACTGATGGTTTTCTCCATCTTCTTTCTTTATATATTTTCATGGCTGACTTGTGAGAATGAGCTGGACAAGGAGAAAACTGAGATTTCTAGCAGTGGAAGATTGAGAAAGTCCAAAGACATCAAAGGCAGCAGCAGGAGTGTTAAATATCTTTGGCCTCTTATACATCCTAATAATTATAAACCCCAAATTCTCTTTGAACTCTGTTATAACTTGTCTTTCCAGGCTCGCAAAGGATCAAATGTCTAACCCTTGTTCTTCTGCATAAATTGCTTAGGAAAGCCCTTGCACAGAATCTCATGAAGAGTTTAGTATCTGCAGCTCTTCAGGGCACTCAGAAAGAACATCCTCTTTTGTCTTCCAAACAAGGTGTTGAAATCAGTCAGAAATGTAGAATTGAGCTCTGCAGTTTCCAAAAAAGTATGATTGAGCCATTTTCAGATACTTTTGTCTTCTTCCAGTGTCTCCAGGATCTGAGTTGTTTAGTTAACAACTAACCTGACACACTTCCCTTACCCCAATCCTTGTGTATTCCAGGCCATTATTTCTGTTCCACTTGGAAAACCTCCATTAAAAGGCTTTATATGTGCAACTGCAGCAGAAGTTGTAGGAAACAATTAAAGATCTTTAACAGTTTGTCTCATTTTCAGCTACACTCTGCACTACCATTGCTTTTATTCTTTTCTTTAAACAAACAAAATCCACAGAAGAATCAAATTTTTATGTTGTCTATCATGTTGCATTTCCAGTAAGATATCACAAGGAATGTCTTTGTTGTGTTTCTAAGCCTTTTACAAGTACAGAAGTCCACTTGGCATCAATTTAATAATAGAATCATAGAATATGCTGAGGGATCATAGAATATGTAAGGGACCCATCAGGATCATCAAGCCCAACTCCTGGCCCTGCACAGGACAGCCCAACAGTCACACTGTGTGCCTGAGAGCATTGTCTAAATGCTTCTTGAATTCTGTCAGGCTTGTGGCTGTGGCCATTTCCCTGCTCCAGTGCTCAGTCACCCTTTGGATGAAAAACCTTTTCCTAACATCTGTGCCTCGGCTTTATGATGTTAACATGTATTACCCTATTACAAAAAAAAATTCCTAAGACACTTGTGTCAAATCTGTTTTGCAGGATTCATGTTTCCCTTGGATAATATGTTGTAGTGAAAACCAAACTCATTGTTTAATTTTAGGTATTAATGTTGGGCCTGTAGTGGCGGGAGTCATTGGAGCCAGAAGACCACAATATGATATCTGGGGGAACACTGTGAATGTTGCCAGCCGGATGGATAGTACTGGAGTGCAGGGAAAGATTCAGGTGAGTGCATTCTAAGACAATTTTGCAAACTCTACATACCTCCTGTTTTATATGTGGTTACATTTTCAAGAACACTTAGAAAACGCAGCCTCACTTTGTTCTTATGGAGATAGCAACACTCTCCAGATTATTCGCCATCAGAGGTATAGTTGTTTTCCATCTTAAACACTTCACTCCTTAGAGACAATGAAATCTTCAAATAAATCATTTCCCATCAGAAGAAACAAAAGTTTTCTTCATTGCACACAGTTTGAGGCAAGCCTGGGAATGCTGACACTGCCAGTCTTTGTGCTGTAGAAATTTTGCCTAAATAGGACCTACAAAGAAAGGGTCTATGTCCATTTGCATCTTACTGCATTTTATGTAGCTCTAAAAACTGCTTGGATACTTGGGATTGGAGAGGCAATGCAGACAGAGAATGTTGTTTTACTAGGGCTTGACTAGAACCTATGGTGTTCCTCTCAAAAGCACAATGAACACTTGCAGTCATTTATCCAAAGTACCTGTCTAATCTCCGGGGATCAAAAGGTCTTCCACAACAAATTAACATCACTGGAACTGATCCAGCTTATAATTTGGTTATATATTTCTGTTGGATGGAGCTTAATCTGTCTGTGTATTTATTTAACTCAAGACCAGAAATTCTGCTTCTCAGATTCCAGTTTCATCAGTGATCCTTACTTCTAAAGAAAATTCTAAGTGAGCCTGAGAGCACGTGTAGGTGCTAATCCATTCTGCTTATGCATATTTCATGACAGAGAAGTAAAATGGAGAGGGGTGAGCAATTACATGAACAGAAAAGAGTAACAGGTTTTGGTTTTTTTTTTTGTCTTCAGGTGACAGAAGAAGTTCAGCGGATATTAAAAAGGTGCAGTTATGAATTCGTGTGCAGGGGTAAAGTCAGTGTAAAGGGAAAAGGTGAAATGTTGACCTATTTCCTGGAAGGAAAGGCTGATGGAAATAATTCCCAAACACGGTCTTTAAACTTAGAGCGGAAGATGTACCCTTATGGGAGAGCAAACATTCAAACAAAACTGGGCACCAGCTGTCCATCGGTGTCCTCAGTTGCTAGCTTTACTGTAAAACCTGGGCTTGGAGCAGGTCAAGCGTCTGCCACTCACACAAACCAAACACTGCATTATCTTCCTTCTGTGCCAGCTGTGAAGGAGGCATAGAACAAAGGAGATTTGGTTGTGCCACTTGCAGTGAACTTGGAGAGTAATGGTTGCCTGAATTTTTACTAAGAAATCAGAGGTCATAGGCCATGGCATTAACCAAGGACCACTACAACCCAACCAAAGAGAACTTGGCAACTGTATAATGAACTCTTGGACTGGAACATATAAGGGCTAGCAATTCTGTTATGAAAAGTCAAAACGGGATTTTCTGGAAATGAGGAATATTTTCTTGGCATTTTTAAACAGTAAATGAAAAAAATTAGATAAATGTGAAAGCAATTATTTATGTGTGTGTGTATATATGTTTTAATCTATATATGCACATATACAAACAGTTCTGTGTAGACTCAACAGAGATTTATAGAGATGAAAATAAAAGTGTGTATTTATTTACACATCCACTTGCAGTAATATAGCAAAGAGATTTCTCTTTCTATCATAGCCAGAATTATTGGGCCTGGGATTAGCAAAGCTGCATTTAACCATGGAATGTGGGATGCCTGGAGACTCTCCAGGGCTACAGCAAGACTTTGAGAAACTATGCTCCCAGTGCATGAATTAATGCAATGAAAACAGTGTTTATTGTGTTGTCAATGGCAGATTAATGAAGACTGGATTCAGCTAATTACAGAACCTTACATGTTTTTTTAAATTCTCCTTGCATGCTCCAAAAACTTGCAAAAACTTTCAATCAAACCACTACACTAGGATATAAAGTAGATAAACCACAGAGCTTAAAGTTTAGGCAGAAGAACAATATGTATTCTTTCCATTAAAAAAATACAAGAGTGATAGAGCTTAGAATTTGCTGCCTCTTTGTCGGTCATCTGACTATGAAAGACAGAGGAGCCACCCTGCAAGCACAGCAATATGCTTATGCAATATAGAAACATTCCTTTATGTACAGTGCTGATTTTACTGAGGAGCAGAAGGATGTTATTATTTCAGGCTTTTAGAAATAGCACAAGTCCTGTGACTCAAGTCCAGGATTTAGCTTTACCATTCTAAACAGTTCAAAGAATAGTCCTGTACTGGTGACAAACATGCTGTTTCTAGTTTTGTGACATCTGTATATTTGCCAACATAATTTTAATCAATTTTTAAATTTATGCCAGAATGTTATTATATCTTGATTCTATCCAGACTCACTCTTCAAAGCTGTACAATTATAGAAAGCTATAATTCTGAGAAACAAGCACAGTCACACTTTGCCAAATGAGGAACACTGGTAAATGTGCCAGGAGAGCAAGGCCTGCTCTTAATCTGCATAAAAAGGAATGTATTTTGGCTGCTTTTTTTCTTTATGTAAGCCCACATCATATTTATGGTTTCATCCTGAAATGATGATCTGGATTTGAAATGTGGAGTGCAACTCCATGCTCAAGGTGGGAGCAGTTGGAGGTCATCCTGCTGAGGGACGTGTTCTCCATGGAACTGTGCCATACTGTCCTGATGGGGATTCACAGGCTAACTAACCTCACTGCTTTCCAAAAAAGAAGCAAAACTTTACATTGTCTAAAAACATGGAAAACTTCCTTTTAACAAGCAAAACAATCTGCCCTCCAGCCCCCCAAAAAAAACCCAAGATCAAAAACCAACAGCAAGAAAAAAGTCAGAAAAGCCAACAAAACCAAAGTAAAAGCCCCACTCCAGAATGCAGAAGTTGTACAGATTGTACAATAGAAAACTTTCATGTACTAGATGTCACATTTCCCTTTGGTGGGCCTATTTTGTTATAGATTTCAGTGGACAGAAGGTTCTGAGAGATTCCGCTCTAATCAGCTTTTGCTTTGGAGCAGTAATTTTTGGTGTTAAAAGTATATGACATCACTATGTCAGCAGATGCAAATGGCTAAAGGAATGTTGCAGGAATTTCTGTTCTCCACATCAGGATACTGTGGGACTCCAGTGTTTTTGAGCAGAGTTCTAAATTAATTTTTATCTGCCCTGTCTCCTAGGTGCTTCATTACAAAGCTGGGAAAGTTAGTCTTATGGTTAAAGTGACTATTAGAACCTGAGAACTGCTTCCTAATTGTACTGTACAGGGTATATGCATCCTGATTGAGCTGAAGAAAGTCACTGCATTTCTTTATCTCCCTAAGAGCTACCAAGTTCACAGCTATTCTTCTAGAATAATTTATTTCTGCTTTTGAGGCATTCAAATAGTTTTAAAAATATACATGTAGAGAATACAGATTTAAAAGAACAAATATTTACATAACTAAACTGAATAAGTGTTATTCATGTAAAGCACACTGCATAGTTATGTTTTCTAACAGGCTTATAAGAACTAAATCATCACATGGGTAAGTTAAATATTTAACCAAGTTGGAAAGCATTATGTGCAATAGCATTAATCACTCAGTTCCACTCTCAAAGAGCCAAGGCTACACAATTTTTGAGTCAGTGAATTTGGTATAATTTCACTGATAATAATACAATAAAAGCATCTTCAGATCCTAGCAGTAGATGTGGTAGTACGTGAACACATCGACCAAATACGTGCATTGACCCACCCGAAAGCTTTCAATTAAATTACTTATTTGTTATTCTTTTTACTAGGCTCAAGATGTAGGCATCTTGCCATTGTTTCTTTAAACATTAAATGGACAGTGAGCACCAAATGAATACTGATGATACTCTGCTGATACTTTTTGTGACTGTTCTTCCCAGACCCATTCCCAGCCTGGTAATGTCAGTGGAAGATCATGTAGCAAGGTAAATTTAGATTATTCATGTTAACACATTAAATTATTAGCAGGTGCTAATTAAGTGGAATTGGTCCAAAGATTTTCAAAGCCTGATCCTCTTTTCCAACGGCCAAATAAGGCATATGACTTTTGTAAGAATGTTTTCCATGTTGAATGGAAAGAACCAGATAGGCACTGTCCATCATCAGCTTCTCATTCTGCACTTTTAGAGGAGGTCTTTGCCTCCCAGAGCAGGTTGAGTGGACCAGGATGGCTTCTTAGGACTGCAGGCAAGCTGGTGTGTATGTCCTAGCTTACAGAATCAATGATGGTATATTTGGAGTTAGTTTCCAGACTTTAAACCATAGATTTATAGAATACTTTGGGTTGGAAGGGAGCGTAAAGATCATCTAGTTCCAACCCTGTTGCCATAGGCAGGGGCACCTTCCAATAAGTTCATTATCATCAACATCATTATCCTATCATTAATGGGTTTTGTGTTTCTGTTATGGTTGTTGTTGCTGGTTTTGCTGTTGGGAAAAATACGTATTGCTTTGTAGTCCTGGACTGAGCAGTATAAATTTATGAAGAGGGTTCAGCTGAGGCACAAATTAGTCAAATATCATGTAAAAATGATAGGCAGGATTCAGCAGCCATTTAAACAGTGGAAGCTAAGCGGCCATTGAAATAACGATATAATGAAGTCGTGCTCTTATCTTAATGCTTTCCTTCCCTATTCATATAGTTTTCCCAATTTTCCTGTTCTGTCTACATTTGTTTAATTTCAGCTCTTGTGTGACAGCTTTAAATTACATATTTAATCTCTCAGCTCTTCCTGTATTCTCTGACATGTTTAATAAGTTTAATATATGGAAAGAGAGGGAAATATACATGGAAGTAATACTTCTGAAAACCTCATAAATGCACATTATCTGCCAAATTAGAGAAGATTGTAATCAATTTTTTATTGGCAATTGACCTAAGATGGTATGTGGCCCACTCCAATATTCCTGAAAATCATCAGAAGAATTTCCTTGGGTTTCTGTGGGATTCGTGTTTTGTCCATCTTATTGCACACAGTTGTATTTCCTGTCTTGCATATATTAATTTTCTGGTCAAGCGCTGTAACTTCTGCCTGGGTAACCTCATCAAGGAGTCTGCCCCACAGCAACCAAAAGTCCCTAGTGTTCATCTGAGGATAGTAACTTGTTGATTTGTGGGCATAATAGCCTCCTGTAGTTCTGTTCACTGTTTTGTGTAGCTGTTAGCTTGAAACAATTAACAGATACAAGCCCTACAACAAAGCGATGCCATTTTGGCATGTCAGTGTCTGTCAATAGCAAGCACAATATTTCACATCAGTTTGCATGTTTACTCTTTCAGATAATATTAATAATTGAAGTCTTTCATTCTTTATATAAGCATATAAGTATCAGAGACGTTTTAGTCTTAGGAGCTAATTTCTAAATGTTCCTTTACTACCTTTATCTTCAAATGATTTGTTGATTATTATTCTCTGCTGAGATTGCAAACTGGCATTCCATTGAACTACTGGCTAGATATTTCCAAATGTATTCCATTTACATTGACTAGAAAGCTATTTTACACAGCCTGTAAAATGCATAGTGTTTTTGTAGCTGCTTCATACTGTGGCAAGTGACGCTCCCTTATCTTCACCAACACAAATTTTCCCTTGCTTCCCTCAGGTGAGACTGAGAGCCAAAAGCTTCAGCTTGTAAGGGCTGAATCTGCATCCCTTATGTGTTCACAAGGCCTGCAGCAATCACCAGTTTAGTATGCTTGTGAAGGTCAGGAGTTGAGCTTCTGTAGGCCAAGTTCTGCTTTGGGTTGTAGCAGTGTCTCATTTCAGTATTGAACTGAATATTTTACAACACTGTAACCAAGAGTAGGTCATGCACCTAAATCTCTTTCATACTTATGCCTGTAATTTATCTGTCAGGCAAAATAAAGTAGCTGGGTGTCACTGTTTGAAGGGAAACAGTATATGATCTGTGCCATTTCAGTGCTTTGAAGAGTCTGAACACAGTAGTAAGTAGTGCGAATCATTTTCCTATGTTGGATACCTGCTTGTAGCAGAAAGAATGCATTTTCTTTACATCAGCAAATACAGATTCTGTATGAGTTCTGCCCAAGCAGGAGGACTATTTAGCCATAATATTCTTTCAAGTTAGAGTTTTGTATTACAGTGAAAACCAACATTTTTTTTATTTGTGATAAACCTGTATTATAATGCCTTATTTTTAATCTTGTACAGTGTTACAAAACAACAGAAAACATTGGCCTTTCACATATTATTTACTTTAAAAGATGTATTGTACTAAGAAATTTTGTAAATAGTTTTAGCTTGGACAGGTAATTGCATGTACACTTGTATAAAAAGAGGCAAAAGGGCACACTTTTAACAAAAATTAATGATTTTTGTAAGAGACATTTTACATGTGCATGGAGATTATATATCCTTTTAAAATGGATGTCTTTTTGGTTTTCCTTGCAATCTACTGCATGCCATTCATGCCTGACTTCAGTAAAACAAAACAGTAAGTTTTCCTAAGTGTTTTTTACATATCACTTCTGGCATAGTTAAATCACTAGTTGCATGTGCATTCAGCAAATCAAAATACAAACAGCAAATAAGGACCATAACACAGTATATGAAAAGTGTTATCAATGTCTAAGCTGTCTTCATAAGGTATCCTCTGGTCATTAGAAGCAATAAACTACTTTCTGTAATATAAAAAACAAACCAATACTCTAGTTCAAACTGGTGTAATATCTGACATTCAATGGTTATTCTCTGATACTGCATTTGGTGTAGTATTGTCATCAAGAAGGACCAGGTGTCAAATCCATCTTTGCTGTATGCAGGTGCAACACTATGGAAGGCAAAGAAGGTGAATTTGGCCTATCAACGTTACCCAGAGTATATTTCTAGTGTGACAATAAGTTATTGTATGTGAAAAGTACATAATGCAAATAGGTTGTTTTCCTGGATACATACATACGTATATACATATGCATGTATATATATATATATATAAAAAAATTAATTTTCTTGCCTTATTTCTGTCAGATTTTTTTACTTATTTTCCAAATAGTTTCTATTGCTAAGCAGAAAGTATTTAACAAAACTATCCGGAGAAATTTCATTGGGTTTATCTGGCTTTGAGCCATCTGGGTTCTGTGCTGATTCCACGTTTACAGGGATGCCTCTCTTAGGCATCACAGCCCAACTCATGGCTTGAGGCCCATGTCAACTAGTGATATAGGAATAAGAAATCAATATCCAATCCTCTAACTGATTTTTCCCATAACGCTGATGAATAAAACTTGAAATTCTGAAGGTATTTTGCATGCCTCATTTTTAAAGTTGTCATATCCATGTCAGTACAACTCAGGATTACTTTGCAAATTACTTATATAATTGCTGTATGATAAATTAGGAGTGTTGGAGGAGGATAACACTGAGTCTTGTGGCAAAGGGAAAAGCATGTGGACTGTGAATACTTTCTGCTTTGGATAAGGACTTGCATTTTACAATTTGAGCTAGTTTTATAATAGGACTCAGAAATCTGTTAATTTGTTTGTTTAATCAGGTGACTGTAGGGTTAGCTAAGCAGTACAGCTGCTGCAAGTACTTTTGTCATCCTAAACTGAGGCAGGTTCGTACGCTATATCCCTGTTGCCTGCGTAGAAAAACCACTACCTTGTACTGTCGATTGTCTTCATTATAGTAGTTAAGGGTTTCTAACAGTCATAAACTAACTCGTCTCAAATTCAGTGGGTCTTATATCTCAGTGTAGCGTAATTGCCGTGAATAATGACAATCTGGACACTGCTCCTGCACCCCAACGCTATTTAAGATTGGCTTTTTCCAGAACTCTGTATAGGCAATTTTTAGACCATTGTTCCTTTTAATCCCATCTCTCCCTGAGTTTTCAGGCCAAATCTAAATAATTAATAAATATATTAATGTAAATAATGGAAAACGTACATATAAGGGAGTGGCTACCTGTTGCTCTTTAATTCCTCTTCAAAATATCACACTGCTTGGGTGGCCTGATGTGATTTGCAATCTGATCAGTGCAAGCATAAAAAGAAGGAAAGAAGAAAAAAAAAGGGCAAAGTTAGCAAGAGTACAAAACAACCAAAAAAAGAAGTCTGTGAGACAGCAGTTGCTGAAAGGAAAAAGTGAAAAGTCAGTACTCTTCTGAAGTCAGTGGTAAAACTCAGTAATATGGGACAAGTCTGGAGTATCTGAGCTGGGAGTACTTATACAGATTTGTAGTTCAACAAAGATAAGGCTTGTGTTTAATTGCATGGTCAAATCAGTTTCTGAGGTTTTGTGTCAATTCAAATTCACAAAAATGTTCAAGACCTCCTGGTGAACTACTTTCAGAATTTCAGAAGGAACTATTAGAAATAGTTGGGGGTTGTCACCTTTAATGCCTGGTTTTTGATCATGAGGAAGCACCCTGGAATTTGAATTAGCATTAATTCATGGTTAATGTACATAGTGTATGTGCTGAAAGGACTTGGTTTTGCTTGTGCCTTACCGCATGCTAGAGGATCTACTTTTAAATATTAGGATCCCCATTTTATGCCTTCTGTGGCATCAGACATGACACACCTGTGTAAAACTGAAGGAACAAAAAGTGCTGCATCACTGGAAGACTTTTTATTAATTTCTTTCTTTCTTTGCTTTACTATCAGTACAGCTATGTGGATGCAAGGAGTGCTCCATTTGTTTGTGGAGGGAGGCCATACACAGGTATACGTGGGTCCAAGCTAAAGAAGAATAGGTTTCCTAGAAAGCTCAGCACATACAGTGAGCTGAGTTCTGCAGAAAATATTTTCAGATAGTTTGGGGCTCCTTTTAGTAAGCTGGTTGCTCTCCTCTTCAGAACAGGCTTATGTAACACAACTAAAACCATCCAGAACACCTTGTAACTGCAATCAGGTTTGCTAGATGTAGGTTAGCCTGCTGGTGGTGAAACAGCTAACAAACAGTTCTCGTGAGCTAAACTGGGGTTTAATTACTGTGGTTGTGTGCACTATCGTGTCTTACTTTCAAGTGCCTGACGTTATGCTTTAATCCTAGACCTGTCTGTAGTGGCATCAGTTATGAAAACCTTCAGCTGGCACATTGAAGTTACTTAGGTGATTTCTCATGTCTTTTGCTCCTTAGTGCACAAGGGTGCAAAAGTTGTCTGTTCTTACATTTCAAATGCCATTCGAGCAATATATCAAGAATTTTCAATGACATGTGAATGAAAATTAATTACCTGTGCCATCAAAATTCCTTCATGACAATTATATTTTTAATTGCTACAGTAGGTAGAGATTCTTTTTCACTTAGAATTTCTGGTTTTTTTACAGTAACATTACTAGGCCTCAATAAGGAAAAACAAAGAAGAAAAGTGATTGCGTACCTTGCTCCCATTTACAAGTATAATTGTCTGCACAAAAGTGAACTTAGATAAAGCAAACTGAGAGTTTCTTTACTGCATTCAAACAGCTGGTTATTACAGAGAAGTAGCTTTGAAAAACATTAGAGAATACAGTAAGAATGAAAGCAACACTTACTGGTCTAAAAACTAGAATCCAAGAACAGCTACCTTTTCTAGCATAATTAACTCAATACAGAGAATCTTAGAGCGGTGATATTATTTTCTTTGAAATTCTGACAGAGATTAAATTCTGACACACATTTCACAGTCTCAAGCCGATTCAGTCAAATTTGACCCATCTCTTAAAATCCCTGTCTTTAAAACTTGTGTCACAAGTAACATCTCTCTGGATTTTGTCCTCCTGGTAAGTCCTTGTACTCTCTGCTGTCTGGAGGTTAACTTCTGCCGTGCTGGCATGTGTACATAGCATCTGCTTGGAAATAAGATGTTAAACATTTTTCCAACCTGTTAATTGAAAATATTTAAAAGTGTTTTATAATTAATATTCGGCAGCCTAAGGTAGGAAACAAAAGACCACACAGAGCATGTGTTCTACAAACAAAATTAGTCTGCCTACATGATGACAGAGAGTCCAATATAGGCTTATCCATAATTTTAAGCATCCTATAAATATTTAAATGCAATAAATGCCATAGCAATTAGAGGAGATGGAGCTTGACATACCTACCTGCCTCTTAACACAACATAAGTCTTCTTTAGATGTAAAAATATGACCTACAGCTCATAAAATACTGCTTCTTCAGAAACTGGTACCCCTTCTACCCTTAACTCACCTTCAGTTGTTCAGTGCTGTCATATTTTTGATGAGATGTTTACTGTCCGCTCAGGCCTGCTTTACCATTTCCCTCTGTAGGTTGTCTGTTGCATGGTTGTCAAGCTTCTTTTCTGAAAAGAAAATATATTTTCAAAAGTTGATTTTTCATATCATAGATGTTTAGGGGGAAAGAAATACATTTAACATAATCTTGTTAGGAAGCAGTACATGTGAAAGCAAACCTGAAAGGGGACATAAACATACCCTGTGGTGGGAGTGCAGGCACAAGCACCTGGCAGTAAGCTGGGCGATAGGGCTTCAGCCTGCCATCAGCAAGCAGAGCAGCATCTCTGCTCAAGGGCCCAAAGAAGGTACACAGATAAGCAAAAGTGGTTTAGCCTAATTCATGTTCCCTAGCAGTTTAACAAAAACATGCAAACCCATTTCAAGAGCAGTCATGTTGTCTGTCTGGATACCACCCTTTACTAAAATATGAGAGAGAGGAAAGATACAGGCTTGAAGTATTACAAGGCTGGTTGATTTGAAACATTCAGTAAGAAGACTGTGCAAAAGGAATCTTATCGGCTACTTAACCTGCAGATGTTTGCAGCAAATTCTGCATTGCTTCTGAGCTAACTTGAATAGTTGCTTAGACTTTGTGGAAAAAAGAATTATTTGCATCAGGTAGACATACGGGAAAACCAAATGTATTCTCCATATTTATCGGCATAAAAGTTTTCAGTAGAACTTTTAGTCTTGTTTAAAGCCCAGTAAAATTAATGAAAATATGATTTTCAACAATTATCAAATTTTTAAATTAGGCTTTTATTCTAGTGTCTATTCCTCTGCCATGTCAAATGGGGTGTCACCAGTGACTTCAAAGGGACCGGGAGGAGGCCTACTATATCACAAAAGGAGTATCTACATAGGTAAAATGAAGAGTCCTAACTTTAAGGAGTGAACTAGTAAATCAAGATGTCATTATTCCAACTGCTATAAGCCACTGAATCTATAAATATTTTTTTTATCTTTATAGCTATACACGAGATATATATATATATATATATATGTATATACGTAGTACAATACAATAACTAAACGCTGGGTAACTTCTAATGATAGATTTTCATTAATAATACGGGTCTATTTTTATGTAAATATATTATTGTAGAGTATCTTCCAGTCTTTTTCAGGATTGTTAAATTGAGAAGAGCAATTGAATATTTGTCCTATTTTTATGTTAAAAAGTGAATGGACTGAAACGTTAAATGTGAATGTAAATTTCTTATTGCAACTTTTATACTGAGTGTTTGCACTATTATAATTTCTGGAATCTAATTAAAAATAAAGGAAAAAATTGCTTGAATAAACAGTTGTTTGAGTTGTTGTTTTGGTTTGGCTTTTCTGAGGGGGAGGTTGGTTGGGATTTTTTTTGTTTGTTTTTTAAATCAAGTTGCATTCATTATTATATACCAAGTGGCCTTTCAAAGGATCTAGCTACAGCTTCTCAGTTTTCAGGCTGTGAACATACCTCTAGAAATGCTGCAATTCTGCTTTCAGAATTGCTTTGAACTAAAGAATCCCATGGGAACAATTCAGCTCCCTTGTGAGTCTCACTGATTTTCTGCATTGACCACAGAGTAAGCCAGCTTGGGCCAAGTGTACCATTCACTGTGCAAGCAGAGGAAAGTAAACATGCAATGACCAGCAAAATACCAGCCACACAGACCAGAAGACGGTGAGGGGAAGCTTATCTTTCCCTTTCCACAAGGCAGAAATTGGTCAGTTTGGGCCAAGTATAGATATTGTAGGTAGTTTATGTTGCGCAAGATATGGAGCCAACCTGAGTGTGAAATTGTATAGGTTAACTTAAAATTGATTTAAAAACTGATAAAGTTTTGTCAGGCAACATGCCTCACGGGAGAGTCGCTAAGCTTGGGTAGTTCAAAGTAATTTGACTGACCACTTGCAAACGACAGCAGACTCCCATCTGGCCAGCTCAGAGCAGAAGCAGAGGTGCTCAGGTACCTCATTCCCATCCATGAAGATACGCCCTGAGATCACTTAGAAATGCAGGGTCCCCTGTGACGTATAACAGCCTGGGCTTAGATGCAAGGGGTTTTAATGCAAATGCTAGGCAAAGTCTCCCCAGCTGTTTTCCTTGCAGGTTAGAGAGCACAGTGTGAGTTGTACAGAATTATGGTGTTGACAGGGAGTGTGATGGAACTGTTCTTGGTTTGCCCTTACATTAGTGAGAAGTGTTTGAGGCCTTATGTAGACATTATTTGTCTTGTCCTTCCCTTCTGAAAGACAACTTGCCAGATCTTCCTAAGTGTAAATCAGAATGACTCCACTAAATCTGAAAGGACATAAATAAACTGAAAATCTGTCCTTCACCTTTCATTGTGCCTATTCTGCCACATTGGTATTTTAAGGCTTTCTCTTAATACTAGACTGTGTAACACTTCCAGTGTTGTTTTGGGGAATTTTATGTACATAAATACACACAGAGCTATTTATACTTGTGTATAAAATATGTACACTCACAGACACATATGTTAACGAGATAGTGTGTCTTCTGGATTAATGACTCAGGTCATTACTTGGAAACATTTTTCTGCCATGCCCCATTACACAGCTGAATCACTTCAGAGAAGTATGAGAATTCATTTTGCTTAAAGAATGAGGCAGTATCAGCATTAGATTGCTTATATCCTCTAGTAACACTTTTGGACATGAGGAATTCCAGACAGTATTTCCATAGCATAAACCATCCAGGACTGAAACTGAGGTTGTTGTCCAAAAATATTACCAGAGGATGTTGTCGAGTTAAAACAGGCAGAAGGGGAGAACAGAAAATGAGAACATCGTGTACATTGTCCACTGTGTACCTTGGTGCACTGCCATTGTATCTATGTCAAAGTCTTCCAGTTTTGCAGCCATTCCCTAGTGCAGTGGGTCACCTAATGCCGTTTCTGCTGGCAGAACATGATGTTCAATGAAAGGAAAAAATTATACAGGTATAAAATCATGGGCTATACTCTTGTTTGGGCCATTCTCATTTGGGCCATTATGATGGAAGAAAAGAGTCATAGCTGTAAAGTGAGCCACGTATTAGAGATTTTCTGTGACATTTCTGGCTGTCATGAAACCCTCGTAACTGTCAAGAGAGCATTTAAGGATGGGGATCTTGAGGTATAGTCAGGCTGCTTAGGAGTCCTGGTCTGATCCTACATATCCAGTCTTGTGCAGATTATTTCTGCTGTCAGCTTCAGCAGTAGTTTGCATAGATTTCCAGGCTCAAAGCTCAGAGAATAGAAACTGGTTTTTAATATTACATTAATATGAGTCTCCCAGGTTTACACTGGTATTTGTAATCAGACATTGATTAACATTGATTATATTTAGCCATAGAGAGCTAGAAAGGAAGAAGCTAGGATGAAGTAGTCATTATTATCAAGAATATTTACCTTTTCATTTACAAGGCACACTCTGAAGATGCCAACCTTTCATAGAGGCAGCATGACATATAAATTACTACACCATCACAAACGAAGTAGATGAGCTTCCCTGTCAGAAGTTTCCCTGCTCTGCTTCACTAAGTCAGTGGGACTCTGATTAATTAATTAGCTTTCCTTCAACTTAGACCACCTGGGGATTCATCTGCACAATTCTAATGCAACAAAAAAGAGCCATTTATATTCACCTGGCCTTACTTCCTGCACAGGACTACACTCAGTCTGGCCATGCTACTGCACTGCACAAACACAGCACTTTTAGTTTATTATTGGATGTAACAAAGTAAAACAAATCCATCATTTTCTGGCTGCTGAGAGATTTGAAGCTAGACATTTGTTTGGCATTGGCCAAACTGGGCTCGTACTATTGCCAAAGGTCATGAAAGCAGCACCGACTGTTTTCCCTCAAACTCTATAGTTACTCTGTATGTTTATTGAACCTTGGCAATTCTGTTATGTGCTCCTCAGCAGCTCTGCCAACATAATTAAAAAGGAGCAGTTGTATCAGAAAAGACACAGCAAGTTACTGAGGAAAGGTCCCAGTTGAACATTAACTCAGATTGACTTGCGGGCTGTAGAAGCACGTAGAATGTGTATAGGACACCGACTAGTGAATAAACAACATGCAGGCAGAACATTGTGGCATTCTGGTAAGACAAGAGTGGATAAGCATATAATGAAGAAGAATCATTGACGCAATTACAAAGACTGTGGTAACACATTGATTTTATCAAGGTCAATTACCTCTGCTGCTATTAAAGTATACCTGACTTCTTACAACTGATGTAATTCGATTTTTTGAAGTCAAATATTGATCCTCCAGACTTCTATAAAAAAAGCTAATTTTTCTTACTTTGACATCCCCCACAACGGTTTTACACTGGCTACTTGAGTATTATAACCTTGTTTAACAAAGAGAGACAACAATTTTTAATGCTTTAAGCTTTTATAATTTATCTTAATATTGCAGTGTCTTTATATGGGTACAAACTAATCTTCCTTTCACATAGACACCAAGCACTGTATCTGAGGGCAGAGCTTGTCTAAGCTGAGGGAGGATGTGGCACTGAACTTGCCTATAAGGTGTAAAGGTATGTTCCTTAAGGAACTTGTTTCTTCAGTCCTACTATTACATTAAAGCAGAAAAAAACCCAATTGACTGTTAGAATACTACTTGCAATTGCCTGAAATTGGTGGACTGTGGTAAAAAATTTATAACATCAACTCCTATATTAAAAGATTTTAAGACTATTTGAAGTGGTTCAGAGACAAAGAGCCAAGTCTCATTGTTCCTCAAACTCTTATTGAAACTCTTATGCAGATATGCTTTTGACTTCCCGAGCAGCCATGAAACCCAGTAAGTATTTCAAGATTGTGGTTTTAAATGCACAAAATTGGATTTGTTGTCCAGCTGGACAGGTCCAGTCACAGTAGTTCTAAGCAAAACCTCTAGAAATATATAACCTGAAGTGAACATCATGACTTAGTGTACTGCTAGTTCAAAGCCTTTTTTTTTCTGGCAGGTTATGAAATCACAAAATCTAATTATCCAGGATTCCCTAAAGCCTTACTCTCGGGTTCCTTATTAGGTGCTCCAATGATCAGATTGTAGTGAAAATTATGTCATACATCTGTCTGTTCTATAGACAAAGACATTGATCTTGCCTCCGGCCAGAAAAAGTCATTGCTACACTGAAAAATGGGAACCTCTTACACTGGCAAAGGTACCATTTCCACATTACCATCATAAATAATGTGTGAAGAAAGTCTTCCAAAAAGCAAAAGCTTTAAAACTGCTAAAGAGCAAGATTGTACATAATGCTTTTCAGGTACTGAAAAGTTTGTTTAACAGACTACAGAGGATTCCTATTGTCCTTGGTTTCTAAAAGTTTCAGCAAAGGTTTCAGCAAAGGTTTTTCTGGTGAAGGGGCTGGCAGACATGCTAGCTGAGGACACTGGTGTTGTCTAGTTTGGAGAGAAGGAGACTGAGGGGTGATCTCACTGCTCTCTACAGCTTCCTGAGGAGGAGAAGGAGAGAGGGGGTGCCAATCTCTTCTGTCTGGTAATCAGTGCCAGGGCATGTGGGAATGGCTCAAAGCCATGTTCATTGGGGAAGGTTTAGACTGGACATTAGGAAGCATTTCTTTACCAAGAAGGTGGTCACAACACTGGAAAAGGCTTCCTGGAGAGGTAGTTGATGCTCTTCACCTGTCGGTGTTTAAGAGTCTTTCAGACAATACACTTACTTGCATCCTTTCTGGTCAGTCTGAAGTGTCAGGCAATTGGACTGGATTCTATTCCTTTCTATTCTAATCTGTTCTTTTCTATTCTACTCTAAAGTGTCTTCCAAACACATATATAAAATGCCTGTCCCCGTTGTTTATCACAAAACTCAGGATTCTCAGTGGTGCCCAGACATGTAATTCCCACTGAAATAAGTCGAAATAGTGCTGAGGTGCTTTCGAAAAGTTCCATTGGCTTCCTCTGTGCAGCTTTGTGCACCTGAAGAGATTAAGTCCACAGAACATTTTGCAGTGTTTCCATTTCAATGTCTGGCTGCCAAAGGAGCTTACTGGAACAGAATCACCTCTCCATTTGCCCATGGTTCCATAATGCTTTCCAGTCTCAAAGGAGGCACTATTCTGCAGAGGTTAGTTCATGATGAGGCTCCCTGCTCATTTTAGACCTCACATTAGCAAATAAAACATTTCGCTCCTATTTTCACTAAGGAGCTTGCTCTGATCAGCAGTCTTAGAGCACTCCTGATTGACTTGCCTATATACAAAACTCAGACACAGGAAGAATAGTTTATGTGAATTTGAATCAGGTCTGTGTTTTCATGGAGCTTCATCCATAAACAACTTATAATTTGGGCCCAAGTCTTCTAAACGACTTAGGAAACAATTTTATTTCCTTTCTTTTTTTATTTTTTCTTTTATCTCCTTTTATACTTCTTCTAATTTACTCTTTCTACAAGAGTCTAAATTTAGGAAAGCATTTTCCCATTTGTGTCCCTCTCTTTATTCTCCTTCTTTTCACTATCCTTTTGCTCCTCACCACCATTTCTATGCTTCCTCTGGCTCTTCCCTCTTCCTTCTAATGCTTTGAACAAGGGTCATCCCACCACGGGTCATCAGACAGAGTAGAATGCTGAGCTCCTCTTACCAGTTCCTATTTCTTATTATATACTTCTTTGTGGAATCATCCTCTATGCCTAAAAACATCAGACAAGTTGCAGGAGCAGGGAGAGGGCCTCTTAGTGTTCTGCCCAGGAAAGGCTGCACCTAGCTCTTGGAGAACACCTAGCTTGGAGACTTATGCAGGATTTGTGACTTCACAAACTAGAATTACATATCCAATTCAAGGAAATATGTTAGGGAAGCATATGAGCTAAGGATTGGTTCAGAATACAAGTTCTCTTCAGGACAACTGTTCGGTGACATCCTCAGAGTGGAAAATGAAGAAATTAAAAGAGCAGCAATTGAAGAATTGCAGTCTCTCAAAACAAAACAGAAGACAAAGAGAGAAAAGTGTCCATTTTTGTCCCCGTATAGATATTATTCCTTAGTAAACTGAAAAATAATTCCAGTTTCACCCTTTTCCAGATGAAGCCTTCTCAAAATTCCATGTCTTTGAAGTGAATTCAGGTATTTGAACTGGAACGAAAGGGCCAAAATTTTAACAAAACATTGTGCTGTTATGGTATTCCCCACTTTTGTTGGTTTTGGAAGTAAAAATTTTAAGAATTAATGTTTCATTGAAGGGAATGCAGTAACCTATGTAGGTTTTGTATTTTTTGAACAAATTTAGAAAGAAGATTGTCTCCTAAAATGAGATCAACAAAAGAATCTTTCAAGATGTAAACCTAAAGCAGTGGGAGGTTTGACATAATATATATGGATATATATATTAACATTGCTAGAACTGAGTGCCATCTTTCATTATGCAATAAATGAGAGGAATGGTGTGTAAATATAGGCCAAAAGGCTGTATCCAAACCTTTGAAGCTATAGCTCAAAATATCAAGTAGGCAATGCTAAGGATGAAGATGATCATTCCAAGGATTGTAAATTTAGTGAAGGAATTATTCATAAGGAATAGTTCTGAGTTCAGGACACGGTATGTGTCATTCTTTGAAAGATGCAAGAAGCTTTCAAGGTGTCACTCAAGTCAGAGTTTGGGTGTTTTCTGTTCAGATATAGAACATGGCTACAGATACACTGAGACCAAGGTAATACCATCTCTACAGATGTTCTGCTGAGCTCTGATTCTTACATTAATTTTGGACTCTCTTCTGTCTTGTCTCTGCACAGTTATGTCTTTCCTATTCTCTGTAACATCCTGCAACCGCCTGATAAATAGATGAATCTGTAGGACATAAGATAAACATTATTAACAGCAAGAACAATTTGCAAACCTTCTAATTTGTATCTTGAGAATATTTAGCAAGGTTCTAGAAAAAACAGCAATTTAAGGCTTTTTAGAAAAGGGGAAGATTGTTTTTTAAGAGTTTTGCAGAAAAGGACATGGAAGGTGGACATAAAGATGATGAAGCTACAGACAGCACTTGCAGACTGTGAGATACCATGGAAAAGGACATAAAAAGTAATGGCAAGCATGGCAAGGAGTGCCAAGAACCAGCAGGGAGGTAAAGCCATGACTTTTTGAAGGGGTCCAGTGAAATTATGTTAGTTTTCTCAGCACCCCAAAAAGCTTCTCATGCAGGTTCATGCTGCTCAGTGTTGTTTGCATCACTGCCTTGCTGGAAGAGGTGATATTATGTCCCACAATACAGCAGGACAGCACAAACATTGCAACACCATGTCAAGACATCATTCTGTGCTCTGTACTATATAAGGAACTGGCTTGCCGGGCCCTGCAAGTCACAGTATGGCTGACCTGGTGGATTTGGTCACCAAGCCACAAGGTATGAAAACTAACTACAAATACTCAAAATGAGGTAAAGGTTGGTCTATATTTATAAAGGACTGAGAANTTTTTTTTTTTTTTTTTTTTTTTGCCCAGCCACAAGTATCTCAAAATAGTTTTTGTTTAATTCTCAAAATATTCCTGCAGAAATTTCCCCTGGGAGTTCAGAAAATAAATAGCTTATCCTGGACAGACTATTTATTTCCAAAATGTTTACTCATGCAATCCATGTGATTGTAATGTGCCTCCATTTCTCAAGCTCTCTTTCAGCTCCTAAAGGGCGCATGACTTAAGCCTAGCAACTTTACCCATATACTGACAGACTGTTATTTCTAGATATCGAAATGGTAGCTCCGATCCTCTATTCATAGTGCAACTATTAATGTGGCAAGAGAAAGTGGTTTATGATTAGGTTTGAAATCTCCAGACTCCCTGGAACCAAAAGTTCAAATCTCTGAGAGATCAGTGCTCTGCCCCGCTGTCTGTGCTAGATGCACTCTACAACCCCAGGTCATCCCCATAAAGCCCTGAAATTAGGTCAGTCTGATCAGCTTAAAGGTCCACATGCTTTGTCAAAAAGGGCTACCCCAATATTTGTGCACACGCTCCCTCACACCTATTCTTGCTCTACAGCATTGTGATAACAGCTGTTTACTGTCAGCTACCACAGAGCTGACTTGCAATTCAGCAGGACTGGTGTAGTCCAGCTGCTTTTCTGTTGATAAAAATTACAGTCCTCCACCTAAAGCATACCATTTCAAACCAATGGAATTCTAATCTAGTAGCTGATACTTTAAAAACACATGCTTCAAGATAAAATGCTGTCATTAGCCGTTAGCTGCAAACACTGTGAAATTCACACTGAAATTTACAGGTTTTCAGTTTATCCTCACTTTCTGTTTTCCTAAAAGAAGAGCTTTTCCATGGCAGATTTAATACTAATTTCCCATTTATTTTTTGAGCAAGGAAAGCAGTAAGAAAATAAGATCAGGATGGCAATATACTTCATCAACATACATCCATTTTGCAACAGATCCTCAATGTGCCTTAAGCAGCCATGTGAAGCCAATTAACCACTAGAGTATTTTTGTGACTGAAATAGGCAGCAAACAGCAGAGATTAAATAGCAATAAGCATAGCACACAGATAAGTTGGCTAACCCCTTTTCCTATGATTAATTAATCCTAGATTTCTCTTTAGTTATTTATTCAGTTAGAAGCACTGCTGATACTCCCGAAAAATGCTGAATGTGTTAATTAGGGAGTGTCTGCAGCAAAGGATGGCCAGTGTGAACAGGTCTATAAGAAGGGAAGAAGCAGCTGAATCCAGATTACTTGAAAGAGGAAGGAAGGAAGATATCAGAGAGAACCTGGTAGGTCTGGTAAGCCTGCTGTATTTTGTTAAATTTCCTGTAAAATGCATTCTCTGTGGTAACTTTGATATTCTCAAATAATTTATATTTCTCTGTTGTTTTTAGGCTTCTCTCCTTTATCTATAGTGGTGTTAGAGCAGAAGAAATCTGTTGGTTATACATATTTATCTTTCTAAAGCATAGAGGAATGTGAAAGAAAAAAAATCATGGTTTTTCACAAAAGCTTTGGTTGAAAACATGTGTTAAAAACTAATTTAAATAGGAAATAGCTTTTAATCAACCACTTAATGATGAAGGGAAAAGCTTTAAAATACATAGCTGAGAATAGGTTTGAGGGAGGAGTGATGGCTGCAAACTCCTTCTTATTCCCTTTCTAAGCTCACTCATATAAGCTTACTGCCAGTAAACTTCCATGTTTAGTCTTTAGACTAAAGGAAGTCAATCTGTCTAAACAAGAAAGGAAAAAGGCAGTGTCTGTAGACTGAGTGCTGCTTATGTGTCAAGCTAGCACTGCTAAGAAGTGAGAGAAGAAATGGTTATCCAAATAAAAATGATTATAGAGTATTCCCCCCGCCACTCTTTCTAAGGAGAAAAAAAAACCCACAAACCACCTGACTTCTGCTGTGTTGAAGAGTCAGTGCTCTATCCCTTGCTGCCTTTGTGTTTAGAAACACAAAGTGGATGTGAAACTCTACTGGAGGACTTAGACACTACACAGGTGCAAAATACCAACAAGAAGTGGAGAACTAATGCTTCAGGAAATATACCTCCCTGTCTTCTTGCGCCCCACTTCATAGTAGTCGTGTTGTCTTGCTCTTCCAAGGCCTTGATCTATATACAGCTTAGATTTTGGGGCAATCAACCTGCATGAAATACCTGAACTACCTCATGAAAGCAAGGAGTTCAGCAGTTACTAGAAGAACTTAACAGCTCACCTAACTGAGATTATTATCTTAAGTATATCTTAAATTGGATATCTTTATCTTAGGCTTTTCTGCTCAAGTAGTAAGTCTAAAAAGTAGTGCTTCTTTTTGTTGGGGGTTTGCAAATGGATAGGGATAATGCTACTAGCAAAGGCAACCTTGCCATTGTAAATTCAGTTGAAAATAGACTTGCAGAGAACATACAGGTTTTTTAGAATTAAAGCTTAGGATCAGCCAAAGTAAGACAAATGACACGTAAATATGAGGGAATTAGAGGTTTGTGAGCCCCCTTTCAAGGAATTAAGGGAAATAAAATGGCAATTTGACTAAGACATGATTGGTGAATCCAGAAATTCTCTGCCCATCTCTTAGAAGCACTTGATTTTTTTGCTGTGCTATGGTAGTCCCACTGCCATCTAATAGTTTTCAGCTACATACAGTTGAACAGTTAGCAGCTGAAACCCCCAAAATATATTACTAATATGCTTGGAAGGATAAAACAATATCTTAATGATGTTGCAGCTAATGAAAGATCTTTAAAAATTCTAGCACACTTGGAGCTCCTCATGCAGAAGGCTGGGAGAGGAGTAAGTGTTGGATGTGTGACCAGCTATGTTCTCATGTTCTGTTTTCAACATTGCTCTTCCAAATGCTTGAGCACTGATCTACGTAAAGGATAAATTCCATATAAAGACAGAATGTAGACATAAAAATAGGAACACTTTGGGTTTGATTTAACGTCTTTCTGCTAAAAAGCAGCTTGCATTGCATCTCTCACAGAGTGAACAATGACAAAATCTTCTTATTTTCTTAAGGCAATAAACCTGACTTCAACATGTCAGAGGAAGATGATTCTTTTCTGAATGTTAAAAGATCTCTGAAAAAGAGAACGGTGAAACACAGCACCCCAGTGGACTCAATGCTTTCAAGAACAATTCCATCTCTTACAGATCTGACAAATCAGTCAATCAAGGACCAAGATGCCACGAAGAGAGTTTATGGTTCTCCCATGCCAAAATCAAATCTAAGTAGATCATTATCTCAAGTATCATCAGTACGTGTTGATGCATACTTCCCTCATATGTCCCCAAAAAGGCTTTCAACAGCATTTGATTCACAAGAACTAAATAAAGAGAAAAGCCAAAACTCTCGCCTTGTATTTTCTAGAAGGAGGCTTTCCACTGTGTTGGCCTCTGATGAATCAAATCAAGAGCCAACTTACACGGCTGTCTCAAACACAGAAACTCAAGCTACCACCAGAGCATCTGTGGATGGTGCAGTAACTCTCAAGAGTGGACCTTCATGGCTTGTTTCTGGAATACCAGGGATAAAAGATCCCCTGGTAGCAAAATCCAGAAAGAAGAAAATTGATAAAGCTCTTCAGGTAAAGGCTTTCATTTAGTTATGCAATACTAAGTTACACAAACTGCTACCAATGCTGAATATATACAGATCTTTCTAGTAAAATGGGAATAGTTTACTAATAGAACATTTCTACAACTTTAGCAGTGAGGACATCTGTTTATGAATTGGGTCATAACCTGGTAGACTCTGTGACACCACTCCTAATCACAGAGGAATGCCATGGAAACTTCCAAACTAGAATTTGCTTCAGCTTGTGAGGTGGTATGACTCATTGTGTACCCGAGTGGGAAAGTATATTTTTTAAAATATGTCTTTATTTAGAAGATATTTAAGAATAGGAAGAAATCAGTAATTTAAATTCTAAAGTTTCTTAATGTTAGCAAGTCAGCTCAAACTGGAGAAACAAAAAATCTATTCCTTTCTCTGTTTAATCCAAATTGTAATGTTTTATAAAAAGAATATCAGTCATTGCAAATGGGAGCATGTGAGCAGTCCTTTTGACTGATGTAGGGTTTCCTGGGGAAAGCTTAGATTGATACATGTTCTGCGGGTGTTGGTTGTTTGTGGAGCACTAGAACTCAATTTTCTGAAACTTTAATTATTAGCCATGGGCCTGTGAAAAGCCCATAGAAAGGATAGGAAAGCAGCAGAGTTAGACTCTGAAGGCTATGTCAGTGTGAAACCATCAAATTATGTTCTAGATTGGTTTTTCCTCTGTACCATATTGTTCTTGAGTGTGTTAAAAACTTAAGAAAACTTGCCAGCTTTGAGAGTAAAAGCTTCTTTGCTTGAAACAAATGGAAAGCTTCAGCCAGAACAGAGTTGGGTTGTAAGTCCTTCGTGTATGCTGATTGTTTTTGAAAGCAGGTGGCATCTGAATGGATTAGGTTGACTAAATACTATTTTCTCTTCTATAACAGAGGAAAAAAGAAAGACAATGGCTGCTTCGTCAACTTAAAAACATTGAGGAGGCAACTAAACATGAACTGACAATTGAAGAAGCTTGATTGGGCTGCCTGTGGGATAAGTGCTGTCACATCCATCATGTGGGAATGGCTAGTTCCAATAAATCACACTCTTCATTAAAATGCCTGTTAGACTTCCTCTTTCATTCCAAAATATTCTTTTTCTATTGTTAATTTGTTTTGTCATTCTTTCCACTTAAGTCTAGGCGAAGTCAGATATAAACTAAGAAGATTCAATGTTAATTTGTAATGGCTGAAAGGCCTAGAACAAAGAAAGAAGGAAAAACTTTCTGTAAGAATCATTCTTCATCCTGCCACAGCTCTTCCTGCCCACAATCTTTCGTGTAGCATTCAAGTCTTGTAGGGTTGTTGATGTTTCTCAAGTGACAAAGTCCTAGTGGCCACATAGAGTGTAATCCTGGTTAGCCAAAGGAGAATCTCTTCATCTTTAGGGTAATCAAAGCTGATGCAATCTGGAATGTTTTTGCCTCTACCTGGCAATATGAGGAAATACTGAGAGGCACCAAGGAGGGAGGCCATTCTTTAGAGATTACTAATTAATGGCAGCTTATTTTGAAGTTTTGGTTCAAAATCAGTTTGTCCCAGCCTTAGAATGTAAATGCAACTCACTGGTGTATTTGAGATACTTAATCCTTGGCTGTGTGTTTTGCGCGAGTACGGGTTTTTCTGTTTGTTGTTTTTTTTCTCTGGAGCTGCTACATGGAGGTCAAGAAGGGTGTCTTACAGCTGACAGCTGTATTGTCAAAATGGTAATTTAGCTCAAAGGAACTTTCTGAAGCATCAGTCAAGAATTTATGCAAAAGGCTTAATATTCATGTTAGTTCCTACTGCTGTCTGTTATTTAATCTTTAGATTAAACGGGCAGAGTTTATCACTTCTAAGTGATCTGTGGAGTGTCAGCAGCAGGAATCCACAACAGATTTACCACCTACATACACACATTTCTGCACTTGTGTGGCTCTAGCACATGCACTTTCCTGGCTTATACTGGTTTTGCAGCTGTTCCAGGCACTAACTACCCCAAAGGGGAGAGGTTGTATTAAAAGAAGCTGCCACTTAAGAATGGAGGCAAGGGACACTTTTGCATTTCCTTCTCACACACTGTAATTTGTAATATCCCACATCCAAGGTGGCAGAGAAGTATGTCACATGCCAACATTGAGGCAGGCCAATCAATAGCATCTGTGTTACACTCCAAAATATAAGAGTGGAGTTGTGGTTTTACAATCTTTCTCAGGGTTTAAAAAGAATTAGGATGTCTTTGCTAATGATTCTTGGAGTGAAATTCTTCAGAATTCCTCGGGAGAACAGCCTTATCCTCAGATCTGGCGTTCTGTGTAGCCAGGCAGTGGGGTGGTGCTGTTCTTCAGGTCATGAGCCATGTCACGCTCACTTGGTATCATGTTTAGTTAATGTTCTGGAATTTGTTTGTGTGTGTTACTCAGGCTGCTTGTCTGGCCTCCACAGGTTCCTCTGGCAACCAGAGTGCTCCTGGCTGGTGTAGGTCCCAAGCTGCTTTTGAGATAAAATAAGCATGGTTGCAGATGTGCTGCTATTCCCCTTGAGCCTGCAGGCATTTCATCAGTAACTGTGATTTGTGCCAGTGGCTGAACCAAGATCAGGCAAGTGCAAGGTTAGCATAAAACCCTCCTCTACCCCTGGGACAAGCACAGATTAGTCTGGCTGCATGAGCCAATGCTTAATCCAAATGACCCAGTTCTGCCTCTTGTTTATTCGTACCTTCCCAGATAGTCAGTTTCAGTTGTTCCTTTGTCAGGCTTCTCATCCTAGTCTCAGGAAGTCTTGATACTGCTTCTGCTTTCATTTCTCACAGTTGCTTCTCAAAGTCATTCTTGGCTCCTGCCCATCCAGTTTCTTGGTCTTCAAATGTCTTCATCTAATGTCTTCTCCAATTTGGCCTCTAGTTGTTTCCTTCCTTATTAGACACAGAGGTCTTTTGTCTTTAGTGCCTGGTCTTCACTGCTGGATTCCTTGCCCATCTGATACCCTCTGATATCTGACACTGGTCTTCTGCCAAAACTCAGACTGTTGTCATACCCCAAAGTTCCTTTGTCTACTTAGGTTGATGCCCTCCATGATGCTAGACCAAATGGAAAGGTCATGTGGGACAAGTTCCAGACTTTAGGAGGCCAGGGGTGTAGTTGCTGAAAAATTCCTTCTAAGGCCCTGCTTTGGGCTACATTAAATGCAAAAGGAATCCAGGGAATATGGCTACTTAATATCTAAGACAACTTTGGTTTCGTTCCAAGTGCAATGCAAAACTTCTGAAATTCAGAGCACAGTAAATGATGGGAAAGTTTTTCAGGGAGAAATGTGCCACCCTGTCAGGTTCATGGAACTAGTTGGCACCGATAAAATCGCAAAGACTTTCTTCAGTGGAGGAAAACAAGCTGTACTGAGTGGTAACACGGAACTGACTTTGGGCCTTTCCAAGTTTTCAAGCTATATCAGGCAGACAGATGCAAAAAACCAAGGGGTCTCATGAGTTTGGAAAGTACTTCTGTTTTTTCTCTAGAATGTTTAAATACAAAAGACTATATAGCATTAGTTTTGGAATAATTTAGGTGTTCATGAGTTTGCAAAAGTTATAAAACTGCTTATAGTATTTCATGAGAATATTAATACAATCAACTATTTCTTCAGAGGTTTTCCAACATGTGTCTTGACATTCTACAACCACAGTATAAACAGTTAATTGCATGTAACAATCCCAAGGGACTTTAACCAGGCCTATATGCTACAGACCTTAGTGAAAGATGTTCCCAAAGAAAGGTTTGTCTCTAATTTATAAAATCAGGATGTTAGAAAATGTGAAACTACATGTATCAAATTGCACAAACAAAACTATGCTGCTATTATTATACTTCATGTGTAAGTATATCCATAGGGCAAGAATAAACTAAAAAAAAAACCAACCACCAAACAACTAGTATTTATTTTGTTTACAGAGCTTCAGCTTCCTTTCATTTCTCCAGTAGACTCACAAGTCTACTGGAATTAAATTTTTAAGTTTAAATGATGCAGCTAGTTTTCTGTCATACTATGTATGGATACTTTGAAAAGAACAGGCTTTGGGAGGAGCACTAGTGGTATGCAGTTCCACTCTTGTTTAATGTCCATCCTCTAGTGGCAACAATGGCAAATTACTGTTTGGTTAGTGCTTCTCTTCATGCACAAAGTTCCTTTATGAATATTTATATTACAATATCACTGTGGGAAAAAAAAAGAATTCTTATAGGGAGCTGTAGAGTCCAACACCTCTAAAAAAGAAGTCTTTCTAATTATTAGAGACCTTAAGTATGGATTTCGGGTGCTGAGGCTGAAAAAAGTTAGGGGCTACAGACACCAGATCCTCATGAAAAGATAATCCCCAAGTCATCCTGTTCTGTAAAATAAAAATCCATTTTCCTACATGAATGAATTGCAGACAGAGTTGCAACATGCTCTTGAGCCTTGATGTTGTTGTGACTTTCAAATGCAACATGGACACATTTGTAAGTTCAGAACAGCCTTCCCATTGAGAGTGTTCTTTTAGGGCAGTATTTTTCCTTTTGGGAAAATGACCTTGACCTATGGAACTGTTTTCAGTACACTTGTCCCTGAATAGATATTACACAACCTACCTGCTGACGGTGACTAAGCATGATGTTGGATGGAGAAGAACCAAAACATTACCAAGAACAGAAGGAAGAGACAGAAATGTCTTCACCCTGGATTTATGAGCTCAGCCTTGTTCCCACTGAAGCAATGGTAATATTCCCGTTGACAGAGCTGGGAGTGCTCTGCCCAGCTGCAGTGCTTCTGTAGGAGGCCAGTTTGAAGAGAAAAATGTTTAG
This sequence comes from Oreocharis arfaki, assembly GCA_013398015.1. Classification (NCBI taxonomy): domain Eukaryota; kingdom Metazoa; phylum Chordata; class Aves; order Passeriformes; family Paramythiidae; genus Oreocharis; species Oreocharis arfaki. The sequence continues at coordinate 48,673 of VZRR01001055.1, read as the reverse complement.
CACATATATTTAACATATTTCAGATTTATGTAACAGACAAATGGAAACTAAGTCCTTCCTTTGCTGATCACAGCCGAAAAATTTTAGAATAACTAGGAAAAGTGGAAAACTTTTAAATAAAATCAGGGGTTTTTTTCCTTTAAGTTATAACATAGTTACATTCCTGCTATGGACAAAACCCTGAGTAGTAAATCACACAGCAATGTCACTGACCTGTACTTGGTTGTGTTTTGTTCTATACGACATACAAGCACAAAAGTCTCCCTTAGTTCCACCATGCCTATTAAAATAGCTCACTCATCAATATTACCAACTTATTAGAAAAAAATGAACAAACACTGAGCCTAGCAGCACCTAGAAAAGTTAGACCAGTTGAAGCAATTGGGTAACATTTCCAAATGTTGCTAAAAGCTTGAACTAGGCACAGCTCCTACTGCCTCCTTTAGGATGTAGACCTGAGCTGCCCACCCTCACCCTACCCAAACCTTGCTCAGGCTTTGTACTACTATGTAGGTACCTAATGCCCCTTTGCAATTAAATGGTGCTTGACAGTGCAGTCAGTCCCAGTGGGCATGCAAATCCTGTAGAGCTTGACAGTTGCCAGTCTCCTGGGTCAGCTTGTACATGTAGCTTCACAGCACTCACAGCAGCCTCACCCCTCCAACCTGAAATGGTACATGTGCACGGAGATGCATAGCAGACATCACTGAGATAAGAGTTATATCTATCTGATTTTAGTTCCAGCAGCCCACAGTATAAAACCTGGGAAGTACAGACTGCATTTCAAATCCCCTTCTCATCTGAGATAGGAGCTTGAAACCAAATGTCCTAGCTCACAAGGCAGTAACCATTGTCTCTGGGCTTACTATGAAGTCAGTGCTTTTAAGTGTTACCTGTCGAAGTAGTTCCACTTTGCCTAAGCGTTTATTAAAAATAAGATTGGACTTACATCATTGTTCTGTCACTCACTGGCCTGCATCTGTGGTTTTTTATTTCTTGGTGGATTTGTGGGGGTTTTTATCTTCTTTTTCTTAATTTTTATAGCAGAAATGGAAAGAAGAAAGGGGAAAAGTATCTTTCATATCTTTTCTGCTTCTTACTGTTGCTGTCATTTTGATCCCTTTTGTTGTCCTCTACTTCATACTTTTGGCCTTTCCTTGCTCTACATGTCCTAGTATAACTGTCCTCCGCTTTCAGCTCTTCATATCATTGCAGGTTTGTCCCTTGTAGTGACCTTCTTCTATGAGCAGATACCATAATCCTCCTAAAGCTTACATCTTCTCCTAAAGAGGAGGTGCCAGCAATGCTAGGGGAAAAGAAATATCTCACACTTCTAAGATAGGAAAAGGAAGTTTCTCTTCCTAGAAATAGAATAATTCAATTTCATAGTATGGAAACCTGATGTGAATTCAAATATAAGAAGGAAAGTAGGTGCAGGATTGCTGACAAATTTGCTCGGAAAGGAACTGGACCCAAAAATAGCACTTAGAAGATGCCCAAGTAAAATGAGTTTCAAAGTATACTTCCCAGCCAAGAGAGCACAAGCAATTCATTGCATCAATACAGCATGCACTTAAATCAAGTTGGTGTTGTGTGAGAGTATTCATACAAAGGTCATGGATGCTTTAGTGTTTGTTACTCCTCTCAAAGAAAAAAATCACACAAAGCCCCAAAACCTGCACAAATCATAGCTCAGCAACAGCAAGAAGCTTTGCCACCACGAGAGGGAAGACATTGCAATTAGATGGAAGGCTTGCAATTGCAATCAAAAAATTTATTTACAACACAGGCTAATGTGTTATAATTATAAATGTGCTAGAAAGAAAAAAGAAGGGGTGGAACTGGAATGGTGGAGAAAGAAGTGCTGTATGGCATCCGGAAGGCCTCTGGGTAGCTGAGAAGAAGTTCATGAAGACTAGGATTGGCAATTATACCACAAAGGTCATGGTGCAAGCATGCAAATCAACAGTGTATCCTGACCTTTACTAGTATATTCAGTAGCAGATGGGGTTTTTTGGCCACAGCTGGGAGATGATAAAAATTGTTTAAAGAAAACAGATCACAGAGTAAATTCCTTGTGTAAGACCAGCAAAATGAAAAGTCTGTGATGATCATATTTGGACAAGAGATGGATAAGAGAAGCAAAAACACTATAGCAGGCTCATGACACCTAAAAGGTCTGTTGGCTATTACAGTTTCTCAGAATGCAAAATCAGTGAGTTAAAGGAAAATAAGTTTTGAACTCGATATTTTAAAACATGTCCTTTTTTTACATATACTTAATAAATCTGTAAGACAGGTTTTTTCACAAGATAGGTATCTTTGAGAAAAATATCAAATCATAGCAGAAATGTAGAAAATTACATTAAAAAGAAGGAGGTGCTGAGGGGGTTGTTTATTTTTGTTACGTTGACCGTTTCATGGTCAACCAGTCACTGATTGTAAGAACAGCAGCAACAAAAATAAAATTTAAGTCCTACTTTTATAATTATCCATATAAGCACTTCTACAACAGCTTGATTAATCAGATTTCTCAAGAGAAAAGCTTTTGACACATCTAGTAATTCTTCTCTGTGTCTATCTTGGTTTTTACAACTGCTCCATCATCACCAAGCTATGGGTCACTAGAAGTTTCATTCTTTTCCATGTGACTTTGTTGTAGAAGGCAAAATCACCATGATTTACCAAAGGTAGTAAAATCTTATTTGTAAAGAGTGGGACTCTGCTTTCATCTGTAACAAAGTGCTTTAACAGTCTAATCTTGTCTTTTTGCTTTGATTCATTATATATTACATAAATTGATTTTTTTTTAATCCAGCAACTCTGCATGATCTTTGTGTTTGATGGCAGAGATTATTTATACAGTAAGTAGGCAAGTATTCATGTGACATAAAATCTCATCTCCAGTATGATTTTGATATAATAACAAGTTGGATTAACTCCTTCACATCTCTAGTTGCAAATTCTGTTGTCCTTCAAGGAGCCCTAAAACTGCTGGCAAGTACAGTTAGAAGCTTCATTTTTCTGTAAAATACTTGTTGAGGTGTATTCAGCCAAGAGTAGGTGTCACACAGGGTGACCTGTCTAACTGAGGGTGCTGTGCCACACACTTACTTTGTTTTTATGCTGTTCTCCTACCTGTTCCCGCAGAAAGCAAGCTCTGCCCCACTCACACCAAAAAGTTCAGGGTTCCCAAGCAGAGGCTAACTCCTTCTGAGAATTTGTGATCCTCTGGATAGTGTGAACTTCTCTATAGTTCACTGTGGATCCCCTGCAAAGAATTTGAAACACTAGATGCTTGTAGGTCAAGGCAGCAGTGAGTATCAAAAGCTTTCACACTTGATAACTATCTGGGTTGGTTTTGCACAGCCTGGTTTTTGGTAGAATGGGTGTCACGGAGATGGCTTCTGTGAGAAGCTGCTAGAAGCTTCCACCGTGTCCAGCAGAGCCCATCCCTGATGGCTCTGAAGATGGACATGCCACTGGCCAAGGCTGGGCCAATTAGAGATGATGGTAACGCCTCTGTGATAACATATTTAAGAAGAAAATCAAAACAAAGTGGGGGCACAGTTTTTTCCAGCTAGAGAAGAGGAGGAGGTGAGAACATGTGAGGGAAGTAACATAGAGACACCAAGCTCAGTGAAGAAGGATGGAGAGGAGGTGCTCCAAGAGATAGAGCTGAGATTCCTCTGCAGGCCATGGGGGTCCATGGGGGATGCAGAGATCCACCTGCAGCCTGTGTGGGAGATGCCCACACTGGAGTGGGTGGATGCCTGGAGGAGGCTGTGATCCAGGGGAAGACCAGGTGGAGGGAGAGAGCCCCTGCTTCCAGGCTGGAGCAGCCTGTCCTTGGGACTGCATCCCATGAAGAGTGACCCACAGTCACAGCAGTTTTGGGAGGACTGTTCCCTGTGGGAGGGACTCATGCTGCAGCAGTTTTGGGAGGACTGCTGCTTGTAAGATTGGAACCATGTTGGAGAAGTTCACAGAGAACTGTCTCCTGTGGGAAGAGATCCCATGGGACCCCAGGGGAAGGACTCCTCTCCCTGAGCAGCAGCAGAAGATGTCAGGTGATGAACTGACCAAAACCCCCATACCCTGTCTTCTTGTGTTGTCGATGGGAAGGAGGGAGGTGTTGGGGGAAGAAAAGGTGTTTTTAAGGGCTTATTGTACTTCTCATTATCCTCCTCTGATTTTTTTTAATAATAAATTTACTTTATACCTCTAAGTCGAGCCTGTTTTGCCCTTGGAGTGTTTTCTCCTGGTCCGTATCTCAACTCATGAACCCTTTGTTAATTTTTACTCTCCTCTGAGTGACTTTTGTGGGTGCCTGGCGTTTGGCCAGTATCAAACCATGACACTATCAGACACTAAAGCTCAGGCAAACCTGATTCCCCACAGCAGTTTACCTGTTTCAGCTCTCTGCGCAAACCTCAGGCTATCTAGAACTGACTGAAGTCCCAGAGTCTTGTCTCTTGACCTCTGAGGAAACCGTAGAGGCTCTCTGAAACCTGAAAAAAAGTACTCTTGCTATTACTGTCAACAACATAATAACAATGATAATTAATACAAATAATACTGCTGAAATCAGAAATAGCCCAGGACAAAAGGCAAGGACAGACTTCCTGACAAAAGCAGCTGAGCAAACTGTTTTATTTTTTGAAAGAACCAGTGCAGAATTGAATAACTAAATGTGAAAACCAATTTTAATTGACAGAGAGAAATGCATCCTCCTGTTTTAACAGCATCTATCACTTTGCTGTCAGTAACAACCCTCTTGCTCTCTTGCAAGTCTTCCAGACTGCTGTCTTCTGCTCTGCCTGCAGCCCAGGCCCTGTTCCTGTAGCAAGCACAGTTCTGGCATGTTCATCCCCCAGCTCTGGCTTTCCACTTAATGGGACAAATGACCAGAGAAAATGGACCTCTTGTCTTACTCTGGTCTGGGTCCTTTGACTATTCCAATTTTTATTAGCGTTTTCAAAAAGACAAAAAGATGAAAGAATGGCACTTTAGATTCAAGGATTAAGAGCCAAATATATGCATGGAGGTTAAAAGCCTCCATAAAACCTCTGAAGAAAAGATCAGGAATTTGAAACATCAGGGGCTCCTCCAGTTTTGGGTTAGCAGTAAGTTTCTTTCAACATCCAGTCTATCTGCTGTCAAAGAGAATATGCACTGATGCACTTGATACGGAAGAAACCAGTATTGCTGGCTGTTGTCCTCCGGGCACTTTCCCTCTAAGTTTTGCAACTGGCTATGACTGAAGGGCCTGGTCTGGGTCTGGTTCTCCCTTTTCTCCATCAGTACTGCCTACTTTTCTCCCTACTACACGTGGAAATGCTTGTGCCTGGAAAGCCATGTATTAGTTCAGGGAGAAAGGGGAGCTTCATGTGAATCCTGGCATTTAACCCAAGTGACAGACTTTAAAGTAAGCGGTAGTCTTTTGTTACTGTCTCAAACTTCACATTAGATGCTTTAATATGTATTTGAAAGTGCTATTATGTTTAAATTGCTGTAAGAGTGAATGTCCGGGGAATTTGCCTTTTCCTTTATCAGCATAAGACAGCAACAACTTCAGCAAGTAAACCTAATGGTGGTGAGGGCTGGAGTCTCACTCCATCAGTGCCTACAGCCCTCAGGGACTGCAGTAAAGGGCATATCACATGGTTTGCAGTGTTCTTTTCTGTTTCTGGGCCCAGAGAGACACAGTGGCTGAAGAACACAAAGAGATTTAAACAGCTTGTGCTGGTTTAGATGCCTGGAGCCAGCACTAAGGGGGTAATTTACCTTTTTCAAAGTATCTTCTAAGCTGTAGCTCACCATGGTAGGCACTGAAAAGCCTTTATTTTCATGGTTGGTCACAGAAATACCCCTATCTGGGTTTAGCAATGCTGACTATAGCAGAAGCAGTGAAGCAGGAGCTTTTTTTATGTTAACTGTCCATGCAGGAACTCATACTGTGCAACATGCTTTCAGCTTTGTCATACCACAGTAAGTCAAAGTGTTTCTGTATTATTTCTCCAGCTAGGCAAACTGAGAGAGCAGCTGGCTCAGGATAGGATGGCTAAAGGACTTTAACCTCTCTTGCCAGGAGAGTGCAACAGTTTTTAGAAAATAGTTTTCTGGCTGGTCTATGTATGCACAACATCACAAACAAGGTGTTTTACTCAGAGCCCAGACACTTTGGGTGCCACCAAGGAGATAAACTACTTTTTTCTCTCTTTTTTTCATGACCCATGATTTAATGCAGAAAGTCCATAGACGCCTTCCCTAACTAGACTTATCATGAGACAACCTCTCACCAGAGTTTCTGCAGATTAAGTTTTAGGTATTTATAAACTATTTTCCACGTTTTAGTAAAATTAATTACTGGGGGAAACTAGCAAAAGTCAGTCTGTATCCAAAAGTTAGTGCAACACAAACTTGGAACATCTTCTTCTCTGCATCCAGAATTTAATTCTAAAAGTCATATTTATTCAACCAGAATAGACAAATAATACCCAATGGCTCATATGTCATTGCCACAAAGTGACAACAATGAACAAATCTGTGAAACAAATTATTCATTAATAACCTAAGCACAATCAATTGAATAAAATTCCTAATAATCCACACAGCTGGAATAAAGCATTTTTTTATATGGAATAAATGCAGAGAAGAAACTAGGTGTTTTATATTTCTGTCAACTGTTTCTCTTCATATACTTGATGCGTTGTGTGTGTGGTGTGTGTGTGTGCAGGCATCATAGTGGTTTTGGATATTAAGCTTAAAATTCAGAATTAGTTTCTTACCTAAAAAAAGATAATGAGGATATGCCACTGGTTATTTGGTTTGGTTTTTTTTAACATATCCAGAGAAGCAGTTCCAGCAGGAAATTATTTGGCAATTCACTTGAATTTTTCGTAATTAGTGGATAAAGATCACTTGCACCCAAATGTATACAAACCTCTAGATTCTGTGAATCCTTCCATATGACTTTAAAGAAAAATAATTTAAAAATCCCAAACTTTATTTATCATTCAAAGTGAGGTCATTGACTAAGAATTATTGAGAAACCAATGTGAAAATCTTGCAGAAAAAGTAACCGTTGCCTAGGATTCCTGTGGTGTCTTTAGACAAGTGGTTCAAATTAGGAGCCAACAGTTAGAACACCTAAAAATTACTGCCAAAAGTCTTTAATAAACACAACTTTGCATCATGAAAGTTTTTAACCTCCTGACTCTTATCTGTTTGTGTTCTTTAAAGCAATGTGAGGGTCAGAGATGGAGATCGGTAGATGAGTTGTAGTATTACATCAAAAAGAGTCTACATAAACATATACACTACTTTCACTTCATTGATGTCCCATGGCCTATACAAAAGCATTGCCTGGTTGATTGATACTGCCCTAAGTTATCATAACCTGCTCTAACATATGTTCATTACATTTACATAAATGAAATACGAAGGGACTGATTTTTGTGGGTCTACCTTTTGTACAGAAGAACATCTCACAGAGTCTGCTTTAGCAGACTTCTATGTTTCCTCAGTCTGAATTCACAAAACGTAGCAATTGAAAAAAGGGCTGGGCCATCATTTCAAGTTGACCTGGAACTATAAAGGAAACAATCCAAAAACACCTTCAAAATGTTTTATAATCTATGGAGAGGAGTGTTGTTTACCTTTTGTTTATCTTACTCGGTACACTGAAAAGATCTGACTTCTAAAAGTCTGCAAGTTGTTAGCAATTGCCTGAGCAATTCAGATACTGCCAGCTGCCTGACAGCAAAGAAAAACTTGCCAAAGACCTGAAAACACGACGGTGCATGAGAAGAATGAGATGTTTTTGAAACTAATGGAAGTTTTGTTATGTAGGCATGTACATTAGACAAGTATGCTGTTCTTGCATTAAGAGTCTTTATCTGGTTACTTAAAAATGATGGTGATAAGTTAAAAAACCCTATTTAAAAATAATTTCACATTAAAAGCTATTTACTCTCAGGTCACCTCAGTTTTCTTAGACAGAAAAACTGCAGGCAGGAGAGTTTGAAGTACAGTAATTTCGGAGGCAAGTAGCAAGTAGTAGTCAGTCAATGATCCTCAATTCTGCTCATAAAAAGCTATCTAAACAGCAAAATCTATAAATAGATAAGTGAATGAATACATGCGTACACATATACAAATGCATATGAGTTCTTTGTGTGTTTGTCATTTTACAACTTGGTTAACTTTCTGTTCAAAATTTTTTTTCATGTTTCATCATGAAAGAGACTTTGTTTTGCATTGTTTCCTCTTTCTCTTCGGGAGAGGAAACAGACATATTTCTGTATATTTTTCACTTCACTTTAAATGGTAAGAGAGTCATAGTTTTCTAAGACAGATGTACAAGAAAAAGTAGAAATAAAAGGGAGGAAAGAGCTTGAAAAGTCTAATTGCAATTTTCTGCAGAAATTGTTGTGCCCTAATTTTCCAGCCAAATTTTACTCCCAGTCAGACATGTGAAGTCCACAGAATTGTTTTAAAATCTATAAAACTAGATTTCCTTAAAGTACTTAAAAATAGTAAGGAGTTTCAACTCTGGTGTATCTACATAGAGATCCCCAAAACTATCTGCATTTAAAAAAAAAAAAGTAGTTAAGTGACAATGTGTCAAGTCTGCAATCAATGAGAATGCTTTTGAGAACAGATTTATGAATATAGAGGGGTAAAAAATCACTACATTATTAATAAAACCTTTGGCATCAATATCAGAAAACAGAGTGAATAACAACATTAAACATGCGCTGCAGATTTGCTTCACTTTCTTTCACATAAATGATGTATTTACAAAAGAAGATAACTAAATGTAAAAAAAACAAAAAACAAAAAACAACTAAATGAAAAATCATGCTGCATTAGATGACTTTGCAGTGGAATGTGCTATTTCAAGCTTGGGACATACTGTGAATACCAGGATAAAATAATCTTTTCAGCACAGTGAAGTCTGAGTACTTTTTCTCTTACTGGCGTGGCAACTGTTGCAGGCAAAGGAGAAAAGGAAAGATTTCCTACCTACACCTCCCCTAGGTGATATGTGAGGAGATGGAGAGGATTGAAAGGACAGATAGAAAAGCAGGTATTTTTGGACTGTTTGACAAACACTGGTCTCCCTGAAGTGCATGTTTTGAAGACTGATCCTCCTCTCACCCCGGGAGCAGTAGCAAAACTGAGCCCAGGCACAGGAGACCCTGCTTCAGCTGCGCCGCCCCTCCCGGAGGTTAATGTAAGGACTCGTACGTGCATGTGTGCAGTAGTTACAAGATCCTGATGGCTTTATGACCCTTGAGGCCTCCTCTTCGGTATGTCAGTGTACTCCTAAGCTGCAGCCACACGACAAAAATTAAACAAGGGTTTGTTGCCTTTGTTGCTGTGGAAATATGAATTCAGTTACTTCAGTTTCAACGGGATTTCCCTCCTCTCCCCCCCGCCCTTGTTTTTGAACATTTACATTTTTAGAAAATGTCAAGAACAGGAGACATTTGTGATAGGCAAAAGGGGAGGAAATAGCCCCCATTCATCCATTCCTTTCCACCAATTTCACCTCCAGCCCCCACCACATTTTTCCTTGTTAACTATGTTGGGGCAAGGAGGTGGGAGTGAGGGAATAAAAGCATTCCTGCATGTCTGGAGGAAAGAAAATAGATAAAGGGGGAAAGTGAAAGGGGAGGGGAAGAGTCGCCAGGGAATTGAACTGCCAGTGAAACGATGCTTCTCCAGCCCTCCTGTTCAGATAATAGTTAACTCGGGGTTAAAGATTAATAGGCAAAGCCAGGCAAAAGCACTGTATAAATGTCCCGGGCAAGCCGAATGTGTGTGAAGTGCCTTCTGCTCCCCAGGCCGACGAGCTGCCCTCTCCCGGCCCCTGCTCAGCGGCATGAGTGGCCCGCGGTGCGCGCTGTGCTGCGGCTGGCTCCCCGCGCTGCTGCTCCCGGCGCTGCTGCTGCTGCTGCCGACGCTGCCGGGCGCCCGCCTCGCCCGAGGCTCGGAGCCCGTGCTCTGCGCCCCCTGCACCCCGGAAAGGCTCGCTCTGTGCCCGCCCGTCGCGCCCGACTGCCCGGAGGCTTCCCGGCAGCCCGGCTGCGGCTGCTGCCAGACCTGCGCCCTCGGGCCGGGGCAGCCCTGTGGGGTCTACACCGCCCGCTGCCGCCTGGGACTCCGCTGCCACGTCTCCTCCGGGGAGCCCCGGCCCCTCTCCGCCCTCATCCAGGGGCACGGGACGTGCTTGCCCGCCAGAGAGGTCGGAGGGATGCGCACGGAAGAGCCGGCAGGTACCGTGCCATCGCTCCGCGCCGCCAGAGGGGCAGGGTCGGGAGCTGTGCGCCGGGCGCTGCTGTGTAGCCTCGGCCGAGGGCAGGCGTGGGTATTGGCAGGCGCGATGCAGCGCGGCTGGAAAAGGCGCTGCGGGCTCTGAGAGCCAGAGGCTGGGAACAACGAGCGAAGTTAGGCAGGCGTTTGAAAACTAGGGAGGCTGGAATGCACTTTCCAGGGAAACGTGCTCTGACCTGTTCGAGGTGAGGTGCATCCTGGTGCCAGGCCTAAGATGTTCACAGCAAGCTGGTATGCTACAGTCTGAGAGCATGAAAACCCTAAAGCATAGTGATGGGACAATGCAGAATAACCAGAACAAAGTATTTGGGGGGCTGCAGACAGTTTTTCTTTAGTAGTAAATAGTAGCTAGAGTAGGACAAATGTTTTATAGACTTTGCTTATGTCCTTCTCTAGAAGTCATGATAGAGAATGAAAAGACTAAATAGGCTTTGTGCCTGGCTTCATTTCAGGAATAAAATGTATCTGGAGTAGCGGAGTGCTAGCCAAACTATCTTGAGGCAAAAAGGCATCTCAAGCATCTTAGACTATAAGATGGGCAGGAATTTCTTCAGTGTTATTCCTTTATTTTTCGACTTATTATGATTATGATTATTATTTTCATCATCATTACTGCTATGTCCATGAGGTGGTGATTAAGGTATCTTGGTAGCATTACAAAAATAATCATCATTGACATAAAATAACCATAGCCATCAGTAGAAGTAAGTGGAGTTTCTCTTGTACTTGAATGGGTGGGGTAGGCAGAGAACAGTGACTAAACTGAGTATTTAGGCTACCTGCATTCAATTTGATTTGATTCTTTCCAGAGTTTGCTTGCTTGGTTCCTTCCTTCCTTTCTTCCTTTCCTTCCTTCCTCAATTTTTCATCTCCATTTTTTCTAGAACATTATCAAAGGATGATTTTTAGTCCATTGCCGGTTTACAGCATTGATCCAGCAAGTAATTTAGACATATAAAATTCTTATCCTATGATGAGTCGCCTGCAATTGCAAAGAGCTTCTGTTGCTTTCAGTGGAACAGTTCACACATGCTGATTTAGGCACAGGCAAGCAGGCCATGATCAGGCAGATCCAAACGTTTTCTGCCAGTCCTTTGCTATTTGGTCTACTGCAGGCCAGCATGAGCTACTGCTGACTCCTGCGAATTGCTGCCCCTTCTTATTTGTGAGGCAAGAACAAAATACAGGATACCATGAGATGAGGTCTGGACCAGTTCCTCTTATGAATAAAACCAGAAATACACCACACTGACAAAAATCTAAATACATTACAAGTTTAAGGTCAGTCTTTTCTCATTTAGCCAAATTTCTACAAACCACCATGATCAAGAAGGTTTTTTCCATTTCCAACAGACTGGCTGCTGCTTCATCTTTGGGATTCAAGTAATTTTGATGCATCATAAAATAAGCAACTTGTTAGAGAATAGCTGCTGAGCCCTTTTATGAATTTATGAGCAAAGTGTAATTTGCTGTGCTGCACATGTAATTTATTCCTACAAGATCTACTGTAGTGGATCTGTCTTAGATATTGCTTTTTTTTTCTTTTGGTTGATCTTTTTCTTCATCTTTTTAACTGTGAGAAATAAATGCAAAATTTCACTGAAGATGTTCACCTTAATATCATTCATTTCCAGGTTCTATTGAACATGATGATATGCCTTTGGAAAGCACAGAAATAACACAGGATCAGCAGCTGAACTATCAATTGAGGTTTCCCACAGACCAGGATAAATCCATCCCCTGGAATTCCATCACTGCATATGAAAACATGAAAGCAAGGAGAATATCTGAACTCAAGAAATGGAAAGAGCAGGTGGGGTTTTTTTGTAAACCTTTCAGAGACAATTTCAGTAGATCCTCACAAAAAATTCTAGCAGCAACATTGAGATGTCAGTATTTTGGGTAGCTGTCAAACCAACAGAGGCTGAAAGTTTCACCACATTTATGATCAGTTTATAACCTGGCCCCTTTATTTACAGGAATCCGTATTAAATTCTTGTACTCCCTTTTTGTTTTAGTTAGGAAAAGGCATTTGTCACTGGTCCAATGCACAGTGAAATAAAAGGGGGTCCTTCCATGTACTTATTGATGAAACACCAATGCAAAACAAAGTATGATTCTCTCTGATCACAAGGAAACACTATTAAGTACATTCATGTAGAAAGACAAAAAGCTCAACAATTGAAGTGGTGTTTGACACTGCAAAATCCCAGCAGGTAGTGAAGGTGTAGCGCCTTCGCAAGCAGAGCTCTGTTCCACTTGAGGGCACCAGAGAACCACAGTTAGACCCGCCCCAGGCAGCAGCACCCCTGCATTACGGAGCTGGGTTAGTCGGGCAACAGAGAAGCCTGGGTTAGTAATGGCCACTGACAAAATGGAAAAGAAAAAGCAAAAATATACTGATCACCAACCTACCTTGGAAAGCCTCACTCCATATCCAGAACAGGACTTAATCACTGATTTAGTTTGAACTGTTATGAACATGTGCTGTTAACTGCAGTTCTGATTTTAGAGCTTCTGTTTTTCTCATCCAGAGCCACAGATAAACCCACAGACTGGAATGCGACAGCTTATATGAGGGGCTAACATGGGGAGGTCTTGCAAAAGAAGAGGTTATGTTTATTTTCACTCTAAAGTAGAAATATTTGTTCAGTCACTTTTCCTTTCTTGCACGGATTCAAGGAACTCTTGATGTACAAAAATTGTGACTCAGAAAAAGAGAGCCAGCAAATTGTGAAAACACTGAATATTGCAAACAGTTCTTCATTCCCAGTTCCAAGAACTTTGGGGTTTGGTCCCAGAGCTACAGAATGGCTCCATGTTGCTTTGGAAACGGTTCTGTTCTGTGCAAAAGATAACAAACATTCAGATGTTTTTTCTTGCACCATCTATATACGTCTTGCACCTATCCTCCATATATCAACAGAGCACAAGGCCATGGCAGCCCTGAAAAACGTGGCAAATCTCACGTACCAGTCTTCTAACATCCACCTCCCCATAACAGCCTAGATTGTACCCTCTGAGCAGTAATGTGTTTACTTAGTACAGGTTAAATTTCCTTGTGTGGCAATTTGAGGTCTAAAATCCCCGTGTTTATGAGGACAGAAAATACCTCAAAGAATGAAAACAAAGGTCTGAATGCAACACCAGTGTTTTCTGGCTGTGTGCCTACTGAAACAAGAAAAACACATACTGGTGTAGATTTTAAGCCTAATAAGTATTTTCAGCTTTTTACTGTCTCTATTCTGATCACCTTATATATAGCTGATCTCCTTGTGATTTTGGTATTCACTATCTGTGCATGATATTCTTGCAGGGTCCTTGCCAGAAGGAGCTCTACAGAGCCCTGTACAAATTGGTGAAGGCTCAGCAGAGAAGCAGAGGGGAGATTTACAAGTTTTACTTGCCCAACTGCAACAAGAATGGATTTTACCACAGCAAACAGGTGCGTGCCTTTTTCCCCCTCTCTGCTCCCAGCAGTGCTGCAACTAGCCTCATACAGACAACCCTTTCATAGCTCTCTGCTCCCAAACTCACAAGTTTGCAACAGGTTGTGAAAACAGGGATACTTAGTAGTGAGAGCAGATGGTTTGTCCTTCTCTTCGAGGTGAGCCGCATGCTGGGGGCTGTCAGCAAGAGAGGCAGGAGTCTTTTCCCTTCACAGAACAGGTGCACTTTTCCAAAACATTTCAACCCTGTCTGTTCCCATGTACTTGATTTGTTAGCATGCTTTAAGTTGACATTAATTCATAATATCTGCCATACTACCTGCCAAAGCCCACTGAATATATAATAATTGCTTAGTAAAAAGTGGGCTCTCAGCTCACAGGCAGTGGAAAACCTACACAGGCAGTGAAAAAAAAACTCTTTGGAGCAAAACTAACCTTCTGAAAGCCAAACAAAAATACTGATTTGTGCCACCTATGGATTAGGTTATTTGCTCATTTCCATTATGCCCTCAAAAAAATCTATTGCGAGTTACCGTGAGAGTAATCTGCAAAACTAACTAAAGCTCTGAACCTCAAGCCACACTCTGTAACCCACAGGTCATGCACTCAAATTTAGTAGGTCTGCATAAATCTGTGTCACCAAGACTCCTTGGTTTTGGTCATGGCATCACGGTGTGACTCACTAACACTGTGACCTGGGATCTAATCAAGCGCAAAAAGACATCTTAAGCCCCTCCCCAAGAAAAAACCCCAAAACATGCCACCTTATTTGTCTCCTTGTGTGAAGAGACAGACAATTGAGTCACTGATTGTACCAAATTGTACACCCAACCAGATTGTATATTCTGCCATCCTTCCATTTCTCATATTGGCACTGGAAGATATTGCTGCTTACTACTGTAGTTTACCAAGGACTGCACAGTTTTAAATCTGAAGCTGCTCTTGTGATAGCTGAGCTTAGGTCTTGGCTCCCTAACCAAGTGTGTTGTTTAGATGTTCTGCAGACCACTGCATTTAAAACAAGACTGTGCATGGCAGGTCCCCACCTTCTGATCCTAATTCTGTCCGACACCTCTGTTTGTGGTACCTCACAGGTAATCTTACAGCTACTTATTGTGATTTTTTTTTTTTCTAATAATATTCTAGTGTGAAACTTCACTGGATGGAGAATCTGCTGAATGCTGGTGCGTCTATCCAAAAAATGGTAGAAGAATTCCTGGATCTCCAGAAGTTAAAGGAGACCCAGAATGCCAACAGTATCTCAGCTCACAAGAATAAAACTAAACACCAAGGTTTCTAACACCAAGTTTTCTGTGGGGCCCGTTCTAGTCAGGAGCCATTCCAGTCAGGAGCCATTTCACTAAAGTAGTCTTGTGCACCTGACTTTCAGTGTATGAGTAACCCCGTAAAGTAACATTTTTACTGCACTGAGATTGCAGTTTAAGTGAGATTGGTGTTTAAGTGACAAATACGAGTAACTGCAAGATCAAATCCTATAATTTTTTATATTTGTTTGTATAATATTATATATACTCTCACATGTAAAGATGATGAATTATTTATTTCGCAGTGCATATATTTTTGTCTCTATGTGTTGTTACTAATTTATATTCTCAAACACTTCATAACTTTATATTTAAACACTTAATATTATTGCGCTTAAATATATGTATCATGTTGGAGGAATGTTGCTACTTAAGACTTCAAATGGTATAGATACTTGGAAAAACGGCTTGTAAACTTGCATTTTTGTACTACATATTTATAGATGTAAAACTGAATTTTTAAAAATAGATTTTAGTGGAAAGCATGCTTAGAAACTTATTTAAAACCTGGTTTGTGTATATATTATGTTACTTTTGCACGTCTGTTTCAATGCCAAGCTGTTTCTTAAAAAAGAAAGATTATATACTGAAGCTCCTGGTGGGACACTATTTGTATCCATTTTTTAAACATGCACTGGATAAATGGCAAAACACAATATGATATTCTGCACCACATTTGACAGGTGTAAGTCGTTCACATATTGACAATGGCATATTATTTAAAATGGGCTATTAAAAGTCATCTACTCAGCCCTTGTGTCTTGTTTTCTGCTTGCTTCCCTTCGACAGTCTGACCTCAACAGGAAAACAGGCAAAAATCTCACAAATCTGTCTCCTGAACGCCATACTCCTTTTTCATTCAGTGAGTTTCCTTCCTTTGGTCTCCCTGCTCCGTTCGCCTAGTCCTGTTCTCTCCAGTCCCAGCTGTGCCATGAAGCTTCCAAGGGAAATTATTATAAGATTTTCTGGATAGGAAAGCTGGATGCCTTTCTCCACTCAAAAGCCCAAGGCAGAGGTATTAGTACATTTAGAAGACAACATCAAGGTTAGAAAGAGCCATTTCCTGCACAGGAAGTCAGAGGTTATAAAAAGGAGGCTGGGAAAAACCCAGCCTTACACGTTCTTCTGAAAGCAGAGAAGAGGGTGCACTTGGCTTGGGATATGGTCCATTTCTCTGCCCTGCATGTTCCTTTGACTTAGTGATTGCAGAGAAAAAGAGAATGCAAGTGACTGCCATTCCAGCTTCAAGCTAATTTTTTCCATGGAGAAACCGGTATGGGAGTAAGCAAGTCCCACAGGTGAAAACAGTCTGCACCAACCCTTCATATGGAAACAGCCTGAGAGGAGAGTGATAACATTTTCTAAGAGTCTGGCAGAAGTGAAAGCCTAAAATCCTCCTGACGTTTTTTGGTACAAGATTCGCATTTCAAATGGGAGAGGGAAGCAGCTTGTAGAGACTGCAAAGCCAAAGCGTGGAGATCTCTGCTCTCCCTGCCACATTTTTGTGGCATCATATGTTGCGCTTTGCTGACTGTGTTGGCTGTATCTGCATGCCAATGTCTGCCAATCTGATAGATGGGGGTCTATTAAACTGCTCTAGATCTAAAAGTATGCATATACTTCCAACCTCCTTTGTGAAGTCTTTTGAGATCTTCCCAAGGAAAGCACTGCAAAAAAGCAGTTGATGGTATTGGTATTGTAGGTAGTTAATATCTAACACCCCTGTGATGAGCTACTGTGAGACCTGGCTAAAACTGTGTTACAGCACCACATACGCTATGCCCAAATGCTTGGCAATCACTGTATCAAAATAATGAAGAAGCAACAAATTTGGGCATAATTTTCGAGTCCTTTTCAGGGAGTCTACTCAGCAGTAGTAGAGTAGAACAATTGTCATAGCATTGCCAAGGGAAAATGGTGAAGAAAGGAGGGAAAATCAATCTCACAGCTACAGCACACTCTTAAGAGCACTCTGACCTCTCACCTCATAGACCTTGTGTAAAGGTTATTTCTAAAGAGCAGAAATTGATTCTTTTTGTTGGGATATTATATATATAGGGGAAACATTCATAGTGTTAATAATAGTCTATTTGCAGAATAGCAATCCAGTGGACAAAACTTCCAGTGTTTTGCAGGATGGAAGGTTCCCATTCTAGCTGTAAGAAATTGGAATTTTCAGTAGGGACAGGGGTTTAGGAGATACTCTTTCCTCTAATTGTTAAGTACGAGAAGCAGAAGTTACTTTGCACAACATTCAGGCGCGACAGGCCAATTTCTTATAAGTGTTTAGCCCCTTACTTCCCCCTGAAAGTAGCCGGGGAGGGGTGCCTCATCTGCAATCTGGCCTCCTGTGACATCTTGCCAGGACTCACTAGGACAGACATCTGCTGAGCTGCTCTGGGATGAGCTGTCTGAATTGGACCAGACTCTTCCATGTACTGGGATTAGGACTAATACAAGGAGGCAAAGCAGGCAAATTTTATCTCCCCTATAAAAATGCTGCCGAGATCTTGGACTACATTTACACCATAGATGACAGACATCATGCTTTGTCCTAATTTTTGTGATCAGCCTCAAACATCAGGGTGAAAAATCAAAGGTCTGCAATTTTCCTTTGTTTTACTTTTTCTGTTTGTGGAGCATTTTGGTTTTGCTTTTTTTTTTTCTTCTTTTGACATGTCTCAACTGGCAGTCCTGGCTTCATTGCATGCCTGCTGCAATGGGTCCTCCTGTGCTGGCAAGCCAAGCCTGGTGGGAGCAAGCAGGCAAACAACGAAGGTGTCACAGGATATTCTTAGTAGCTCAGGTCACCTGGTGTGTAGCTGGATGTGTTAAGGAGATGTACTGATCCTTGTTATTTCAGCTCCCTCCCTTCATACTCACTTGCATTCCTCCTACTCTACCTAAAAAGAAATTAGTCGGTGGGACGGTCTTAGATGAGCATCTGTAATGTTTGGTTCATGTCATCTGAGAACCCTACCTACCCAGTTTGGGCTTCTTCCTGCCAAAACCCTGCCAGGTTTGCTGCAAAAGGGTTTTTTCCAGCCATGCCTCCTCCTGCCCATGGCCTACTGCCAGCTGCAAAATGCACATAGCACGGAAATGAGGTCACTGCCCTCTGCACTTAATTTTCTACCTGCCATTTCCCCTAAAGCTGTCCAAGACAACCAAAAATCACCTGATATTGGGCTCTGCTCATACTGAGTCAGTTCTGCTCATTGCTTTGGTGTACAGCAGAGACACATTTGTGTCAGCTAGAGTGGGCAGAAAGTGAGGGGAGAGAGAGGAGGAAAGAAAATGGTGGTGAAGGGCAGCCAACACTAACACTGAAAGTTCATCAGCATTTCTGTTACTTCTCTACCATAAAAACAAATGCTTTGGAAAAGCAAAACTTAGTCAGGGAACAACTTCCTGCAGACCCAGACCAAAATACAAATGAAAATTAAGCCTTTTACTTTACAAACATGTTCCTTTGATCTTGCACTTGATAATGTGAGTCTTAAACAGAAAAAAATTAAAAGCTAAACAGAAAATGCATCATATATAACTTTCTTTCCTCAGAGAGAAGAAAAGTGGGATGAAAAAGAATGGCACATGGCAGAGACTTGTCACAGGATTTACTGCATTTCTGGAAAGCGCTCAGCTCCCATAGCACTAGATATTACAAGGGAATCCCAACAAAATGCTAAAACAGAGCAGTTTTTTTTCTACAAAGTCGGAAGTAAAGATGTTTGTGCTTTACCAGCAGTCTAGCAGCACTGACTTTTCAGAATTATGTCATTTTTCTACACACATCATTGTTTTGTTGATCATTGCAGAACAACACCAATATCTAACCCCTGCTCAACCCATAATAATAACAACAATAAAAATACACTAAAATAATAAAGAAAAAATGCCTTTAAAAAAAAAGATCCAAGTGACTCACTCCAAGCTAGACTCTCTGATCATGCTGCAAATTGAGTGGTCGAGTCCTGTATGTATCTTTAGACAACACTTTTGAAGTTGGTCTACTTTTCCTCAGCTATCATTCCACTGATAAACCACTAGCCTAAACAGTCTCCCCAGGCTGCACTGAAGACAGGTCTCATGATTTCTGTTTTCTGACACATTTCACATTTATGAACCAATTGTTGCTCTACATTGCACCGACAATAGGACGTGTATCCAGACTGCACAGGAAAGCGGGGTATGAGCATCTTAACAAACACCTAATTGGGTTTATTTGACTCTTTGAGATTCAGGTAGGTGGTATATATTGAGTAACAGTAGGAGAGTTGGTGCAAGTGGAAGGCTTCTCTTACTGACATACCACCCTATATTAACTAGTCATTTTTAGGTTAAAGGTGGGAGGGGGCAAAGGAGAGGATGTGTTAGGAATACAGCCACTTCGTTCTGTATTACCAGTAAGTACCAAAAAACAGACGTGGAGCAGGAGTCCAGACATACCAGCACTTTTACTCTGAGTAATGAAAATAGCTGTGATGACAGCTCTGCCAACAAACAAAGGCTTTATTTTCCCGCCTTTTCTCCTCCCTTGACTTACATCCTCCCCCAGAGTGCAAAGACCTTCTGCAAGGAAGCTAGTGTGAGGGCTCAGGAAGAGGGGCAGCATCCCGTGAGAGAGATGTGGGAGTAAGGGTGCTCATGGATGTTGCAGTAAGGTCAAATGAATAAATTTAAACTTAGTCCATTCCAGATCATGGCTGTTTTATTTTAAAAAGTTTCTGCTCATCTTTTCAGACTCCCTCTTGGATTATCAAGTCTGAGTAGCAGCATGGGCAGCCCAGCAGAGACAAGGGCACATAAGGGAAGGCAAGGTTGGGCACATGCTTGACTCCTTGCTGCTTCCTTACCAGCCACATTTCCCGTCAGGGACAGTGCCTGACCAACAGACACAGCTCTTCTAGCAGAGCCTCTGTGCTGAAGTTCTGCTATGCTGAACACAGCACAGACAATCTTCCTCGTGCTCTGTCTCCTCCAACTGCTGTTAAGCTAACAAAAAGCAGCCTATTTGTTCCTATACTGAGGCTTTTAATTGCATAATTATGTGAATGGTGACAGGTGATTTTTTTCTCTCTCTCACTGACAGTGCTTTGTAGTTCACCAGGCTGATGTGGAGATGCTGAGGTTCTTTGGAAAAGCATCTTAGTGTGGGATATCTGTGGGGGCCTAGAGCAAATGGTGGCTATATCACCACCTTCTTTCATATTTTTTCTGTTTACTGCTACTTTGGCAGCTGAGCCCTTACCATTTAGCCCCAGCAAGGCAACAGAAAAAGAAGATCAGCAATGTGTTACTCGTAGCTTGGTAATAGCAGTGTAGAAATGTATGGCAGGATCTGAGGGCTGAAGGTTGTGTGAAGCACCTCTGTGATGAAATAATAATCAGCTATCCAAGCTCAGTCAGTTAGGCCTTTTTTACTGAGTGCAAGTTACATGACACATAGCAGACATAGGAAACGAGTTTCACCTAGAATATTCTCTATATGGCATAAGCAGGCTAAAATAGCCTCTGCTTTCCAGTTGCAAGGAGTGAGGGAAATGCACTATCAACCCGGCTGTTGTAAGCAAATCCCTCCGCTACTCCACTTTTGGAAGGAATTACCACAAATGGCTGTGGGAAGCAGTCCTTCTCAATGACATTTTCTTTAGAGTTTTTCAGGTTGGCCGATTTTTCCGGATGAAACCTCAGCTTCCCTCTGCAGAGATAATTTTGCTGCCTTTCTTTCCATCCCCACTCATGGAGAGAGCAGTGGGGTGAAACAAGACTTGACAGAAAAAGGCTCTTAAGGAATTTGGATAGGTCAGCAGAAGGGGAAAGCCAGGATGCACACAGCAGCAGGACAGACATTCTGTAAGGATAAACTGAGATTTGCAGCATTGCTTTTGCTAATACCTCATGTCCATTTTTTTTCAGCAGCAATATTCTGCCTTGAAGTCATTTGCGTTTTTTAACATATGTCCGGGGTAAAAGCAAAAGGAAAGTTTTTTTCAGTGAGATTTTCTGTAAGGCTGGTATATATACTTCTACCTCTGAAAAATTTGAACTGGAAGAAGTAAATAAAATGCAGAGTTTTAAAACTAAAGCTTCTTCTGGGAAACAACAAATCTGTACTACTTGCCATTTTACCAGAAAATTTTCTTTTGGGCAAAAAAATTGTAACATATTCTCAATCAATGCATTTCATAAGGTAGACAATCTCACGTGCTGGAACTCGGGTCATCAAACTGCTACATCTTGATAGGCTCATAGGCTCAAAGGATGGTTGAGGTTGGAAGGGATCTCTGGAGGTGATCTGGTCCACTCCTCCCTGCTCAAGCAGGGCCACCAGGGAATGGTTGCCTGGGATTGTGTCCAGATGGCTCTTGAGTATCTCCAAGGATGGAGACTCCAAAACCAAATGGCTAAATATGTTCTGGTTAGAAGAAGATACCCAGGTCCACTGGACATACCAAGAGACTTTTCCTCTAAACGCTTTGAATCTATTTTGCATGCTTGCAGATGAAGCCATTACTGATACTGACCACAGAAATCTTGTCCTTGGAATACTCTGATATCCTTTTTAGATCTTATTTTTGGATGTCTCAGAAAAAAAGAAAAAAAAGGAGGAGTTGGGAAAGAAAAAAGAGTTCCTTCTAATATGGAAGCAAGCATATTCTTTTTGCAGAAATTAATAGAAGTGAAGGATTTCTAAAGGCACAGCAGGACCATATAGAAAAGAGCTACCCATATAAACATTTCCTTTTGTATATTAATGTGCTTTGGCATCCAGGAAAATTGCTCAGTACTTTTCATACTTTAAATAAAACTCCTATTGCTAATATGTGAAACTTCTGTGGAGCCATCCTTGCTTACACAGTTTTAGAGTGACTAGAGATATACAAAGATGATTTCCCAAAAAGTTTGAAAAACCACTACTTAACTTTAGAGCTCAGTTCAATAAGGAATTATGCTGTGTAGAGTTTCTATGGAATTTAGTCATAAAAAGTTCAGACTGTACTAAAAATGAATTAATTCTGGGGTTTTGGTATTCATTGAAGCCTCCTTTCCTGGTGCATAAATAGCTAACACTATGCCCTGAAAGGCGGGCATGTCAAAAAGGTGGAAAAGGATATTCTGGGCTCCAAAAACTATAGCACAGTATACCTATTAAAAAACGGAACTTTCTCAGAGTTTGTATGATAATAGAGCTGCCTGCAGGCAGCTTTAACTTGTATTCTGGTCAAGTATAGGGATTTATGCAGCTATTTATCACCCTTGTTAAAATAAATACTTATTCATCTAGGTTTCATATGGTACCCATGTATACCATCTAGAGACAAAATATGCTCAAGAAGAAATCAGCAAGTTTTGCAATACATACTTTGATCTTTTATGGTGCCTTGCCACGCCAATATTTGAGGTGTAAATAATGTTACCAGTTATAATTTTTTTTCTGAAGCTTCTTAATACTAACTCAGACCACCTTAGTTTCTTGAAAGAGCTTATTAAAAACTAGAAAAAAGCTGCAGATGTTCACTTAATAAAATACACTGCTTGAGCTGAAGACAGTGAAGGCACCAAGACATAAGGGATTTTTCTAATGCATTGGTTTCATTTCTGTCACCAAACCCAAAACTCTCCACTCACTGCAGCTTGTAGCAGGAATCATTTCTAACCTGTACCTGGAGGGAACTTATCTTCCTCTGAACTGATACTGACCCATACATTTGCTTCATGCTGCCCACATTCTGCTGATTGGGTGGAGACCACAAATACATATATTTGTTTGAATTGCAGCCTGGCTCCCTCAGGCACGCAAAAGACCTTTGAATGACAAGTACTTCTGTCTACTGAATTGGACTTCTGTCTTCACAGAAATAGGAATGATTAAAAAAAAAAAAAAAAAAAGGAAAAAGCCACCACTGATTCTTTCATTTTTAAAAAGTTATGTATTTTCGGAGAGGGATAATAATGTTATTTTGCATTTCATGCCAATGTCAACTGACAGGAACATCAGATTAACAATGGCAAGGATCCAATACTAGTGCAAGCAACTGTGCTTGTAAAAAATACTTAGAAGGCAGCTTCTGAAAAGGACGAAGCTTTAAATTACAGGTGAGACTTTAATTATGGGGACTATTTTTAAACATGATTTCTGTTTTAAAGACGTCTGTTGGAAGCAAAACAACAAAACAGACTTACACACAGATCTTTTTTTTTCCCCTTATGGCTGTATATTTTCTCTGTTACATAACTAGAGACCATTAGTACTAATAAAGGAGCTGAATGCCATTTCTTAAATATTCATGTAACAGATTGCATGCTTGAATCAGGTTTAGCTCCTTGAGATGTAGGTTTGTTGTGTTTTTTTCACAAAATATATAACTTAAGGACCTCTACTAGCCAGCTTTTTCTATATTTATTTGTTTTTAATGGTAGGAAAAAAACATTAAAAAGTTTAAATACTTGACAAAATACGCAAATCATAAAGCCTGTCACAGGCAGTTAAAACATCTTACATACTTGCAAAATGTGTCCTGCAAAGCAGCTATCTATCACTTTTGGCAAGAAACTGATTTTTGTTTTCAGAACGCTCACCAGACAGACAGTTAATTAAAAAAAAAGAGGCAAAATAATAACTCACTTTAATGAATCCAACCCTTTTCTTATCTATGAATATGTGTCCAAATATTGGTGTATATATATAACTTTCTTCTCACTGTAAAAAAAAAAACAAAAAAAAAAACCCCAAAAAAACAAAAAAAACAAAAAAACAACCAGCGTGTAGTATTTTGCCAACAAATCTTTCCAGGCATTAGATTTGCTTTAGCAACAAAAATACTGCAATAAATCTTCACCTCACAAAACAATCTGTAACCGTATGCCAGGAAACCCGCATTAGCCTGGAAAAAGCATCACTTCAAGTACAATTTTTTCTTACCATGAGATTATAAAATTTCAGTTTTAATGATGATATAAACTCATTTCATTAGACAGAAATTGGAAAGATGTGCAGAACACACATAGTGCTGTTCAGCGAATACATTTCAGTGGTGTTCAGCTAATACATTTCAGGGTAAGGCTTTAAACATTTGATATATGGTGATGGGCTGCCTAGATCCTGGCAAGCTGCATATCCAAATCTTTCCATGTTAGAGCTTCTAGACATTTGCCATTGCTGGCAGCAACAAAGATGGTTGTAATTCATGCAGTAGGAGAGGAACAGGCTCCTCAGCACCACAGTCTCTCCTCCATCAACACAACCCCTGGCCCCAGTGGCTGAAAGCCTGCTGTCCTTAGTCTTCATGGAGTTCTCAACCCAACAAGAAATTACAGTGTTGATGGCTTCTTTTTTCTACAATGACATCAAACATTTATAGAGACACATATAAGAATATATATATTTATATAAATATATAAAATATTTATATAAAATATATAAATAAATACATATACAAAATATGGCATTATTTTCCAGAGAGATGATACATTTCACAGGCCACCTTTCCTTGTCCAGACTTCATTGTCATACAGAATTTTTCACAAAGTACATTAAACGATCAGCCTCAAAAAAAAAAAACATTGCCACAGCCTTCCTTATGTGAAAGCATCACATACCACAACAAAAACAAATCATTTCTCTTTCAATTAAAGAGACATATAACACCATGGCAGACAGTGAATTTAACTCTTTTAACTCAATGGTTCTTATTCTACGCTTGGATGCACAGAAATAATTTCTACCATAGCCAAAGCAAGCAACAATTGTGCGTAGCATAAATGAAATGCGTGGGTCTCAACACCCAGGGTCCACAGTCTCCCCACCTTGTCAACATCGTTTTCAAAAGGAGTTCCTCACACAGAGTATGTGCTTTAGTCGAATGTACCAAGACAACACAGAATAGATACACCTTTTCAAAATAAATAAGCAAATACAAAGGGTAGTACTGTAAGGGCAATTTTTAGTCCATGAATATTCTGTATTAGTGTGAGCAGTAAATGGAGGAAATGTAAGCCCTGTTTCATGAACTAAAGCAAAAGACAGACAGAAGAAAGCTTTACCAAGAGCTTCAGTGCAACTGTTATCCTTTCCAGTGGCATAATTGAGTGACGGATACATTAGAATTATCAATAAAATAATTTTAAAAATATTATCTTGGTATTCGTAGTTATATCAAATAACAAAACTCAATCCCTTCTGGAAATACTTCCTTTGCTTCCCAAGTTCATGTCTCTTACCTAGAACAGGTCAGTGTTTATGCACACAGACATATATATTTGTAAATCATTCCATACCCTTACTTTCTCTTTGCATACAGAAGTATACATTAGAAGTACTGTGTAATATTTGGTATTCACATGTTACATTTAAATAAAGTTTATTAAAAAACAATTATATTAAATACAGTCTAACAGAATATGCATAATATATTTTACAGAAAAAAATAACCATGTCTTTATTTTAGAAATACATTTCTTTAAAAAGTTCTTCGATATTTTTATAAAACTTTTTACCCGTGAAGACAAGTTTCCCATCAGACCTGTAAAAAAAGCTTTACCTTTAAATCCTTGTGGATTTGTTTGGACTTGTTTTTCTTTTTAATACTTTTACAAGCTTAACGTCTATAAACTCTTTAAAATAAAAAACCCAGTATCTTTTGGGATCAAATTGGTCACAGGCCATTCTGACCATAAAAAGTCAGTGGAGACTCCCTGAATGCATTCTGAAGTGCCTTTTGTTTTTCTCTCTCTGGATATCAATAGTGCAGGTTTACATGAAAATTCAAAGTTCCCTACATATCTCATAGGAAGCTCGACATGTGGTCAGCGGCAGGGTGCAGCTGCAACGGCATCCACAGAGGCTGCAACTCCCCACCTGCTGCAAGAGGCAGAGATTGTTACTCCATGCACAGTGCAGTCCACAGTGTTTGCCCAGCCCCTCCAAGGTCTCTGCGAGGTCCAGTGGCCATGCACAGATGCCAGAAGAGCTGGCACCCAGCCCTCATTTGCTTTCCAAGTTATAGCAGTGGACATCTCCTTTTCCCTTCCCATCATACCCAGGAAGTGGCTGTCCATATTTATCCACGCACCAGCAATAACCTCTCTTTCGGCCTTTGGACGGGCGACACTGAAACAGAATAAAAAGACCCAGAAAGCATGATTTTTGTTTTCTCCACTTGTAGTGTTAGACAGCAGGGATTTCTGCTCATTTGATATCTGTACTTCAATATCCTGACCATATCTGACAGAATCTAACAGAATATTTGTTACCACTACAAAGTATTTAAATAGAAACCTACCTCCTCTCCCCATCAATCCCTCTGGGTCTAAGTACTCTGTAATAAAACTGCACTGAGAACTACCAGAAAATAGGCTTATGACGTGCCCCTTATTATATTCGGCAGCACATCTGCCCCCTTTTAATACCATACAACAGTATGGCTAGTGACTGGGACCCATCTTTAGAAAAAAAATTTAGCAGATATAGCAGTTCTCCATTAAAGCACAGGTCTGGCAAAGACAACCATTGCAGCAATAAACACACTTGGTTTGCATGTGTTTACTGGAGGAAATTCAACAGTGTAGCTGACATTTATTAACAGATACATAATCCTTCTGTTATCATTGAGAAAACTGCTAGGTGGACTAGAATTTTACATGTATATTTTCCTATAAAAAAATTTGTGTATCTACTAGTCTGTAACATGTTATCTTTAAGTTAACTGCTGGAATTCGCCAACAATGCTGACCAACCTGAAACTATCACAGGCAATAACACTGAACCTCTTTAGAAGCAGTAATGCAGTAAATATGTCTACTACATAAAGTAAGTAATGCTCCTACAAAGGAACCAAGAATGGCAAAAAGTAGACTAAAGGGAGATAACATGCTACAGGCTGCATTCAGTATGCAACCCTGGACACAGCTGCATACCATGAAGCTCTGTAACCTCTCAAGGTTTTTACCCACTCATAAGACATCTCCAGAATCCCACTATGTTTGCAATGGTCAGCCTTACTGTTAAGACACAGCCTCCTTGTCAGCTCATATTTTGAGATTTGGTGTTTCAGGATTTGCTTCAACTGCAAACAACATCCTGTTTACTCGGGACATACTGACAAAAGAAGCAGTGACACAAGTATACCCAGTCTCCTGAGGTTTTGTCTGTTGCATTGCCAATATGAAGGAAGGTTGGCTAGACTGGTGCCACTTATGTCCCTCAACACTGTAAATCATTCAAGCAGAACAAGTGTTGCCTCCAAGATCGCATTCAGAGTAATTCAAGTTTTTCAGAGGTTCAGGCTGGTACAACCAGGTAAACTTCACCACTACCCCTCAACTTCTTGTTCTCCAGAGTCTCACAGCCATGGCCTGATGTCTCAGGAGGCTATGGCAGTGGCTCATATAAGTGTCTTTTCCATGTACGTGTACACAAGAAAACATGAAGCAAGTGTTGGGCTTCACATGCTGCTTAAAGTGACTGATCCTCTGCACGTCTAGTTTAGTATCTCAGGTGCTATTTTGGGCAGAACTGGGAATACAGATCACTCTGGGACAGCCTGCACCAGCACATTGGCCCATGAACTAACTAACTTGTGGCAGCATGGAGTAGGGTAGGCAGTCTTCACTAAGTCTCCCTTCGTCTCGTGGAAGGGAGATGGAAACAGATCACACATTAGATACAAATTTTTCAAACAAGTCTTAATCTTGTTTATTTTATTTTACAGTAAATTGAGTAATGTTATTCAGCATAACTGCAAATTAATCCACTCTTCCAATAAATTATTGAGTAAAAAGCCCAATGCAGAAATAATGCAATGTCTTTTCTCCTACAAATCTGCAGTCCTTCTGCATTAGCCCTATGAAAATGGACAGCAGCAGGATGACAAGATCCAGCTTAGCATACGTATCAGCTGAGTTTTAGAAGAGGGTGAAGAAGTTCAAATGTACTCAGAGAACAGCTACATTAATAATTTGCTAAACTAAATGATTACCTGCACTTCAGTTCTTATCCGTTACTAAATCGTTAAACATAAGTCCCACAACTTATATTTCTTGTCTCAAAAGCCTGATTAGAACTTACACGTATTCTCCAGGATTTCCACAGATGACTGCTCAACACCCACTGATATCAAGGGAAATCTTTCGTCAGTTTTGGTGGTGAATGGACTTGACTCTAGCTTAAGTCTTATAAACATGTAATGTCTTAAATTCTTCTTGGTCGAAACAGAGGAATTAATAAACAACAGCCTTCGCACAATTTAATTTTACAAAAAAATGAAACTGAGGCAGCACTTCTAGATGTTTTTCCCAACAAAGTAGGCACAGATGGAGCCCAAAGAGCATAGAGTTTCTGGCTGCCAGCCTGGTGCTCTGGCAATGAAACTGCATTTCTGCTAATAATAGTAACATAGCCTCCCCTTTTAGAAGTACTATATGAAGTATGTTACACAACTCTTGCTGATTCATAGGCTTGCATCACTCTCAAAACAAACGATCAATTAAAGTTCTCATGTTGTTGGAGGGTTTGCTTTTAACAGTTGGACAACCAATTTTCACATGAAGTTAGTCTGCAGAAACACCTTTTCTACTACTAGAATATTTTTTTTTTACTTCTTATAGACAATCCATTTGAAAAGAAAAATCCTTAGATCATTCTACAGCTGAAATACCACTCTATGAGAAAACAATTTATCTTTTCCAAAGGGTGATTTTTTTCTACCCACTCAGCCATGCTGTCAGTAGTAAAGCACTTCTAATTGAAAAGCAATGCTTTTATCCTGAAACAGCCAGCATGCATTCCCTACAGAAGTAGTAGACAGGTCATATGGAAAAACATATATATCCAAATATCTGCTCTTACGACTTCTGCATTCCACATACATTTCTAGGCTCTGCCCAGCTATTCTGTATGACGTCATAAGTTTAAACAATTGGAAAACTGCCCAAGCAGTGGAAACAGTAATTGCTTCTGATAGAAACAACAGCTGCCAGCTTTCATGCCACCTGCCCCGCTCCTTTCCATAAAGAAATGCCACAGAGGCATTTGCGGGGCACAGCAAAGCATATGGTATCCCACTGAATTCCTGGTCAGTCCAGAAGGCTCCATGGAGCTACAACCCTGGTCTTCAGGAACAGACAGCAGACAACATTGACATATACCTCAGGCCATTTTGGCTCCTGGCAAGTGCAGCTCTGTTTTCAGTGGAACAATGCCAGCTCACATTTAGGTGAGTATCTGGCTCCGGTATACAAACAAGGGGCAATTCTAGTAATTGCCCCATATAATAATTCAAATTTCATCAAAACCTTTTTTCCCATGCTTGAGGTAGGAATGTGCCTGTATCAACTAATTACGCATAAATATACCGATATATCACAGTTGAAGAGTACACACTTACATGTGTGATATATTAAGATAAAGAATTATAAATTTTAGTAGTTCTGATTTTAAAGTTTATATATAAACACAAAGTGTGAAATATTTTTCATATTATACCCTGACAGATAAATTTATGTTCTTAGAAGTATTTCACAGAGGAAAATTTTTCTCCATGGTTGTTCCTGAAAAGTCAATTTCTAGATATCCACAAATGTCATGAAAAATAAGTGCTTTCAACTTGACTGGAAGAGCAGATGACCAGGAAGGCAGAATATACAAGTGCCTCCTGAATGAGTTTTAATGGTGCCAGACTGATCATAATTTATCAGATTCCTACCATCCCAAACCTATTACATTCTCATCCTACACAGTGGTTTTGGCAACTGTTTCCAGAATTCAAAATGCCTAGCTTGCATTTATTTTTTAATGGTTTACTGTCTAGTTCCCAACCTATTACTCTGAATTCTGTGACAACAGATTATAATTCAATTACAGATTGAACATGGCTGATAATGGCATGAAGGGAACTAATAAAACAGCATAGCATCTGTTAATGAGATTAGACAACCATTCATGTATCTAAAATATCAGATCCACATGTTGATGCTTCAAAAAGAAAACCAAACAAACACAATTGTCGCAATTCTTTGTGGACAGTCAATTTGATCTGGACAGGACTCACTCACTTCTCAAACTGATGGTTGTTTCCTAGGAGTTAATTCTATCAGGGCAACTATAACTTGTGGTCTGTATTGTTGGTGAGAGAAGCAGGCTGCCTCTGTAAGTCCCATCTCTGAGGTCTTGTTCCCAGGGGTGATCAAGGTTCATTTACAGAATCAGCAACCCAAGTGAATTTCATGCAGAATGTTTAGTGGTGTGGGCTCCATTTGTGGGCATCTCCTGCAAGACCCTTAGTCATCTCAAACTACCACTGAAACTACCAGACCTGTGTAAATTGGCAGAGTGCTTAACAAGGCTGGCTAAGTATGAAAGTGTCCCTTCATTCTCTGTGTATGCTGATTGGATGGGCTGTTACACATATTGCAGGAACGTTTCCTAAAGAAGTTTTAAAAGTCTCCAGGCAGCACAGACAATACACAGATGACGAAAGTGTGTATTTGCTTAGTGCCAACACCTTATTCTTGTAAATCAGCTTCTAGGAAAAAAGACTTGGTAAGATTTTTATCGGTCTTTCCTATTTTTTTGCCTTTGTATTTCCTTTTTTTTTGCCTTGGTGATAGAACTATGACTGCACTTTAAAGTACAGACCTCCTTTCAAGTAAGCCGCTTTAATACGTGCTTACTGCAGATCTGATTTGCTACACACAATGCCAAAGATTACTTGCAAACCACTGCATTTTTGCAGACAAAGCAAAAACCTCAGAGTTTGAAGAGAGATGAAAGGAAGATCTACTGAACAAAGTAAATATCAATCTGCAGTCTTCTATAATACATACAGAAGGAAAAGGGCTATGGCACACTTGAGTGCCTTGAATGCAGTCAAACAACGTGATGTTACAGAGCAGCTAAGAAAATAATTTTATGGCACAGGCACAAAACACAGTCCTAGCCTCACTCTGCACAGCAGTCCAATGCATTTTCTGAAAACAAGCAGATTGATATGCAAGCATTGCTCTCTGCTAGTTTACACGCAGCACAACACAGCTGACAAAGGCTTCTCAAAGCTCCAGGCAACAAAAAGAAACTTCCCCTGCTTGGGAGTTACCACCACCTGCTCAGGAAAAGCTGGGAAACGCAGACAAGCTCAGCAGCATGTACCAAAGGTCAAACAGCACTGTCAATGTTGGACTGATGGCAGAAAGCAAGGCTGGTAATCTCACCCCTGTTACAAATGCCTCACCTGACACTGACAGCTTATTGCAGAGCTCCAGGAAATACTAGAAAGGGAAAGACTGTTTCTAAGAAAGCTGGAAGCCAAAAAATTGAGAGATATCATTTCTAAAATAAGGTTGCCTAGTCAGAGGTTGGCCTCTCGCTTCCAACCAATGAACTGCATGAGCTAGCAACAGAGAGTCAACCACTCCTTTGGTTACCATA
Organism: Oreocharis arfaki; assembly: GCA_013398015.1. Lineage (NCBI taxonomy): Eukaryota > Metazoa > Chordata > Aves > Passeriformes > Paramythiidae > Oreocharis > Oreocharis arfaki. Next base: position 17,129 of record VZRR01001055.1, on the reverse strand, counting down.
GATAGAGAGGCTGATCCTCAAACTCAAAAGTGTAAACTCAAAGGGAACGACCTGATAGTCCACAAACAAAATCTGTCCTTGGGAAAAGTCTTAAAGAAACCTTCGAATTCAGGAAATCTTGGAGTTATACCAATAAATATATATTTGGAGGCAGGCCACTAACTAAACACTGAAATTAGATGGGATGTGCACACTAAACAAAGAACCTGGTACATCTTGCACTTCCCTAAGTTCAGACTGAACTTCAGTGGCAGCACTGTGAATGGAGAATGCGGGTGTAGCTCAATCCAACACAACTAAAGCATAAATACCCAGAGTTTCGGTCGGCATTTGTCAAGAAAGGTCCCAACCCCAGAACCAGAAAGGGCTGAGAAGCCATGCTTGCTACAGAGTAACTACTAGAAGTATCACTTTCACGATAACATGACTTGGATTTTGGAAGCAATCTGTGTAGCACATAAAGGACAGATACATACCTTTCTCAAGTTGCTTTATGTAATATGATCCAGTGTAGTTCTAGGAACTCCTAAGCAGCTATTTACAATTCAAAGCATTGATCTATTGCAGTCATATGGTGACTGCAACATTAGCTCAGTGGGTTATTGTAGAGGTACTGCTTTTTTTAAACCAAAGGGCATTAGTATCTAGGACACCAGCCAACCAATGTGCGATTAGGTATGAAGTTTCTCAAATGAATCCGTTGTCATGATCAACAGGAAATAAAAATACTATCCCCACTTGACAAGGTCCAGCACTATCGGATCAGGTCCTAGAACCGGAAATAAACTAGTTCCTCTGCAAAATTGTATGTAATGCACCTTGCTGGCAAGATACTTCAACAAAGATGCAGAAAAGGTGAAATGCATTCATTGAAATGATCAAAACTCTGTACTTACTTGCTTTTTCTTGTAGAATCCCTTCTTGTCACAATTTGGAATATGAAAGCCTCTGGGACTCAAGACATTCAGGATCTTTAGGTGGTTCAAAGTGTCTTCCATTTCTCTACGACATGGACCCTGTTAACAAGCATGTTTTAGAAAACACAGATGAAACTTCACTCCCAAATTCCATCTTTCCCTCAAGAGTTAATAAATCTTTAAAGGGCAAAAAAGCACAAACCCAAACAAATCCATTAAAACAGAGATGGCTGGATATGTCAAAAGGCAGACAATTCATGAAAAAGAAAAAATCTGATTTTCTGCTTTATTCAAGATAAACTGATTTCTAAACATTAAAGGCCCTGCACTATGCTGAGGCACATATTGGCATTTCCAGTTGAAATCACAGTCACATATACATTTGGGAAGGCTTAACTAGTATGTAAATCACTCACATATAACATAACTTAAGTCTGGAAAAGCCAGCCTAGCACCAAGTGGGAAAAGAAGAACGTAGGCCGCTGGAAATAAACCACTAGATAGGCCTTCCCCAATGACATTTGATTTTTGTGATTCTGCTGGATTTGAAAGCTTAAATGAAATTGATTCAATTGAAAATGAGTGGTTTAGCATAATGTATCTATAAAATACCTCAACTTTGGACAACAATTCCCAGTTTAAACTGAATCAAATAGATGCCGTCGTACAGAGGACCAGCTTTACATAACAGTCTCATTAGATAAGTATGTCACTTTTTTCCTCACTTTCTTCATCTGCAAAAGCCTGACAACAATGTAGTGAGGATTAGCTCTAGGAAAATGAGCCAAAAAGAGCTTCCAGAAGCACTTATAAGAGCATGTCTCAAACACCAACTAATTATATCTCACGGCAGCCCTTCAGGGTAGGGAGTAAAGCATTATGAACCCCACTTTGCAGTCAGAGGAGCAGAGGAGTTCACATTTTGCCAGAGGCCAAGAAGGCAGTCAGTGTCAGCAATGGGATCAGGATTCAAGAGTCGCAGCCTACAAACTCTGTGCCCAGCTACACTCCTATCTAGGTATATCACTGACTGGGTCCACTGGCCCACTTCTTCAGCAAAGACATGAAAAAATTTATTTGCATGGTTTCATGGTTTAAAAATATTTAAGTTACTGCATTGACACAATGATGCTGGTTGTAATTAGTGAAGTAATGGCATGTATACTTTCAAGGGGTAATATTAATAGTTTGCTCACGTAAAGTACCTTTTATGTGAGTGTCTGAATGCATACAATCTCCATAGGAGATTAAAATGGAGTTTTTTTGGTCAGTACAGACCTTCCTTGTTGCCTTCACATTTTCTTTCTGTATCAATCTCACAAGCTCTAAACATAGGCTTTAAATGCCTTCTCTTACTGCTCAAACACACTGACTGCAAGTGACAGGTATTTAGAAATTTGGTCCCAAATTAGGCCTACAAAAAGATTAACAGCTTTTTTAAAATTTTTATTTTGAAGCAAGCTTCCCAAGTCAGCCAGACCAGTATTGAAAGCTAACATGCAGACACAGCTAGAAGAGTACTTGCTGACAAAGGCACCTGTCCCTGATGGACTTATTTCAGGTTCTTAAAGACACAAGCAGCCTCGGTAAACTGGTATACCTTTTCTCATAGACCCAACTATCACTACTCATCCTAGTCAAGAATCTATTTCCTCAGAGCGACCAACCTTCGTTCTTTTAGTGTTGGCACTTTTACTTCACATTTTTGGGAGGAGGACACACTGGAAGGCAGATACTGAAGTGATATTACTAGATGGCTGGACATCAGTGACAAACTGAGAATGAAGCTTCTTTTGGAAGCCACACTCTCTTCAGGCAGAGGTTTTCACCTCATACAAGCTTCAAAATCTTCTTTTGAAGATGAGAAGCCATGTCTGCTTTCACCATGCCTGTTTTGACGAAATGCCAAAGTATCTACAGATGCATTTTTCAGGCCATCTGGCCTAAGGCACAGGCTATCAGCTGGATGTCCAGGAAGAGAATTATTCTTGCCCTCAGATTCACCACACTCTGACTGCCCTGCAAATTCACTGGGCACAGTCACTAGGAAGCAATGACAGCTCATGTGACCATGAGACTTTGCATTTAGGCAGTAGCACCAAACAGCAACTGCAAGTGAAGGCAGTGCTCAGCATGTCATACAGTGACTGACTAGTCAAGATCCTAATACTCAGCTCAGCCTAAGTTTATCTCCCTTGATTTGCACCAGGCAGTGTATGAACACGGTGCCACTACACTCAGTGTGAAACATCTTTTTTCCGTTATTGCAACTCAATTACAATGTTTGCAACCAAGTTTAATGATGACACTATTAAACCCATACCAAGTCCGCTCACACAAGTGTGTGACAACTACGGGGGGAACAAGAACTTTTGACCTCTAAGAAACTTTAGTGAAAGTCATGCTTGTATTGATATAAACATCACTATGTCAGTCCTACACATTTCCTGAACACAATCTTCTTGGTCTGCTGATTGTGCATGCATTTGCAGAGTCAATAGATTTACCAGTTAAACTGCCCTAAAAGACTGCCCTAAAAGGCTGCAACAATTACCACTCTTCAGCTATTTAATGTAGTTATTTATCTTGTCATAGGCACAACAAGCACACATATATATGCTGCATATATATGTGTATATATATATACACAAACACTTATTCACATGCTGGTAAATGGCTTCCTATTTACAAAAATACTTACATATTCAGTCTCTTGTTTGGATTCAGAAGAGAAATTCAATGTATCTGTACTCTGCGAATCATATTCCACTTTATACCGTTGTGTATCTTTGGCTTGCACTTTCCTGATGATATCTATTTTGATGTGTGGTGGATGCAATTTGGAATCTGGCACCCTGTGAGAATTTAGAATGGCCTGATTTTCTACACTGCTGGTACTCCTGTCTTCTTCAGAATCACTGAAATTTCCTTAAAAAAGAACAAACACAGAAGAAACAATGTTACTTGGCTGCCAGCTGTGTCTGCAAGGGTATAGAAACATAGAATCATATAATATCCTGAGTTGAAAGAGACCCACAAGGCTCATCAAGTCCAACTCCTGGCCCTGCACAGGACAGCACCAAGAATCAAACCATGTGCCTAACAGTATTGTACAAACACTTCTTGAACACTGTCAGTCTTGCTGCTGTGACCACTTCCCTGGGGAGCCCACCCACTCTCTGAGTGAAGAATCTTTTCTTAATATCTAACCTCCTATGACACAGCTTCACACCATTCCCTTCAGATCCTATCACTGGTCACAAGCAAGAAGAGAACAGTGCCTGCCCTTCTGCTTCCTCTTGTAAGGAAGCTGTCGACCACAATGAAGTCGCCCCTCAATCGACAAGCCACTATATTAGTCTGTGTGTTTAATTCTCCTTTTTACAAAATAGCAATATGCAAAAAGACAAACGACGTAGCATTCCACGTCAACACCTTTGTTACGAGGCGATCTTTTGTAACTGAAGCACTCTTACGCTCAGCACGGCCTCGCAAAGTGCCCAGCTGCACCGCCTGTGCAGGCTGTACCCAAGACCTGGAAAACAGGCACGGCCACTGTCCCGGGAACCACGGCGGCGCCGGTCACTCACCCCTGGCTGCCCGCTGCAGTGCCGCCCGCCGGCGGCAGGGGGCAGGCCTGCACCGCAGGAGCGGAGGCCGCCGCAGCCTCACCAGCGCCGGGGCGCGGATCCCTGCCCTCCGCCGCTGCTGACTTCATCAGCCCCCGATAAATGTGGTCGGCTTCGGGCACCTATGGGCTGCGGTGTTGCTCTGCCTGTCCCAGGGCAGTAATTTTTTTTTTTTTTTAAGAGACATTAATACTATCAATTCTAGCCCGATGAGGTTCCTGGTTCTAATTAGCCATTTCTTTTTTTTTCCTTAAATTTATTCAACACACAGAACAGGAAAGAAAAAGAACAACACACTTCCATTTCTCTGCTATTAAAATAAAAAAACATTTATTGGTGTGCAAAACACATTTTAAAGTTAATGGTCAAAAAATGCCATTCATTCTGTAGTGGTTCCAAGGACACTGTTTTCACCTTGAGCTTCAAAAATATTTTCTCTTTAAACTACCATTCAAAAAAAGTCAGGAGAAGCACATTTTTCTAACATACTTCATAAGTTCAGTGTTGCTGTACCTTCTAAGGTATTTGTCTATGCTGCATTTCTCTCTGTTAGGAGACTCCTGCAGTGCAACTGTAACTACTTGCACTTCCTCCAGGGAATTTTTCCAGTTAAGGTATTCCTAACAGCTAAGTAATAGCTAAGCCCCACTAGTTGTCTTAGCTGCTGACCACCTTCTTTTTTTTTTTTTTTTTTTTTTTTTTTTTTTTTTTTTTTTTCATAAAANTTTTTTTTTTTTTTTTTTCCCAAGGAAATCCTACTGGGAGTGCACAATGATAACATCCAATTCTAAAATTATACTTGATGACTCACTAAAAAAAAAAAAATCACAAAAGCTGAGAAATTCAGTGCTAAAAGTCCATGTTCGCGTAGTTCACTGATATTTCAACACAGGGCAGTGGCAATATACAGGAATGGGGAAAAGAACCTAGGAGGAAGAAGGTTCTGAGTTAACATTTTGATACTGGCGGTTTTAGTGCAGCCACTGCTGGCAATGGACTTAATTGACCAGGAAAATCCAAATCACAGTGCAAATGGATTAAGGAAGTTTAAGTCCTAAGTCCAAATTTCCTGGCTTTTATGGGTTTAACTCAGACTCTCAGAGGTATTTAAACATATTTTTGGTAGTTTAATGTCCTGTTTTGAAACAGTAGTATTTTTTTTCCCACATTCTCAATGAAATTTGCAAGAAATGAGTCATTAAAATGCTATAAACCTGAATCTAGGTTTTCTTCAAACAGCCCAGATCATTAGTTTTTCTCTTCTACTAAAAAATAAGTAGAAAATATTCTTAACATGCATTGAGTATCCATGACCATGTCTGGTCATTTCAGTTTAGATAGGCCATCATAGTTCAACAGCACTTCTTACACTTCAGATTAAAATGGTCATATTGACACATTTTAAACTGTAAATCATATTTGATTAACACAGTTTCACAAAACTTGGTGTCATGCTTGCTTTACATCCTCATAAGAGAAACAGAACTGCCATGAGAGTTACCTACTCTTTTTAAAAAAGAGATTAAAAGGGTTGTAAATGAACACTACTATTTAACACTTTTGTGCCCAAAAAAACCCAACTGGTAAGTCAGTGGGCTACTACAGTTTCTGTTATAAGGCTACTGTTAAATACTCTACCCTATACCAACTTCTAGCAATTTCTGTGAACTAGGAATGACCGACATTACAGCATGTGATGCAGGACCTAGCTGTGTGTAAAGGAGACTGCATGATACTGCTCAGAGAGGGTTTATACCAGGGACTGTTGGTTTTAGAGCTGGAAGTGGAGTGGTCCTCATGAGGAGGTGGGCACTATGTGTCATATAGGTTCTGGGTACTTCTTCCTTCTTGCACACCAGGTTTGCAACCTTCACTCCTTGAATGTGAACTGTAAGGGTCCTACTGTGCATTTTTTAAGGAATCAAAAGTTCCTACTGATTTCAAAATCAGAGTTCTCCCTCAGCCAAAAATGCAGAAATAAGAATTCATCTGACAATGGATAGGTTTTCAGGTAAGTACAACTCTGTCTTTCCCCTTCTCCTTCTCTAAGTCACTGTTGGAAGCACTACCCCTAGATTAAACGCCACCAACTCCTAAGTACTGGGGAGATGCCTCTTATTTCCAGTGTTACTCCAAGGATGAATAGGATGAACCAAGCTCATGTAAGGAAGGAAGCTGCTCAATGCTCCAATGAGATTAAAAACTTCAGTTAATACCTCAAACTCTCATTCAAATTGTCACAGTTTGGAAGGAGCACATAAATAGTTATAATAAGGCATCTCCTATTCTCCTAACAGGCAGTTAACTGGAGCACTGATGCCACTTTCTCAGCTAAGGAATGGCTACTCAAAGAGGCCCTACAACCTAGAAGAAAATCTTCTGGCTTTTTAAAAATGCAAACAGTGGAAAGCCTTTTGACACACTTTTCTATTAAATAAATGTTAACACACTTGCTGTTGGTTAGCAAACAGTTTAATTAAATGCTTGCATAGAGGGATTGTGCTCTCTCGATCTGAATCCCACGTTTCCCTGTCTTAAGTTTCAAAATCTGCATGCTAACAGAACTTTTTCCAACTGTTCCTTCCTTTTCAAACAAAACCCGTTCTGCGAACATCTCACTTGCAAGACATTGAAGAGGTACAGGAAATCTTCATTTGACCAAAGATTTATTCGCAGTGCAGACAAAAAACAACGTGCTCTTAAACGTGCTGTGCAAACCCTTTGTTCTGAATAACCACCTTTCCAGGCCAAAGGGGTATTTAAATTCGTGTTTTGGTTGATTGGTTGGTTGTGGCGTTTTTCTGGAGGGGGGGGTTGTTTCGGGTTATTCGGGGTTTTTTTGGTCCTTTCTTTTCCTCTCTGTGTTTAGACTTCCCTGACTTACCCACGATGTTGTGCAGGAGTTAGAGCCCACTCTCTGAGTTTTTTGCTCACTCTCTTTCCAGGTAGACCGGGGACAAACAGCAAAGATTTCACTCTCTCTCCCCATCCAGGCTCTGTAGCCCAGCGGTCCCATGCACCCGCAGAAGCCACATGCAATCCCTCCCCCAGTCCCTTTTTTCGGTTAAAAAAAAAAAAAGCAACTCTGCCTCTTTTGCGAGGAGCTACTTCTCAGCATCGGTATTGAAGAAAACCAGAATATACATCAATAAGGTGGAAGAGGTAAATTGCCCTTCCCTTCGGCCAAAGCACACCTTCAAAACGATCCCAGGCTCGGCTACGTGGCTGCCGGGAGAGCCCCCCGCCCACGGGCCGGCAGCAGGCGGGCAGCGAGCGAGAGCCGCTTCCGGAGACAGAGCTCTGCCGTGAGCTCGCCCACGCCTCCCGGCTCGTGCTGCTCCCTTTGTAACTTAAAACAATAAAAGCGATACAAAAATCCCGGCCCGCCCCCCGCCAAAAAAAACCCCAAAATCAAAAAAAACCCAAAAAACAAAACAAAACAAAAATAAAAACAAGAAGAAGAAAGCAGCCAAGAGGGAGAGCAGTGCGAAGCAAAGCCACCCCTTCGCCTCCCACCCTAGCCGCAGCCCCTTACCTGCAGCATGCGGTCCCGGCAGCAGAAAGGCCCGCAGTTTGCCGCCCGCCGTAGCGTTGGTGCAGAGCCCGCGGCCCTCGAGCAGCGCCTGCAGCGGCCGCGCCTCTTCCCGCCGCGGCTGACAGCTGTGCCCTGCGCCGCAGCGCTCCGTGTAGATGCCGCAGGGCTGACCCGGGCGCAGGGCGCAGGTAAGGCAGCACCCGCAGCCCGGCTCCCGCACCCGTTCGGAGCAGTTGGGCTGCAGGGGTTTGCACTGCTGCAGCGCCCGGGCGTCGCAAGGCTCGCAGCGGACCACCGGCCCCGCCAGCACCGCCGCCGCCCGCCGGACCAGCAGCGCCAGTGCCGCCGCCGCCACTGCCCACAGCACGCCGGGCCGCGGCACCATGGCAACCGGCGGAGGGGGCCGCCGGGAACCGCCCCCGCGCACCCCGGCCGGGCGCGGGACAGGCAGAGCCCCGCGCGGGCGCTCAGACGCCGCCGCGGGCGGAGGGAGCGGAGCGGACCGGCGCAGCCCGAGCCGCCTCCGAGAAGGCCGCGGAGAGCGGAGCCGCCGGCCGCTCGCAAGCCTGCCGGCGTGAGGAGGCGGGGAGCCGCGCTGCCGACACTCGCACACCGGCCCTTTTTGCAGTCGCTTGCTCGCAGTCACATCAATGCAGC
>VZRR01001054.1:957435-1012710 GCA_013398015.1 Oreocharis arfaki | reverse complement strand
AAAATTTTTAGTATCTTCTGAAAAGCGGTGGTTTCTTGTGTCCATTGACTTGCTGCTAGTGCACAGTTGTATATAACCTTTTGACTGTATTTCCCATCGTTGTACAATGAGAACAGAGCATGCATTCAGAAAAAGTCAAAAGTAACTAACTTTTGATCTATTCAGGAACACATTTCTGTACTCTTGAGCATAATTTTGGCAAGTACGTCGTAGGCCAGGCTTTCAGTCTGCAGTAGAAAATATTTTAATTAACAGAGTACAGCTCATGATGCTTGTGTCTTATAATAGATATCTTTGTATGCAAAAGGCCTCATCCAGAGCAGGCTGACACATGCGGAATTGTGTTGCTGTTGCTGTGAGCTCTTCATTGGCTCAGCTGGGAAAACAGCAACGTGGTGTACAGGTGTTTCAAGGACAGAAGAAGAATTTGTGAATGAGTTCCTAGAAAGGATGATCTTAACTGTGTTAATCTAATTTTATTTTCTGCATTGTTTATAATCTGTAGCCATAGGAATAATTGTAAGTTTGGGGTTTTTTAAATTATTACGATACAAAGAGCGCATCTTTTTTTAAATCTTGCCTCCTTGTCTTATGTCCTTTTCTCTGTGTTTCTAAGGAAAATAAATGATTGTTCTGTTAAGTACTGAGATGACCAGAAGGCACCAAAAAAAAGGGCTGAAATATTTACTCTGCTGAAGTAAATGGGAGAACTGTTATTGATTTCACTAGGGACAGTATTTCACCTCAAGTCTTTCTGAAACTCATTTGAGTATCCTGCCCCCTCATCCATGCCCACTTCATTGTTAGGAGCTGGATCCATATTCTCCTTGTGACAGTGACATTGCCTGAGACAGCTGCCGGGAAGCAGCGTGATGGCAAGAGTAAACAGTAAACGGGTGGTATATATGTGCAAAAGCAGGATTATTTATGTGAAAATATTCTCAGGATCATTAAGACATAGAGTTGATGGCGTATGGCTTGCATGTGGAAGATTGTATCTTGCATCATAGTGTCTAAAAATACCAACTATAAAGCCTTTTAGTGCAAATACATTGCACTCTGTGAGACAATGCTGCCTTCCACCTGTTTGTTTTTAGCAGGAGTTCCCAGGACTGTAGAGTTTTTTTCCTTCAGTGGGTGTAACACTGGCAGGAATGTGGCAGACTGACCTGCTAACCCCCGGACAGGACTTGGGATCTCAGGGTGCCTTGTGAGGAAGGGTCAGAGGTGGGGAGGGGAGCTGCATCCTGAGTCCTGGGTTTGGAAGCAGGCATGCTGAGGAACTGTCCTGGCCCTGACCTGCAGATACCCTTCAGTTGGATTCCATCCCAACTGCTTTGTAAGTGCAGTGCCGTGCTTTTCAAATTGGTGGTCAATACTGGGTAGGAAGACCTAAGGGTAAGAGATGTTGTCGTGGTGTTTTTTGGAGGAGAGTTAGCATTGAGTACGTGACAGGCGTTTGAAAACGGACGTGTACGTAAATATACCTAAGCATCCCTGCCATCGTTGGTAGTACAGCAGTTTCTAGAAGATTCATTGGAATGACTTTTGTTGAGGTGGTGGCAACATGGCATGCACATGTAGAGGGCAAAAGAGGAAATACAGGCACAGAAGTGCAGTGATTTCTCCAAGGTTGCACAGTCGGTCACTGACATAATCAGGGCCACAACCACGGTATTCTGAGATTCAGTCCAGTGGTTTATGCTGAATCTCATTTACTCTGATAGGATTACTTACATGTTTAAAGTAAAGCATGTGCTTAAGTGCTTTGCTGGATCAGGGCCATATTTGATAAGTTTTCAGTCCTGATGTGAGAGTACATAACTTGACCCTGCATGTGTCTGGCTGGTGGTTCGGGATAACAGCGATCCACTTGTGCTTCACGGAATTGCACAAGTGGAATCATGGTTCGCCTGCTTCTAGAAGAATCCTGCTGCAGTATACTAAAAAAAAAATTCACCAAAAAGGAGCTATAAAAATTACAGAAAGTTGAAAGAGACCAGCTGTTGGAAAACATTCTGCTTCTGTTTTGAGCCCTTTTATGGTTCTGCAGATGGAGAATGATTTTGGACATTCACTACAGTTGAGTAGCTTTTTCTAAACAAACTTTTTCACTTATTGAGTAAATTATATGTCTTGTACTAAAAATATTTAGGGAACTAGTATTCATCCTGGCATATACTTTTTTTTTTTTTAAAGGAACTGTAATTCTTATAATGCCATTTGGAAAAAATGAAAACTCCAAAACCTAAATACATACAGCTCACTGCTTGAGTTATCATATTAAATTCCAGACTCCTTGCTTCATTATTTATCTGCCTACATTTTATAATGTTTATCTCTACTACACAGATTGTCCTTGAAAGATACAAATTTCAAACATACATACCTTAATTTAGGCACTACCATACACATGAGATTGTCAGAGCTTGATGTTTTTGGCTGAAATATTTTTCGTTTTACAAAGGAAGTTCAGGAAGTTTATCTTGTTCTTCCAGAGGTAAAGCAAAGACAGCAGTAGTTTAGTAGCGGCTAAACTGGGGCTCTATGTCATTCCTATTAGCGTGTGTTGTTAGGAAAAAGTGGATTACAGTTATGCAAATGGCTTAAAACTACTCTTCTGCAAATTTAGTGTGGCTCTATATGCATAGGTTTTCCTCTCCTACAGCAGATGGTGAGGGACAATGGGTGCATGTACATGGCTAAGATAGAAAGCTCCATGCTCGCTCATCAGCTGCCCTGCAAATATGCTCGTTTACATCTGGGCTCTGCTCTGGTGCAGATGGGGCAGTCTCAGCTGCTGTGTGCTGTGGCCATGTGTGTACCCACAGCCTGACCGTGACAGAGGTGGCCCCAGCTGATGGGAGAGGGCCACAAAGCACCAGGGAGCTCCCGGGAAGTAGAGGTGTGTAGCAGACACAAATACAGGTCTTGCTGGAGACAATTTAGGCAGGGGATTGGGAACTTTCTGTTGCAATATCAACTCAGTAAATGACATTTTATCGTCAGTATTTTCCACTGATCTTCTGTCACATGTGGCAAGTGTGCTGAACTGCTTCTTTCCCAGAACAGCCAGCCCCTGCCTTGGATATCTCAATACCTCAGGACTATGTAGGCAACTACTGCTAGGGGGCAAAAAAGTTGCCAAAATAGTTGGCTGTCCAGTCCAGCACTAAAATTGTTGGATATATGATTCCTAGTCCTGGAAGAGGAAGTGAAATGAGTATGTCCACCAGAATGAAAATAATAATTTGTATCATCACCCTGCCTTGCATTATGCTGTTTTCCAGGCACAGTCAACCCTGCGGTTTTCTGACGTAGCTGGAGAGCTGGCTGTGAAAGGAAACCCCTGTATGCCACAGCAACTGTGCAAGAACCTGTGGTGCTCAGAATGAGCATCTGTAATGGTGATACTGACTGGATTGTGCAGGGTACAATTTTTCTGTTGCTCAGATAATGCAGCTCCTATACTGATTGTACCATTTCTTGGTTGAGAGTTGGTTGTATCCAAAATATGGTTAGTAGAAGTTAAATTTTGGAAACACTTTTTAGATGTTTTCATTACAGTGGATTACAACCATATTAGTAAGATGCTTGTAATAATGTGCAGTAATATATGTAGAGTTTGAATTGAATGCTTGAAGATATTTAGAGTACTTAAGGTATGTGTGGAAATAACTAGTGGGTGGGGTTTTAAAAATAGTTACATTTTGTAGCAATCACAACCGTGGAGTATGTGCACCATGGACATGGAGACCCACTTTTCACCTCTGGCTCTGGAGTGAGGAAACATTGACCAAATCTGCTGAGGCGACAAGAACCTCATTCCTGTAGTATCACCCATAGTACACTATGTTGTACTTCACAGGGAGGTACCCAGTCCAGCCTAACCTTATAATGAATTATCACAAATTTATAATAAAATTTAAAATAGAAGCCCAGGAAATAACAGCCTGTGTTCTTTGGCAGATGCTCGAGAGGAGGCTCTCAGTTGTGTGATTCATTTGTTGCGGTTTTGTGCAGTGTCTGACAAAGCGAGGCCAGTCAAACTGTGACCTGTGGTTTGTGCTGCAGCTTTTATTAAATTTACAGTTAATACATGCCTATATATTTGTTGAATTCTGATACTCCCTAAAAACCTAAGCAATGCTACTGAATGATGATGATCAAATTTAAGAGGAGAAGAATTTTTGCAGCACTAATCCTGCCTTTTTATCTGTAATCACATTTCTACTGCCGTAAAATTGAGTACTGTTATACAGACCTAATGGCAAGGTTGAATTTTCAAATGCTTCACACTCTTATCTGATAGCTGTGTTCTGTACTGTTACCTGTCTGTGTGATGTATTTATAGAGTGCCAGTCACCATAGTATCTTTACGATGATTGCTACCAAAATTGAGAACTCTGGGGTGAAAATCTAATCAGGACTTTAGATAACAATGTCACACAAGAGCCTTCTGGTCTTTGCCTCTGTGCTCTGTTGAGATGAAGACTTTGATGAGATCATACTTGCTGCCACGTTTTTCATTATTTATTTTTGTAACAAGATTTCTATTTCATATGTTTCCCACTGCATGTTAGCATGTGTCAAAACAGTCCAAATCCTGTTTTGAATGTATTCTCTCTGTTTATACCTGAAACAATGTATTGAAAGTCACAGGCATTACAGAGCAGCTGAAATACTAAACCAAAAGGGGAGACTGTCATTGCACAGCTGCTCCTGCCCCAAGTACCTTGAATATCCAAACAGATGTTTTCATTAACTTCTTCAATCACTTCATGGTAATGGACAGATTAGCTGAAAATACTGTTTTCATCCCATTAAAAATAACTGAGTCTTATATGCAGAGTGATGGAAGTATCACTGATCAGTGCTGCAGACTGAATTGTGTTGGCAAAGGTGTGCTACTAAGACTAGACAATGTTAGTTTATAATTGAAAAAGAAAACAGTTTTAAGCAAACAGTTCATCTAGTTTTCAGTTTGTTTGTATAGTTCATGTTCCAGCTCTTGGCTTCAGTGTTTGCTGTTTACTCCTGCACGACCAGTTTGCCCAGCAGCCACATTTTGTTGAAAAGTTCCATATCAAGAGGGAAAAGAAAAACAATCCAATCTCAAAAGTTGGAAGTTGGAAGTATCCCTTGTATCGAAGAGTTTTTTACATTCACAGAAGACTCATTCAATGTGGGCATCTTTCACTTACTTATATGTGCATTAGATCTTGGTATTTCATGGGAGAAATTTTTATCAATTCAGTGGTTTATTTTCACTTTTTTAAAGTAATAGCTGTCTGGGTCACTACAGCCATATATTATCATTGCTGGCCAAAGGCTTGTGAGAGCCAAGACTAACACTGAAAAGAGTTGTGGCATAGATTAAAAACAAAGGGTGTGTTGGGGTGAAATGCCAGGATTTGAACTGGCAGCCTCTGAAATAAGGGATCAGAGGTCCCAGCTACTGGCTGGGGTGAGAGCTGCAGAGGCAGCAGCACAGGGATCTCCTCACTTTCCTCATCAGCTTCACTAAGTATGTAATTGATGGTTATGGTAAATCATTGTGTTAAAGCAGAACATTTCTCAGACAGATATATTTCCATTTGAATTTTCCTTCTCTACACTGAATATTCTTAAGAGTTCTGATTGAGTGGGCAAACTAACAAAAGGTTGCAAACACATAAAATCACCACTATGGTAGGATTTGTGGAAAGTGAAGTCTACGTGCAGATCGTTTTGGTCACTTGAGGCGAGGTGTCTTCATCCCTCCATTTGGTTTCCTTAAGAAATTTCGTCAAGAGAAATTCTGCTGTGTTTGGCGTTCTAAGTGGTCATAGTTTATATTGTAATTCTGTAAACAGTCAATTTGAAAGAAATTAGATAGGGAGCTAAAATCTAAATAGTTCTAGACATCCAAATTAATAAAGGAGCATTTTTTTTGTTTGTTTTGGGGCAAGGGTTTGTTTGTTTGTTTGTTTTTATTGTTATTGTGGGGGTTTTGTGGTTATTTTGCAAGGAAACAGCATGAGCTTTATGAATCATCCTTTCTATCCCAATGGGACAACTTCTGTATTCAGAGTCACTGAATTATATAAAAGTTTGTAGGTTCAGGACATATTTAAACACCTCAGTATTGATTAACTGTCTAATTTTGAAATGAAAATGGTGTTAAAACCATGCAGAAATCAATTGCTGAATGTTGGAGTAGCTTATTTTCAGAGCAGATCGTATTTATCTGCTGTTCTTTTTATGCTACTCCCCTTATGGTTGTAAGGCTTATGCAAATAGTTGAATTTTTGAATTGTTTGGGATACTGTGTTTCAGTATTTGTTATTAATAAAATTTGTTATTAATAAAATGCTTTTGTTAAACTGTACTTTTATCAGTAAACTGTTTACCTGATAGAGAATTAGCAGCCCACTATTTACTTTCTTTAGATAAAGAAGAATTTTATTAGGCACGGAAAAATCATTTTGTTTGCCTTTGTAGGTTAATGCTGTTACTTTTGTGGGTTCCTGATAAGCATGTGGCTGAAATGATGATGATAATAGGTGGCCATGTAAATATGGGGATATCGTGCTATTGATCTGTTGTAGCAAAAAACTTGGTATTTGTGGTTTCCTACCACAACCCAACATGGTTCTTTTTTCTCCTGTTGTTTTGCTTGATACAGTTTGAAATGTGTAGTATACTTTACATTTAAAAAAAAGCCTATTCTATACATGTGGTAAAATAAAGAGAATTTTACGATGCATTCTCTGCTCTTTTTCACAGCAGAACTGTAAGTAAAAACAAGACTGATCTCAAAACTAAACTGGACAAACCACAGATGAAAATACACTGTGAGGTGCAAACATAAGAGCTTAGTATAGATTTGTACTACAAAGCAATCATGAGAGTAAAAAAAATAATGTGTTTATGCCTATGTGACTTTCTGCTTGTGGTTTTATGAGAGTGTCCAATAGCTGTATTTCAAATGATAAGATGAAGTCATTTGTATCAATTTATTTTGTCCTGCCAAATAATTTGCAATTTCAGGATATTGTTAAATAAAAGGATTTAACAGATGCTTCTGCTGTCCTTTCCTCGTGACGTTTTTAAAACCTGCTTAGAGCTATCTTTATGCTCCCGTGGTGGTGCAGCTGAGACCCAAGGAGAACATGTGGAGTGGTAAATCAGATGCTATGTCACACAGGGCAGCCAGACTTCCTAAACAGTGGCTTGCATCACTGCTTCCATGATAGAGATCTACCTGCTGTTTATGACAGAGCACAAGTGCCTTTGTTTCATTCTCTACTTTCATCTAAGCCTCTTTTAACATAATAGCTCTGTGCTGGGGTCTTGGATGATGCTTGTAAGGTGCATTGGGTGTTGTATGGCTTCTTGTAATTGCTGTTCCAAGGATGTGACAAGCCATCCGTGTGTGCAGTCTCGGTTCTCGGGGTTGTCTCACCTGGGTCTGTTTCCAGCAGTCTCTGACTCAGCTCTCCCTGTGCATTGCTGGCTCCAGTGCAGTGGTTCAGTGCCCCTGCTCACCCAGTCCTGCCTTATGGAGATGGTGATGTGTCCTGAGAGCTTCCCTTTGTGGAATCAGCTTTGTGGGTGCCTTTGCTGTGAGAGGACTTGGAGTGTGCTCTGCATCAGCACATTCCTTGGGTGGCTTTCTCATCTCCCCGTGGCTCTGCTGCCTGCTCTGGCTTGGGCTTGCTGGCTGATGGCACATACCAAAAACCTGACATTCTTGGAGCCACCCACAGCTGGGGCAGAATCCCACTGTATGTGCAGCTCTGAGTGAATTAGGTGAAAGACAGGCAGTGTAATCTAGGGCTGAATATGACTCAGAGCAATTAATCAGAGATCATATGAAAGGAAAAGATGTTCACTAAATACCTACTCAAGCAGGCAAACAAACAGCACTTCAGTGTTGTGCGTACACAGATGTGTGGTATGTCCAGAGTGCAGTTCAGAGGTCAATCTCGCTCTTCTACCTGTAATTTTTCACAAAAAACAGCTATAGAATGGTAGTATGAGCTTCTGTGTTTATTTGGCCTCAATCTGCAGCTATAGCTTGCCCAGTTTAAGTAGCAAACTGTTTTTCTAAATTTAGTTGGCAAACAACTTGTGATAGGATAGCAGCCTTTTTCTGTCTTCTCTGCTAGAAAGTGTTTGAGTAGGGATGGCGAAGATTGGCTTTGACTTCTATCAGCACAAATATATTGCTGGTGATAACATATCATACTAGTATGCTGCCTATCTCCCTTATTCTTGTCTCTAGTAAATAGCAATTTTTCAAGGAAGGTCTCAGAATTTGCCCTTCTGTTAATAGTCTGGTGGAGAGTTTACATACCAGAAAAGAATCCAGATTCTTCACTTGATAGCATATTACAGGACTTGGTTTGTTGGGGTTTTTTTGAGGTTTGTGTTGGGTTTTGTAAAGAAAATTGGCAGCTATTACTTGTAATACATGTAACTAATAAATGTGAAATCGAAAACGTGACTGTTGGACAGTCACACATTTTTAAAGCTCAGACAATGTGTATTGGTCTGCACCAGTTCTAACAAGGTTCCGCTGCTTGGAAAATGTGGAGAGGGGCACTTTGCTCCTGCACAGAATACCTACATTAGGATACAAATATCTTCTTTGGAGATCATGGGTCTCCTCATCATTGCTTGTAACTTTAGGACTACTAATTAACTGAGTTCCATTATAGTGCACCCTGCATCATATTCTGTGTTATTTGTGTGTTTATGCAGAATTTTTTCTAAATAGAAGCTTTTAAGGTTATTCCATCGTGAGGCACAAGTGAGAGACAGTGATAAAGAGCTTAATTCATTATGACTAACTGCAGGTGAACACTGTTGTTATGCCTCATTCTGAGTGTTTCTATGACTCAAAAAGGACTCCATTAAAATACCATGACGTCAATAGAGTATTTTAAATGCATATGAAACGATAAAGTCTAGAAATCATAATAGTATAAGTATCTATCCATATAATTTTAGACTAAAAAAAGCATTTGTAGATGTTCTGAGTTTCATTTATTCTCTGCGTGGGTGAGACCTGATATCAAGGATACATTTTGCTTTCTGCTCCCAGATGTAACCCTTTTTTTTTTTTTAAATAAATGTGAAAGTAAAAGAAGGAAAAATATCCATGGAGGAAAGTTATTCTGGACCTTCAGACTCATGAAATCAGATTGATACTTTGCATGTGCAGTGAGTACAGCCAATGCACCACAAATCTGACACAGAATTTTGACAGTGAGAAATCTTTGGTCGTCTACTTCTTTTTAACAGTATTCTTTTCCAATTTTTCTTATTTTGCTCATTCTTAGTTTTTCTTCATCTTCCCCAGTTCTGTGGTAGGAAGCAGTCTTTTCATTCTCTGTTGCCAAAGGAAATGGCAATTTATTGATTTAACAGGATAGAGACACGGATGTGAAACACCTTGAGGAGAAAGAGGGAATGGTGGCTTGGGAACACCGATAAATATCTGCAATTTGAGGATGATCAAGTGTTTGCAGTCTCTCTAAGTTCCTAAACTTCTTCATTTTGGTGGCAAGAAGCAGAGGGAGAAGGGGGTTAAAATACATGTTATTCCCATTTTAAAATTTCCTCTACATTTTAAAGAATTGATATTTGGTTCTCATTTGATCAAGAGACAGGTTCATCTCTGCTTCTCCATTTGGTTTATGGCACCCAAGCAAAGGAGCTCCTATCTGCTGCCTTTTTTTCCAAAACTCTAGTAGCCAGGGATCTCTGAATGCAGAAATAAGAAGTAAGAAGATTTAAGATGATGAATCTCGGTATGTATGCTAGAGCAAGGCCAGTTGCTTATTGATCCCAGCTACTGAAGTTTTCCCTGTGAAGCTGATTTATGTTTATCTTTAAAAAAAATAATCAATCAATGAGACAAACAAACTGAATTTCGTGTAAGAACTGACTTAAAACATATTCAGCTTTTTCTTTCTCATCTTTACTTTGTAAGAAAATCTTTTGTGGACTCAAAAGGGAAGGGTGCAATCCTTCTCTTGCACGTAGGAATATACTCTCTTTGAACAAGAGAGTTATATCTGCTTTTGAATTCAGCTTCATAAACTTGCTGGGAAAAATTCAGCTGAGAGGGTATATTTAGAAATAGTAGGTTCTTGGGCACTGAACCATTCATTTCTGAAAAGGATAAAGCCAGTTCTTTGTACCTGCTGACAAGACAAAGGAATCAGTGCTGCTGCTGCTATGTTATGTGAGGACAGGCTGTAGTGCTGGCAAGTGTTAACTCTGGCTGGTGGAAAACACCAGTTCTGCTGGGCCTCTTGTCCTTACCAGAAGCAACACATTGGCCTCACTGGTTTTGTCTGTACTTTTGCTAAGTAAATGAATGATTATTATGTTTTCTCTGGCTTAGATGCCAAACAAAAATGAAGGAAAATGCTACATTCAGCCAAGAAGGTGTAGATAATCTTCACGTCTGAAGTGTGAAAGAACTGGCACATAAAATTGCAGGTCTGGCAGAAAAGTTTGGGGGTTTTTTATAAGTACCTTATATTGGAGAATTTATTTTTCTTAAGAAAAGAAGACATAAGAGACCTGAAATATCTGTGGCCTCACAGTAATAATGGATATAGCAGGGTGAGAAAGAAAACAGTGTTGTTCCAAGCATGGCTGTACAAACACTGGCCATGAGCTTAGACTGAGAATGAAAAGAAAGCCTTTCTCTCCAGAGGGCTGAGCTGCTGAGGCAGCCTTCTCATAGGGAAGGAGCAGGAGCCACTTTTAAGGCTCAATTGATGCTAAATGTCGTGTGGTTGTGTGAAACACAGGCCATGGGGTTGGCTGTACTTTTAATCTTGTTTAATGTTGTTCTTTTAGGTTTCATCTTTACATTCCTAAATAGTGATATTGATTTTGTGTTATGCACTCTGTGAGTCTTAGAGTGAGTCTGCGAGACTCTGGACAAGGCAACCACAGATGTGATGGTTACTTACACACTTAATAAAAATTTTTGAGTATTGAATAACAGCTAGTAAAGAAAATTCATGTCCAAAATCTAATTTTATAGTGGAAAACAATTAGAAATGAGATTTATAGATGGTGGGTCGTTATCTATTATCTCGTCATGAATGTGGAGAGACTGCTTAGTTCTTCCTTCAGAAGTGGTGAACTTTTCCTTGGTGGTTGTGAGGACGGAGGGAAAGGCCTTTATGCATCTGAAAGAGGTGGTGGAACAATCCACATCTGGAACCTTGACAGCCTCTGGAAGTGTGGTGTTAAATCATTAGATAGTTTGTCTTGATATGGGAGTTTTGCAGGTGCATCTGCTTCCTCACCTCCATGCTCTGCTAACTGCCTCAATTTTTGACAGCACAGCTTTCCCAGGAAATATGCTTTGTATTTTATCATGTGGTGTTCATTTGTATATATTTTTAGTTCATTGTAAAAAAAATAACAGCATAATTACTTATCTACTCTCTTAGGGAAATTTCTACTGTCCTCTATTACCATCATTATTATTAACGTCACATCTTTTTGATTGTGTAATTGATTTTGTGTAATTTGATTGATGTAATGATTTTTTTTTCCATGTATTTCCTTTTCCCGGCTTGTTATATGATGGAAAAATGTAGGCGGTATGTTTTTTCGTCTTAAACAAAGATTATCTGTTTGCTTCTTGAAATGGTCCTCTGGTTGGAGTATATAAAATTGAAGCTTCATCCAAGTAATTTTCTTTGAAATAAGGGTAAACCTGCAGAAGTTGTATGTCAGCAAACAGTGTCTTGAGAATTCTTCAACTGGAGTGGAATCAGTTTAGTTATTGTTTACTACAGACGTGGCCCAAGTTTGTGGCACAGAGTCAAAGACCTGGTAGATCACAGATCTCTTTGAAAGCCTCTCGCTCATAGCACTGGATGTGGCACACTGATGTTTTTTGGATGTGTTCATTTGACTGA
The DNA here is from genome assembly GCA_013398015.1 of Oreocharis arfaki. Lineage (NCBI taxonomy): Eukaryota > Metazoa > Chordata > Aves > Passeriformes > Paramythiidae > Oreocharis > Oreocharis arfaki. The sequence goes on along the minus strand of VZRR01001054.1, from coordinate 1,000,768 downwards.
GCTGGTTTTGACTTTCAGATTCAAGAAATCTTTAGATTAATCTCAGAAGTTCAGAAAAAATTAACAATAGTAAATACCTGCTAGTTCTGAGGTTTTAAGAATTAGGTGGCTCCTTCTGAACACTGGTAGCCTCATGTTTAGATATCTGATTATTTGCATTTGCAGCATGATTTTGTGGGAATAAGTGAGCTCTGAAATGTACTGTGAAGATCTGCTGCTTGGCTATAAGGCAGTTTAATTGCAAAAGTCTTATTGCCAAATTTCATTGCTCCTATTTCTTAATATGTCCCAGGACAGGTATATTAATTTTGTGCTATTAAAGTGTGATTAAAAACCAGTATAGATTTTTTTTTCAAGATTCTAGCTTTGTCTTTTTTTGAAGAGTGGGTTGAAATTCTTGAAAATTAAACTTTGTAGCAGGTGACTATAGCTGATTAAAAGTTTTCTTCAAAACCTCAGTTGTCCAAAACGTTTATTCTTCCTGTTTTGGCTGCTAAGTACTAACAATGGGATTTTGTTTATGCTTGTGCATCAGAATGGGTAATGAACTATTTTATCTGGATGAAAAAAAAAAAATTAAAAACCCGTTATTTTTCTTGTTAAGTGGACTTTAGAAAAGGGAATGTATGAGGATTTTGTAACATCCCAGACCCCTGAAAATAATAATGCATTTATACTTGGGCTAATGTGTCAAACACTGTTTATGGTGTACTGATTTGGGATATGGGCTGAGGTCTGGCTGGCAGGGAAGCACGTCCCTTGGCAAGGACCAGTGGGTCCTAGTGGACTGAAACATAAAAACCTGGAGTGAGAGCCTGCACAATGGTCAGTACCTGACACGCTCACCCTGTGATCAGAGGCTCAGGGAGCAGGACTTGACCAGCCTGGGGAAGGGAAGACTTCAGGGGACTTGACAGCATCTCCAGTACCTGTGAGGAGATGGAGCCAGGCTCTGCACAAGGGCTCACAGCTGGAAGTTGAGAGGTAGCAGGCACAAGTTGAAGTGAGAGTTTCAGACTCTGTGTAAAGAGAAAAAAAATCATTTTGAGAATAGGAGAGTATTGGAAGAGGTCGCCCAAAATCCTTGATGGTTTTTAAGACCTGACTGAAGAAAAACTCCAAGCAAGAAGATCCTCAATTTGGTGTGGCCTGTACTTTGAGCAGATGTTGAGTTTAGAGATCTCCTGATGTTGCTTCCAGCATGAATGGTCCTAGGGTTGTGCAAGGTGAATAGGCAGCAAAGATCAATTTGATCCTGCTTGCACTGTTGTAGAAAAACAGTTGTGGAAGAGTGGCATTGCCTCAGCCTTTGCCTGGCAGGCCCCTGCAGTGGGAGAATGAAGCATTTGTTTCACATCTAGGATAACCATCTCTGCTCTGCTGGGGAGGAGTTTGCTCTCAAGTGAGAGTGAGCTGGTCGCTGTGACCTGTCTAGACCATGGTGATTTAATACAGCTATCTGGATCCCTCTGCCTTTGTAGATGCATATTAACTCATGACATCCTAAACCAAATGATTTCTGCTTAGCTCCATGTAGCCTTGCTGTAAGGGATTTCTAAAATGGAGCCCATCAGTTTGGTTTGGCAGTTGTCACAGTGTAGAAAATAAGTGTGTAAAGACTTTATTTGAAACCCCAATCTGGAACAGGTGTCACTGGTACCCATTAGCTTTTCATATATGTGTCTTGGCTGTTGCTTCTATAATTAAGTTTTAGAGTTTCTTCTTTCCTTCTTCGGAATTCCATCCACATGATAATTCAGTTTTTATTCTCTATAGTACTCTTTAGAGAAATTCATCCAAAGGAAGGTAGTTCAAACATCAGAATTTCCTAGAAGCCTTGTTGCCTTTGATACACAGAAAAACAAATCACAGTAGCAGCACAAATTTGGAGATGTAAAGTAGTTTTCCTAGAAAATAAAACTTTATTGTTCAGAGCATTCTTGGAAGAAGGTTTTTGAAGGAAGCTTTTAACTTTAGTGGATGTTGATTACTGCATTCTACATTCCTTTTTCCTCTGTAGTTTGATGCCAGTTGCTGTTGCATGAACTGAGAAAAGTGCCCATGTGTGAGAGGAATGGGGCGTGTGGTAAACTTAATCATAGATTGGATAATTTGATACTTTTCAAAGTCCTAGTTCCAACCCAAATCTTTGTGGTATGTGACGGTACCCAAAATGTTCATGTACTGAAGGATGTTTTGGATTCTACATTCAAGAAACTAGAAAAGGATCTGATTTTCAGAAGATGGATGTTGCAGTTATGACAATGAAGCCCTTTAAAATGTCACATGCCCAAACCCCTCCCCCATTCACCATCTGTGTTGTAATAAATTAAGCCTTGACTGCTTAGTGCAGTCTGAGAATGGGAAGTGTGAGAATCATCATGGTAGTGATTCAGATCATTACTACAAGAGTGGTCTAATCAAATTGCTTTGTTGGGCAGGAAAGGACAGGACCTAAATACTAAAAAGAAAAATAACTCATGATTGTCTTCCAAAACCCAAGATTTCGCTGTCATTAACACCTGCTCCAAGCATTGAAAGGAAGAGTAGGTTGAAAAGAAAGTATCACCACTTTTATATCTTAGTACATTTCAAAGACACTTTTTTATTATTATTAAAATATTTTATAATCACATCAGTTTATTAATCAGAAGTAATTAGCTTTTCCAGTTTTAGAGACATTAGTCACAGAAGTCACATATCCCAGAGAATATGGACCAGGACTTCTTACATATGGCAAAAACATGGTGCTGCCTTTGTGGAAATGGTGCTTTCCCTGTGTTCTTTTGTGTTAGTTAATAGAAACCCTCCTTGAAAGAAAAAGGATACTCATCAAAGAATGTTTTATGAAACAGAAAAAGAGAACTCATAAACCCTGTTGGATTCCAAGAGTTATTACATTTTACATCATACACAGTTTATTTTTCCAGATGCCACAGTTAAAAATAATGTATTTTTAATATTACTTGAAGGATTCTACAGATTCATAATAGCACGTGACGTGTTAATGTCCTCTGTGACATCCTACTGGTCATATCCAACTGTGATAAACAGTTGTATGTGCTATAAAAGTGACATCTATTATAACAATAAGGATAATGCAAGAGGATACAAACAATCTCTTAAATTTGTAAAGACTGTTACAAATCTTGAATGTTAATTTGAAGAAAAAAGTACATTCTAATGCTAAGTTTATGCCTTCAGTTAATAGTCCTTTATTCCTTCAGGACAAAAAAAATCAAGCAGCTATACTTTAAATGAATTTAATGAACTGCAAAGACTGACATTTTCACTATAAAAGTCACACTTCATTTAATGAACCAGTTAAATATTGATGCTATATTAAAATACAGGCTGAATAAAAACGACAATATGGTTTTCAAAATAAGAATTTGAGCTGTGTTTTTTCTTGATATATTGAAAATTTCATGAACTGAGAAAAGCGAAATACAACAGAAAATCTCCATAATAAACACAAGGTCCTTTGTTCAAATAACATTTAAGTTGAAACACCCAAGCCTGTAAAAGTAAGGAAATCAAGTCACCACATTCTTAATTCAGCATCTTTGTGCTTAAACACTGAATGTTTAAATAATCAAACTAACAGTATTTTCTAAAATTTTCAAAAATTCTTGGAAACAAAGACGTATAGTAATGTGTGCTGCAGGTGTCACGTAAAAGGCCTAGCCATGTGTTTACCCAGGACCAGTAGTTATATCATGACAAAGTTTGATCTTAATTCAAAGTAATTGTGTTTTAAGTGCTATGATTTTGATGGCAGTATTCTGGCAAAACTGTGTTGTCTGTGTTGGGGCTTTCACACATTTCAGTTGATATAGTTTGAACTTTTAACTTAATTTTTATACCTGCACTTTCACCATAACATTGACAGTGGATAAAGGAATATTACTGACAAACGTGGCTGAGGTGTTCCCCAGCTCCAACATTTATATGATGATAAAGGAAAAAGAAACCAAGAATGAATCTTACCATAGATGTGAATGGGACCAATGACTGAGTGGTGCTATGATTGTCTTCACTTTGATGGATTGAATTATGTTGTAATGTACTTCATAACGCTGTACCAATTCTGACATCAGGCTTCTGTGTGTAGTAAAACACTGAGGATGACATCTTTGGCTCACTGAAGTCAATGGCAAAACTCACATTAATTTCAACCGTCTGTAATTTCCTTCTCAGTAGCTGACTTATAAAACAATGGCAAATTGATTTAGTACATTTTTTTTTCCTCTTGGGAAAGAGCTCTACTCCATGTCAAATGATGTCTTTTGACTTTCATGCTCTTATTCTGAAGATAGAAATTTTAATTCAGGATAAATACAGTTGGATTTCCTTCCCATACCTATGAGCATGTAAACACCAAAGGTGATAAAAGAAAGTGGAGCTATTTTGGAAGTAGTAGGTTGTATGTATAGTTATATACACAATTGCTAATTGAAACTGATGATGAGGAAGGCAGGTTTCTAGTGGACAACTGTTGAATTCTTTCTGTGACTAGAAGCTATCAGGTGTGGTCTCTACATGTGTTAGTGAAAATCTGGTTTAGGAAGTTGGGTTTTTATTTTTTTTTTCTGCTTACATGCAAACAGTTTTTTCTTTAAAGCAAAAACAAAGAAAACATTGGAATCTGAAGAACTAGTTACATAAATGTATTTATAGTGGGAAATACATGCTGTATTTGTGTTTAGGATAGTGATCTTCAAAATTCTTTATAAGATGCTAAATCAGCATCTGTTTGTACAGTTATGTGACCTGGTATTTCGGCACAGCAGGCTCTGAAACATGAGCTACCTAATAGAACATAAAATTTTGTAGGCTATTACATAAAATCAACGAAATCTACGTAGAATTAATAGAGCATTGAGAATTTCTTCCTCATCTGGCCATCCTTCCAGAAAAAGGAAGGGTATGGATGTCAAATACATGCTTATGCTCTTCATTGTCCTAAAATAGTTCTGGTTCTGCAATAGCTGTGGCTCTTGGTGTCTGATCTGCTTCTCCCCTAAGGCAGTGCTCCTAAGGAATAGAAAAGGGTGAAGCACAGCCCCAAAGAGGAGCCTTGGGTGACATGTTTAGGAGTCTGTGTCCTGATGTAGGTAAATCTTCAATGGAAGAATTGTAAAAGGTACTTGAGCAGGTGTTTCTATACTGCAGAAATTCAATAGTTATGTATTAGAATCATAATAGTAAAACTGTGGCAGTGCTGCTGTCTTGTAACAGTTGTATGGGGAAAATGTTTTATTAAACACTAATTTCACTAGTTATTTAAGAAGTAGCTGGCTTTGCACACATTAATCTCTTTTTCTTTTTAATTCAAGGTTGATGGTCTAGGTCTTACACATTGTATTTATGAATAGGGCACTCAATAACTATGCAAAATATCTATTTCTCTCATGGGAATCTGTGCTTTGATATATTCTGATCCTTATTAAATTTAAACAGGATCAAATTTATACAGCTTTGGCAGAGATTTATTAAAATACACTGAGTGGACAGCTTGTGGGAGTGCAGTGTGCTGTAATAACATATGCCTCTTACCAGAGAATAGTAATTATTGAGAATCAAATAAATCTGTATGAGGTTAAGTATATATGGAAAAGATATCAATTGTAGTTTTCTACAACCAGACACAAGTACTGTCTGAAGATTTGTTACTGTATAAAGAAATGAACCACCCTTATAAAACCCTAAATATTCAAAATGTCATTTACCAACAAAGCTAGTGTTCATCCAGTCTTCAAAAAATGTTAATGACGTTTGCTCAGTAGCATTAAATTCATTATTTAATGCTCTTCATCTGCATAAGCAGCTATTCACATTTATACCAAAGATTTATTAAAGGTAATTGAAAACTGTTTGTTAAAAAGTTCTGTAAATTTCTTTTCATAATCAGAGTCATCATGTCCTTGGAAAGGAAAATACAGAATAATGGTTGCAGATTAAATGAAGAAAAAATAAAGTTAAAATATATTATATCATGTCTTTCATTCACCCAGAGTTCAGCATTGGTTTGTTTAAGATTAGATTTAAATTATCGTATGTGATAATTTTATTAGGCAGAGAATTGAAAAGTCGATAGGTGTGCAGGAAAAGGAGTAACTTCTGGCATAGCTTTGGGTCTGATGAAGCTCCTGTTATTTTGTGATAAAATTCTTTGGAATTTCAAAGCCTGACACATGTAAAAGCAGTGATTTTTCTCGCTGAACATTGAAAAAGGACAAACCAACCATCAGTGGGTAGGTATGAGGGCAAAACCACGTACTCTATCTATCTTCACTGCTACTGTGAAAAAGATTCCTATTTACAGTTAAAGACAGGAGAATTCGGTGGAATGCATTCTAGTTTGTGAGTCATGGGGGGGTTGTGCACTGCTCTCGAAAACACAGCAGGCAGGGGGCTCGGGTCTCTCGTGGTTTGATTCTTCCAAACAAATTTCCTTTGGAAGGCCACAAAAGAGGTTTCTTTGATGCCCCCCTGTTCCTTCAGTTACACGTGGAGTTTGCTGCCTTGCTGTCCATCAGTCTTCTGTACTGATTAATTCAATCTAAAATAGGTTTGCTTTTGAAGCAGTAGTTGGAAATCTGTAGTTTTTGTGCTGTAGTAATTTGTAATAAGCCCTTATCCTGATTTTTATGGGTTAGGGATGTTTGAAAGTCAGCAGTATCCAAATAGACAGCTGTGGATGTGCATGGTTGTGATGCAGCACTAAAGCGACCTTCGGGCTCTGGGCTTTGCTAGCAGTGGTTTAAGTGAATAGAACCTCATTTGGACTATTTTACTTCCACTTCTCCCTGTGGCATGAAAGATACAGAGTAATTTCAGTAGGAAATGTATTTCTCAGGGCTTATTGTGTTAAGGCAGTGACTTTTTTAAAGAAAATGCATTTCGATAGAGATTATATTTGATTTAAAACTACTACCATCAGAATTCCTCTGCATTTAATTATGAACATCTAGTGAAAGCTGTCTAGTTTCTTGGTAAGAAATTTAAAAGATATTAATTTCGGTAAACTTTTTGTAAGTCTTTATGCTTGAACCATTGTATCTTTTTTAAAAAAAATCCCTTATTCACACTGATGTGGATGTGATATAAATCTAGCTCACTCCTTATCAAATTCATGGTGGTTCTTTTATTAGTCTTTTGTCCTGTTCTTCTTTCATCTTATGTTTCCAAATGGAGTTCAAGATTTTTCTAAATAAACTCATGAAACTTGATTACTTCAAGCTAGGAAGTGTATTCTCTTAAAATAACACGTCCTGTTTCTGTCCTTTACTAGAGGAGAAGAAACACTGTGTGTTTGTTGAAATAAAAGTCAGGGCATTTGGGTTGCAATTGCATTTCAGTTACCACATGGCTGTGTAACCTTGGGCAGTGTTTGTGGTGCCTGTCCCTCACTGACTTGTTCTGTCAAAGCAGAGATGATGATGATGATCTATAGGGACCTCCTGGTGGTGCTCTGAAGCTCAGTTCCTGGCTGTTGTGTTGAGTTCTGCAGGCATTTCAACACTTTCATGGGTATTATAACTGGGCATAATATATTTTGGCATAGATGAGGTATATATACATATATATTTATGGTGTGCATCAGCCGGTTTCACCACAATCCTGTATAATTATAGTTCACAACGAGGCATCTTTTGACACTACTGAGATTTTTGTTTCCATTTGTGTTTATAGTAGAATAAAGGTGTAAGAAGTAGGAGCAAATTCTTTTTCTTAAGTCCGCAGGTGTTTTGACTCAGAACGTTTATTTCTGTGGAAAATTTTCATATTTAAGTTTCTGTGGAGTCAAGAAATTGTAAAAGAAAACTGGGAATCAGATGTGATGCAGCCCTAAGAAAATGTTCATCTTCTCTGTTAAATATTTATAGGTCATGCTCTTCATTGTCTAAGCCAATTAAAGAAAACACAATGTTTTGCAACTGATTCCTGTTGTGTTCTTTGAAATGTACTAATTTCCTTGGGTGCACTATAGATTAAGATTTGTTTGCTTATAAACAGACATAAGACAGTTTCTATCTAAAGAACAGGAAATTTATTGTTATAAAAGATAGCTTTATTTGTTAATGGAGAGTAGCCACCTTACACTGGTTTGTATTTACCTTTGTTAAATCTGATATGTGATACAAAAAAAACCCCTAAATATTCCAGGGTTTAAACTCTTTTATAAGGACATTTACCTTTTGAAATTATTTCCTCTTTTAATGTCTCAAATCAAACATAGAGAGACAAGCTATTGAGCTATGAATTTATTCATTCATCACAGTAAATCAGGTTGGCATGGTGGCTTAAAGAAGATCTTCATCTTTATTGGTATCTTCAGGGTCAAATAGTCATATTGCTTCTTACTTTGAATTGTTGCTACTGGCTATGTGCTCTACTGCAGGCCCTGATAGAGGGGAATATTTGTGATTGTATTGAGGGGATTATTAAGGATTTTAAAAAATGTACTTCTGGTTTTTAACTGAAATTTCTCTTGACTGCAAGAGTTAGATGTTTTGTATAATGCAACAATAAAATTTGTTTAGAGATGTAAAACAATTTATGTAATTTATGTATGTCATGGGTTTGTGTATGTTCTACGAAGACAGCGTAAGCTAAAGGCAATAGCCTTGTGCTGTTGGAAGACAGCTGAATAATTGTTCTGAAATGTCAGTGGCTGTGACATTCTAAAAACACTGACTTTCTCTTGAGTGATGTCTATTTCATCTCAGATTCACAATGATTAATTAATAATGCTGAGCTAGTGAAAGTTTTAATTTGAAGATAACATATGAGGTACAAGATATTAATTGCTCCAAAGATAACATGCTAATTAAAAGGTTTACGCACAGTCATCTAAGGTTAACTGTGCGTTGAAATACTTGGAATAGAAACCTAATTATAATCTTGTATCTGAATGCTGCATTTTTTGCAAAGGTAGCATCTTTTGTGCTCCCTGATTTGATTTTCCTGAGGAAGAATTCTTTGTGCAATGTTCCTTTTGCAGTGGGGGTAGTTCAAAAAGGAAACTGGCATTGTAAGCCAAGGATTTAGAGAAGTATAAATAGTTCTGTGTTGAGTATTAGTTCCAAATGCAGTTGGGAAGATTGTCTCCAAACAAAGTCAGTTTCGAAGAGAAAACACAAACTTCTCACATCTTAAAACAAGGGAGTTGTTTTTACCTGTCAGAGTCTTCATATTTAGATAGAGGAGTCTGTCTGGAGTCTGTCTCCTGGGCCAAGCTCTGTCTCATTCTCTTAGCAAAAAAGGGAAGGAGAAAAATGCAACTCCTGTGGCTCTCCTATGATTTATTCTGTTGCAGTGCAATTTTCCAGCACAGCAGTTTCTACCTTTCCTTCCTCTGTCCTTGGCAACCTTTTGGAAATCTCACTGTCAGCTTGTCCAGCTCACAGGAGTGAAGGGAAAGCTCCTGGCCCTGGCAAGCTTTGGCTATCATCTGCAGGAAGGTGGCACGTTGGAGCTGGTCCTGGCTCAAGGAGAGCCACTTGTGCCAGGAGTCACATAAAGAGGTAGCACGTCATGGAAGTGTCATGGCTTGAGATGCAAACACTATCTCACACTGAACGTGCATGACTTTTTATGTGTTCTCCTTGCAGGGCTATGCAGTGGAAATAGACCTTTTTGTTCTTCCTAGATTAAAATAAAGCCAGCAACTTTGCACCAGAATAGAACTAAGTGGTAGTGAAGTGAGTTTGGAATTCTTACCTGCATGAAGTAATGGCTCTGGACATTGACTGTGATCTCACACCAGTGTTAACATTCATTCTTTGTTGGCTCGAAGGGAGCAGCCGTTCTTAAGCTCTATAAACTATTTATAACATTCACTAACTCAAAGTGCAGAGGTAGTATCACTTTTATTGTAAATCATCAAGGTGAATAATGGAAAAAAGTCTCTGTTCAAGAGACTTAAGCAAATATTTAAAGAACATAAATCTTCGGTCTTGGCTTTCTCCAGTGCTACCATGGGCAGCAGCAGCAATTGCTGCTCTGTGCATATATATATGTATGGGAAGATATTCAATTGCACATGAATACTGCATGTACAGCTAAAATAGCTTCATACCTCTAATATTCTGCATTGCACAGTCATCCTTTTATTAAGGAAAAGAAAAGAAGTCTTAACTTACTTGAGTCAGACAAATCAGTTACCACAATAAAATCCATCAGTTGCTTCTTATTAGTGCTGATTCTGTAGGGCAAGAACTAATTAACCAAATAATTTTTCTGCCATTAGAAACTTAAATGGTTTAGAAGTTTATGTCCTAGTGTGTTGGACTGAGGTCTGGAGAGAAATTGTCTAAATCCAAAAGTATGAGCTTTAGAATTCTCTGCTTCAGTGTTCTTTTCCCTGAAGTCCATAGGAACCTGTAATTTTTCTCAAAAGTCTTTATACTTAAAAAAAGTTCCTGTGTTCTACAGGTAGCCAGCAATGCCACCAATTATCTTTATCCTTAGAGATTTTGCTGCTTTTGGCTTATTCACTTTTCCTTTGGAACCACAGTTCTTTAAGTTTTCCTACTTAAATTTTAGCATTACATAAAATCCATACCCTGTGATGTCAGAAATGTCACTGTTTTGGTTAATTGCTCAGGGCCAAGAGTTACAGAGAACTTAAGTGACTTGATCAAGGTCATGCAGACTCAGGTGGCAGAACCAGGAACTGCACATGTATTTCCTTTGCTGTAATTCCATCCTTCCTCTCCTAGCGAGTGTTTCTTAGCAAGATGTAGAAATCTACAGGTGGCTCCTCTGAGACTGTTAAATGTGTATCAGTGGCTTCCAGGGAAGAAATTAAAAAGCTGCCTTGGACTGTAATCAGTAAAAGTCCCCGGGCTGGTTACAGTTCCCTGGGCTCAGGAGATTACACTGTGGTGTTAAAACTATTTCCCCCTGTCCCCTGGCACAGGTTGGGGTTCTGCTGGGTTACCCCATTTGTGTCTCTGAAGCCTCTCTAACTCTTCAGGGAATCGCATTCAAGAAATAAATAAAAGAATCTGTCTTCCAAGAGTAGTGATTCCAAATCAGTCCTAACAGATGTGAGAGTACCTCTTGTGCCAGAAAAATTAAAAATGCACAGGAATATGTTCCTGTTGGTTATTGCTCAGGGATAGAAACACTTTCAGATATGATTTTAACTTAAATGGCACTTACCGTTGTTAAAAGAAAAAAAGCTCAAAATGAGCATACATAGACATACAGATTCAAATTAGCAAAGTTATGTAGTGTTTTTCATTGGGTATTTGTACTTTTAGCAAAGTGCATTTACTTGGACTGGACATTTTTTAGCTGCTCTTAATATTCTTTTTCACTTCTGCTTTCAAGAACAGATCTTAGCATCTAATAAGTTGCAAATTAATTTCCTCCAAAATAAGAACAGAGCTGAACAACCATTTTTTTTGTTGAAGCAGTAAAGACAAAGAAATTACCCATTTCCCTTTGAAAATCAAATCTGTAGTTTGTTTTTTTTTTCTGATGTAAACTTCAAAATACACTAAGCCCTATTAGAAAAGGTAATGTTTGTGAATGTTTTCCTGAAAAAATAAGTGTGTGTTCTACTTCACATTGCATTAAATTAATTTCTTGGCATTCAAAATACCTTTTTTTTTTTCAAAGCAGCTTATTCATAGCATCTGGACATTTTAAAATAATCCATATTTCATAGTCAAGGACATCTTGGGCCTTTTCAGCCTGGAGATGTCTTGGTATCAAAGGCTTGATATGGTTGGTGCTTCAGTTCACCAAATGCCCTAATTTTCCATCACTCACATTGATTTGTTAGGGTTTTTTTTAACAGAGTGGTTCTAAGTAAGAATGATCCTCTTCTGTAGACAGTACTTACCATCTTCACTACAGAAATGGGTGTAATGACTTTGGGAACAGAATGCTGAAAGATCTTATTTGAGTGGAATGGGCTGAATTGTCCTATCCCATTGAGCAAGTGATGGTGAACACCTTCCAGGTTTTGAAAATAGAGCCTTTAGGGCAGTTTGCTTGATTGTGGTAACAGCAGAAGTTAAGATAGTTACTTAACAGCTCAGTTTTTCAGAGCTATAATAACAGAGGTTATTATTTTGGAGTCATTATCCCAGAGATCACTATTTCATTGTAGCAGAGGTTCACATTAGAAAATCTGGGAGATGATCCTTCAAGTAGTTACTTTCTTGGCAAGTCATAAACAGGTGTTTTGGTTTGAAGCTGGCAGTTGTGCTGCATGAAGACACCAGTCCAATCTCCTGTTAACAGAATATTCAAGGGATAAAGGACCTTTTCTAGCAGTTCTTGATCAGCTCCCTCTGAAGGGAAGCGCTGTTATGAGTATTACTGAAAAAAGTATGTCAGTGACAGCCCTGGAAACAATCACCAGCAACTCCTAGCATGGCGTGTCATGTCAGGAGTGTTACAGCCAGTGTAGAAAGTGTTAGGTAGAAAAAATCTGTCTGAGAACAGTTTAAACAAGTTGCAGCAAGAGCTAAGGCAGATTAAGCTACTACAATAAATGAGGAGGAGCTGCTCAATGAAATTATATCCCGAGGACAACTTGGTTCAGATGCAGATATATTACTGCCTCTAAAGGGAAACAGTGTGGGATTTTTAAAATTTTGTTCAAGTGTAATAAGCCTTTGGCTTAACTAACTGGTTTGGCGATTCAGGGCTGATTACTGGGGAGGAAAAAAAAGGAACATGAATTTTTGAGTCTCATTGTTACAACTGAGCTGTGTAGACAGAAGGTGTGTACGTGGAATACATCATCATTGCTGCTCTTGGAGAGTGCAGCAGTGCCTACCTGCAAGCAGTTGAAATAGTGGACGAACAATTGTCAAAATCTGGGCTTCTCTAATCCATATCTGTGAATGAGAGTGATGCAGACGGGCTGAATTCACTCTTCCTCGAAGCCCAGGTTGTTCCAAGCATACTGAACGTTAAACTTGGAAAGAGTTCTTTCCTTTGCAGGAACTGGAAACATGCAAGGTATAGCTCTCATGAAAGTCAATGATTTTCTAGGCACAATGCTATGAAAGTGCTTAAATTTTGAATGTGTCCATTGAAGTCTTTCCTTGCAAGCTTTTTTTATTGATGCACATTTCATAACTGATTGGGTTCAGTGTCATAATGCAGTATCACCGTATTTGTTAAAAGAGTCGATGTGTAAAAGGCCAGTTTTGAAGGGGAGGCTGTAGCTGTGCATACATAATGATTTGAAAGTCCAGGACTGCATCATACGTGCAGATTGTTCTGACAGAAGTTAGTATTCACTAGGTGATTAGTTTGCCTTCTCCCTTGAATGTGCTACTTTTTCTTTCTAATGTTATAGTTACTATTAAATGCTTTCCTAATGACCACTTCTGATGACCTGCTAGCATAGCAAGCACTTCTATAGTCCACTCTAGCTATAAATGAGTTTTCTGTGGTTTTTCTCCTTGATGTCAGCTCATGTATTGTAATGATAGAGAGGAAGAGAAAAGCCATGACAGCTTAAGTTTTCTACTACTTTGTACTGAACAGTGCTTAAAACATTTTATAGAAGGGAAAAGAAAACTTACTCCTTTATTTGTACTTGATTTTTCTATTGCAATAGCTGTGTTGGGAGGGGACTTCAAGGGTCTTAATTTTAATGTTTTCTCCAACAGTAAGAATTTATCTCTTTGAATTTTGTGGAATTATTGTAATAATTTCACCCCTTGTCTAAAATTTCAAAATTTTGCCATTGTTATAACCCCTGCTAATGAAAATGTCTATTAAAGTGCTACAAATATTTTATATGCATATTCATGCTTGAAATCCTGCACATAATTTTCTTAACTAAGCCATTAGCATTGATATATACTGTTACTTTGCAAATCTTCACTTCAGCAATTTGTACATGTCACATTTAACCACTACACAATACCTAGGAGTAATAAAACCATCTGAGTTTAGTGCTGTCTACACACAGCTCTCAGTATCTCTTTTGACACTTGATAGCAATCATGCTGCTAGATATGTTTCTCACTGTATAATGCAGAACACAGGTCACCTATTCTAATCACGGCTTCTCAGAACACAAATCCATTAACCTGTAGTGATAACCCTGCTGCAAAGACTCGACACAAACAATGCTGCACTGTGCATGATAGAGTTCATGACTGAACTGCATTCGAAGGGGCATTCTGAATAAAGTTAAGAAAGTAGCTTAGAAAAAAAGTTAATGAAATTTAAGATGAGTTGCCTGTGGTCAAGGCACAACCGCTTACAGAAGTTTCTACTCAGAGAAGGACTAACTCCAGCTAGAATATTGTGCTAATGTGTGCATATCCTAACTCAATACAGAATACTTTTACTTCATTTTCTGAAGGTCTTTAGCAAATAGTTTTACAGGTTGCTTCAGTGTCATTCAGTCTTGGAAGAATTAAAGAGCCTCTTCATCACCAAGAGCCAGGGAACAATTCTGGCATGACGGATAACGGTGTTGGTAAAGCTGACATTATCACAGCACATCATCATCACTTCAGATGAAACATTCCCCAGCACATCAGCTAGAGTTGAAAATATGCTTCACTTCTTTGACTCTGGTTCTTGGGATATCTGTTGTTTGCTTGTTTTTTTCCCTCTCAACTCCAACAGATAGGAATTCTCCCTATATACGTATGTATGGCTTCTTGAAAGCAAATTAATTAACTGCTTTTTTTCTTAGGTCTTCAGAGACCGAAGGATAGTTTCCTGGTATACCTTAGACTTTCATGTACATTGTATCTCTCTTACATGAGAGCTGTGTTGAGATCTCTCTCACTTTTGTTTTTGTGGCAAGCTCTTTGAAAACTGCCTCAGGCCTCTCTTTTTCATTGTTTAGTGTTTTGATTTTTCTAGCTCCCAGCCTTGGCAAAACAGTTGTTTTAATCTCATCATTATCAGGCCCCCTTCAGGAACTGATTACAGTAAAATATTGAAAAGTCATTGTCATCCTGTAAACAGAAACTCCATTTAGAGCAGTTTGTTTCATTATTAACTTGATATTAATCTTTTGGAGGAAGTCACCTCAGACAAAGAGAATTGTCAGATAATGGACTTGTGGGTGATTTTGAGAACCATTGGATCTACATGCTCATCTTTCCAGGCTGCTTTGTGTTGAGAATCAACTCTCTGCAGCAGTTATAGACTGACCCACTTGTGAAAATCCCTTGTGAAGATCTCTGTCATCACAGAGACATTTGTTCATTCTTGAGAATAATCTGTTCATTCAGAGAAAATGACTGAGGCCATGTCATCAGTGAAGGAAATGTGACAAACTATGAGCTTGGAATTGATGCAGAGCAACTGAAATCTTCAGCATCTCAGACAAGCAAGACAGAGCCCTTCCCATTTTTTTCTTTCTAAAGAGAGGCTCAGTGTGTGTTGATAAAAGCATTTGCAGTCACAGATGATAAGGCAGGTAATACCAATACAATGTAATACTGGCTCAGGTGAAACCTGATGCCACTGATGGCTTTCTTGTGAATTGTCTGTGTCTCAGAAAAGCCTGGTGAAAGTCTTGCCAGGGATTGTTGTGCAATTGCTCTAATGCTGGTGTAGGAACATGTAATAGTGATTACAAAGAAGCTGAGATCAGCATTCCAGCTTAGACTCAAGCATTCGTTTTATTGTGCATGGAAGCACAACCCTTATCAGCAATTAGTTACTACCTGTAATGTGTTCTGTGGTCAAGAAATTAAAATGTATCTGCCATAAATACAGCTATAGGAGGTCTTGTTTTTAAATGGCACATCTCTCGGTGGTTTTTCTTGTCCATACTTTTGGAAATATTTTCAGGTTTGTAGCAAACTTTCTAACACTTGCAGAACCCATTGAAATTATGACAGAGAATAAGATGTTTGATTGCTTTTGAAAAGAAAAGTAAGAATTTTAGTGATGTAAATCCAGCTAAGCATGACTGAAGTACCTGTCCATGAAAGGACTCTATTTGGTTTGTATAAAAATCATATCTGTTCATGTTTTGGAGATGACAGTGAAATCCATCTCAAACCTGTATCAGGAGTACCTATTTTCTGTTTGATTCTGCAGTCTTTACTTGTATTGAGCAACGTTTTCCTGGATGAGTAAGTCCCTGGTGTGCTTAGCAGCTGCATGGAACCACTCATGTAAGACCTGATCAACATGAAAAATGGTTGAAGAACTTATTGCCTAAAAGAAATCTATGTGGGTATATTTTAATTGCCACATTACCATGACAGTCTACAATATTTATAATTCTAAAGACTTCTTTGAAACAAGAAAGATAAGCGGCTTGTATGCAGTAGAAAAGGAGTCAATACATCAGATGCTTGTCAGATAAACATTGCAGAACTACCCTAATGAAGGTATTGCAACTGCATGAATGTCTGAGATAGTTTTAATGTCAAAAGCTTAATGCCTTTTGGTGCTTTTAGCCTTTCTGATTTCCCTAAGTGATCATAAAGTTATGAAGTTTTTCAAGGAAGTCACTAAAAATCGTGTTAGGAGCTTTTTATTTCACTGGCAAATTCGTGTTGAATTGGTATTCATTTTCAGTATTACAGAATAATCAAATTTGTGCTGTTACTGTTGAAAAAGAAAATAACAGGAGTGTAATGTAACACTGCTAATGTGATGAGGCATTCTTTCTCTGCTGGGTAAAGGATGCTCTGGCTGCCTGTTCCAGCTTTCTTCAAGCAATGATTGAAGAGGGAAGTGGAGGGCACTCTGTTTGTGGCAGGAGGTTACACACGTTCTGATTTGAATGTGTAATTGTGTTTTCATGGCTGAAAGGGTGATGGCTTTGCCCACTTGTGCTTCCTGCCAGGCTGTGCTTTGGTTCTGGGCTGGAAGGACACGACTGTTGCTGCCATCACACATTCTGTCCTGTGATCTGCTTTAGTCATGAGGAGCCTCTCATGGTTCTCTCTCCAGAAGAAATGGCTCATACATTCTTTTATGTTCATCTGACGTTTTTTCCAAAAGGGAGTAAAGCTTCTAGAGTGCGTTGTTAAAAAGTACAAGCAGCCCTCTAAAGGTTCAAATCTGACAGGGATGTTAGGAGGCAGGTCAAGTGACTGCCTAATGAAGATGAATGGAGAAAATTGCTGGTACAAGAATCATGTGGTGGGCGCTTAGCCCAGCTTGCTGAAAGTGTGATGGAATCTCACAGCTTCATTTATCAGTGTCATATTTGGGCTAAAAGTGAGCAGTATTGTTCTCATTTCCTCCAGATGGGTAGGTCAACTTTAATATTTATTGCTCTTGTAGAACATTTGTTTGATGTATTTCCATTAGCTAGGCAATAATAGAAAAGCAGTGGAGAGAAACATAAAACAGCTCCCTTCCTCTTCAGCTGAAATATGGCATACCCTAATGTGTAAATATTTCTGAGACTGACACAGATTTTTAAAATTTTTGATTTATTTGATGACATGATCATATATATTGAGGAGATTTTTTAAAATAATAGAAAAATCACACTGAGGAAATATAAAATATTTGACTTTTGGTTGTGATTGTTAATCTTTTAATTTTCTGTGAGCTTATAGAGCCTTTCAGGAGAGGCTTGTGCTTAAGAATGTCAATGAGGGGGAGACAGAGAGAGAAGGCACAATAACACTGTTTTTGAAGGACTATTGTAAGTCTGGAAATATTCTAGCAAAATCAACTTAAAATATTGGATTTCTAGAATGGAATATAAAGATTTTTTTTCTGTAATCTTTTTTTTTTCTTAATTTCTGTTGTCGCTAATTACTTTCTCTACGATGGGAAAAGACTACCTAGTCTGGGTTAGTGTACAATTTAAAATAAAAAAGGGATTTAACCATTACAAAATGGTGGCTTGTAGCAGACAGTGGTACCCTGTGGTTACTGTTTATGAACTGATTTTTTTTCGATTTATAGGAATCGGGTTCAAGGTGTTTGACATATATTATTTTATACTGTGGAAGGAAACTTAGCTATTTGTGAAGCAGGTGTTGTGTTAAGTGCAGTGCAAACATCCTAGCCATATGTTTCTATAATTTAAATTAATTTGGTACAGTCATACTGTTAATCTTTAGTGACTTGTTGATTGGCATTTTGCAGACATATTTCTGGAAGGCACCCAATACCATTTTCTGTAGCCTTTCTGGCAGTAGCAGAGAGTAACATTTCCACAAATTGGAATCTTGTACAGCTCTGGGAAAGGAGCCAAGATTTAAATTAGACAATAACCTCTGCTCTGTATATAGCTTCTATTCTTCAGCTGTAGGGAAAGTGATTTGTTTAATACAGTCAGCTCTGTAGCATATAATAGACTGATATATGAGTCAGTCCTTGGCAATGTGTGTTTCTTAAATTTATATAGATTGAACAACTAGTTGGTAATATACTTAGTTACAGTTGTGCAAACAATAACTATTAGCAGAGCTGAACAGACCTGGAAAAAATTGTGTTTGCTTGGTGTTTGCTGAGGATTCTGCAGAACTGTTGGATTTTAGAACAATCCTTCTCTTCAGATGCAAAGGATACAATTTCATAATCATGAGTATTCTTTGAGCTTTGGAAAATCAATAATAAAGCTAATAATAAAGCTTTTATATCAGAGTTTATTATTTTTTATGTTTTGTGTATGGACATGTGTTCTTTAAAAATGAAGCTTAGCATCAGTCTGTGTTACAGCTACATAATTACATTGCAGCTCTTTTTGTTTTGCCCTTGTATATTTTTTTTCTCTCTTCATGTAAAAATCTGTTGCTGTCAATTGATACCTGTGAATGCAAAGAATTCTTTTCTTTCCAAACAGCAAGAATCTTTTCTTAAAAGGAGAGCTCTTTACACCATTCAGTTCATGTTTATTTAAAAGCTTAAAATCTTTAGAGCAAATCTCACTTTTTGTCCAACAGAAAATTGATTTTTCTAACAAAAATGGTGTGGGCCTGAAAGAGAATATTCAGAAATATGCAAATAAGTAGAGATAGAAATCTGTTTGAGCAGCTGAACAAAGCAATCAAAATTTCCTCATTGAAAGTTTATTTAGCTCCGCTGTGAACATTTTTGAACAAAATTATAAACCACCGTTAGTGAAATACTTCTTTTTATAGGAAAAAGGGGCATTCTTTTTGAGCAGGACTATTTTTAATACTCTACATTTTTCTGCCAGGTCTTATATTTACAAAATAAAGCACATTGTGAGTACTGAGCAATACACAGATATATTTCCTAACAGTTTATAGTACGCTGCATATTCTGGGTGGATTCCAAGCAGTAGTTAGTATAAATGATATGCCAATCAAAATTATTTTTGCAAATATAACCTGTTATAATACAATCTCTTATCTGAAACATCAACGTGATATAAGCCAGATCTCTTTTCCTAAGCTTTAACTGTTACATGAATAATTTCTCTTTTCCTGAGCTAATCCTGCTTCTGTCTTGTAAGCTTCTTGCTATTGCATGACAGCAAAGTATAGTTTTATCTAGAGGTTATATAAATCTTAATAATCACTGCTTTCATTAGGTCATGTGCATTTCCTTTTCCTTAGTCAGGTCTGAGTTTTACACAGAATCTATGGTGTACTTCAGTGAGTAAGTCAGATTTGTACATGTCCAGCACGTCCCTTCCAGGCCATCTCTCTAATGACTCAGCTTTGGTGTAAAAGCTGACTTTTTAAAAAAATTCCCCTGTAGGCAGCAAGATGAATACTTAAAATTTGACCATTTCTATTGATAAATAAATGTGTGGTTTCACAATGTACCATGTTTGTCACTGGTATTAGTTCAAGGTGTTCCTCCATCTGCTCTTCATTTCTGCCCCAGGTGAAAAAGAATCTTTACTTGTGTTTACCTCCCCGAATTCTGTGTTTCATTTTTTGCAGTGGGACCTGAAAAAAGTTGTATCAGCACAAGCAAAGGTGTACCGAATTACAGAGCAAATAACTAAATAAGCGAGTGTGTGGAGGTTTGAAGCATGATGCACACTGAGATATTCTCCGGGACTTCAGGTCACTTGGCATCATTTCTGCTGGTTGCAGTGCCGACATCAGGACTTTGAGTCACTGGAGTGTCTTTTAGTTTGGTTCCCACTGCTGCTGATATAACCAGTTTCTTGTTATATGGCATATAACTGTTTTTTGGAAGCAGGAAATGCTGTGAGTCTCCTTCATAGATCATGACCATTCTAAATGTTGATGACTCTGTTTAGATGACCTGGGAACTTCTGGTGTGGGGAGTGTGTGAAATTGTCACTTTAAGATTTTGGTAATAAAAAAATCTGTTAATGAGGTTGAAGGGCTGTGATACTCACAAGCTGAACACCGTTCCGTATCTTTGAAGCAAACAGATTTCTGAGCCAGTAGCATGGGTTGTGCTTCTGAGGGGAGGAAGAGACTGTAAAGGGGCCTGAATTTCCCTAAATTTATGTTTATGAAGGAAAATATAGGAAGAGTGTACACTGTAGAAAGAATTTACGATTGAGAATGACAGAGTTTATACTCCTTGGTCCCCCTTTCACACATGCATGGTGTAACAAAGTGACAAAAACTTTTTCCTTGTCTCAGAAGATGATATATTTATATGTTGACATGAAAATTGATAACCCTCTTATTTTTTTATAGTAGTTATTTTAGCTACAGCTGATACTCCATTTAGTGGAATATGGCACACAACGAGCACCACCATCTGAATCAAATGGTGCAGCCTGATTTATGTTGGCAAATAACCCTTCAGTGTTTTTCTCCCTGGTAAATACCACAGCAGGTTTCTGTTTTTCCTAGGTAATTCTTATACAAATTATTATTTGAATTTTGATTTGATGAGAGGCATGAGGGTTTGGGGGTTTGGTGGTTTGGTATGTAAATAGAAGCAGAAGGGTTTCTTACAATCAGTGCTTTGTCTGTAAGGTTGGTGAGGTTACAGCACTGAAGAGCTTCCTGTGTCACCTGGAAGTGTCCTTGGTGGTTTCGGTGGTGCTAAGGAAGGTCCATTCCCCAGATGTGTGAAGGGTCATCACAGCATGTTACCCAGAACTTCCCATGGATGTATGTGAGCTTGGACAAGGACATCTGTTCCATGTTTTGGAAAGGGAAAAACCATAAGATTGTGTGGGTGACACAGGAAAGAGACCTCTTTGCTCTAAACCTCTTTACTGGTGGTCTGGAATTATGAGATTGTCTTAAATTTCATATTTTTTGTTACCATCTGGCTATTTTTTCAAAACATGAAGAAAATGGCATTTATATGGAAATGCATAAAAATGTGTGCTTTGAATTGTTACTAGATGCTCTCAAAATCATGCTTTACAAGATATTACAAAATATTATAAATATTTTTCTTTAAATTTTGAATAGTTTTCCTTTGCTCTGTTAATCTTTCTTCAAAACCTTTTTTAATCTCACTTTTCTCTTACCAGATTTCAGTTTATCTTTTTCCTTGTCTATCTGATAAGCTAATTTTTATTATTATCTTCTGATAGTCATTGTCTATGTATATACTATACTTTTCTATGGGTCTTTATTTCATCCTTTCTCTGCCTCCTAGTATCCAGCACTTGTACAGCATTTTATGCCACTTGTATATCTTTTTATTCCTCTTCAAACCAGACCATGTATATTGTATTTGACAATTCACTTCTTCCATTAAAATACATTTTTTATTATTCACCAGTTTTGGAAATACAGATGAGCCTACTTTGTTTTGATTAACAGAGGAAATCTCTTTCACTGCAAAACTGCTGTAATTCCAGGGCAGATCAGGCAAGCAATTCCAGGCAAAACCGTTAGTGTGCTGATGGTTTGGTTTTGGGGTTTTCTAAATCTGGAATCACCAGACAATAAAATATTATCAGAAACTGTTCTAGATGCTTGTACAAATGAAGAGAAAGCAATTGTTTATAATACCTTTTATTTTTTACTGACATTATTTTCCCACTCTTTTTTAGTATTTTCCTCTTTTGGTGGCAGAAAGCTGCCAGAACATCACGTGCTTTTGCCCTGTTCCTGCCTTCTCCATTACATTCACACTAACAGTGTGCAGCGTTTCCCACTTCAGGTAGAAAACATGACTGAGAAACTTTATGGTAGAGCAAAATCAGCCCAGTTTGGCAGGTGATGCAGCAGCTAACTGAATGGATTTCCTGTGATTTGTTCTTGCTGTGAACAGGCAGAGCAATTTGGATGTTTTGTGCTCCTTTGCATGCTTTTGCATCATTTCACTGGCTCACCAGAACTGGATGTGGAATTTTTGTTCTGAACCCTCATGCAACTTTGAGTTGTAAAACTTGGCTGAAGTCATTGTGTGATCCAAAATATAATACAGTAATGAAACAGCTGTAGCCCTGGGTATTTGGGAAACAAGACCCTGAATATACCGGATTTTGTGAGGGTGCCCTGACTCGAGGACTCACTTCTGCTGCCCAAGGGTTTCTGATCTCTGAGGAATTTTCTATTTTAAGAGTGGGATGGAATGGTAAGGTTCAAGGAATAAAATAAAATTGAGAGAACTCCCAGAAGTTTGCAGCTAGTTGTAGCAGGCATCTGCCTGCCAGAAGCACGTGGTTATGGTGCAAAGTATTATTTGGTTCTTTCAGAGTGGTGGTTTCTGTATCAAAAATACTATCTCAGAGACACCCAAAGAAATGTTTTTGGTAGAGCTCAGGTCGTGTCATCAGCTGACTAGGAAAAAGAGTGCTACATGGATATAAGCTTGTGACTCTCCCCATTTAACCTCCAATTATGAACCTGGCCTGGAATTAACAGGTATCCCTGGGAATATCTTGCATAGTTTCTGAACATTTAGACAAAGAAAGTTCATGAAGAGATTACAGCTTTTATACATCTACTGATTATGATTACAATTCATGCATCTACTTTGAATTCATGCTAAAGCTACATCTGATCATTTTAAATTCAACTAAGAAGTATTCAGCTTCTTGCACATCTTTGATATGAATAGCTTGAGACTGAATTATCTCAGTCCACTAAAGTAGGAGAATATATTCAGAGTGTGAATTGCGAGCTGTGGAACAGCTTGGCAGCAGAAATGCCACTAGGATCTGGTGTCTCTCATACTTCAAGAAAAGAAATGCAATAATTTGCATGTATCAAAGCTCGTGCTTGCTTACATCAAGACATGAAGGGTAGTACTTGACTGTTCAAGTGAGGTTTTATTACCATTTTTAGTTTTATATTTAAAAACTTTGTTTCTTCTACGGCATCTGAAAATTATGAGAAGGAATTACTGGTGTGCTTTTTAATATGCACTAAATTCTAACGCTAATTACTCATTAGTATTTTGACATACCAGTGCTGAAGATCACCTGAAGACTTGAGAGGCCTGGTTTTACAATGGTGCCAGGCATTTCCAGCCCTGCATGTGTGAGATGCTTAATGGAGAATCTCCATATTTTAACGTCAGGATTTTCCTAATATGAAGGTTTGACTGAAACTGTATTCATTTAATTTGTCATAAATGGAATTTGTGTGTACCCTTCGTGTGTCCTCAACTCTCAGCTGAACCTCAAGGGCTGCAATCAATATCAGAAGTAATTTCTGTGCCCACTTTCAAGAAGAAATACAGTGACCCAATTAAGTGAAAAAAATGCTAGACTGTAGTAATGGATAAAAATGCAATTAAAGTAGGTTACTCACCTACAAAATAAAGTTTCTGCTGCCCAAAACGTTGCCTTTAGGTTGGAAAGAAACAGTGGGAAGCTAAAGATAGATAAATTAAGCTCGATTAGTCTCTGTGGCATAAATTAGGAATACAAACCACCACAAGGGATTATTCTACTCGTAAATTTAATTCTCCTGTACTGTTATTTCAGAGCATTGCATCCAATTCCATCTTGCATGTTTAAATAAAGTCAGGTGTTGCTGAAGACTCTCCAGAGGCCTCCCTGCTGTGGGACTTGTAATCATGCCCCAACTAAAAATAGTGGAGAAATCCTCCAGGTTTCAGGTTGATGTGAAATAAAGAAACAGGAGGAAGTGATGTGTTACGTGCCTGTTTACAAAATACATCTGTGATCTGTGTTATATTAACGCACATAATTTTTCCAGACTGAAAAATGTCGTTACCTGAGGAGCACTCGAGGGTGGCTGACACCGGCTCTGGCGCTGAGGGTGGGGCATTTCTGGGTGGCTTTCCCCAGTTTCTCGCTGGGGTATGTGTGCAATAAGAGCAGTTGCATCCCACAGCCTGACTTTCCAATAGGCTCGCTTTGTGCAGCTTTGCACATGGTGGAGTTAATGGTGACTTTTTAAAAATGCTGTTTATCTATTTGATTATGATTAGTGCTTCTAAAGTGGAAAGTATTTAATTTCATTAAAAAATGCAAGAGCTCATGGTATCAATATGGCTGAGAGTTGAGATATTTAAAATTTTATGCATGTACTGATTTTAGCCTGAAAGTATCTTGACTGATCCTCCATTATGATTATTATAAAATGTCTACATCTGCTTCACCCTTTCTCTATCAATTTTACATTTAAAGCTTGATATAATTTGCTAGTGTAGTAGAGCTGATTCACAGTCTAGAATGAAATTTACAATTTTCAGTGAAGTGAGTGAAATTTGATATAAGATTGTAAGAAAAGCTACTTACAGCCCCAATTGCAGTATAATCACATCACTTTAAACTCGTGTGTGAAAATGTTACAGTAATCTTGAATATAGTGATGTAAAAGTATTTCTTGGGATTCTAAGTATAAAATGCTGTCATTATGCTAAGAAATGCTTAGGTTCAATGCCTAGACAGTTTATATAAAATAAATGGGGGGGGGGGAAGACATGATTAACAGCTTGATTGTATGAATTTAATGCCTCAAAGAAGAAAGTGAGACACAAATGTTCATATGGCAAAACCAGTTCTGTGCATTTCCCTCCAAAAAAAAAAACCCCAACCAAACAAAAGCCCCATAAGAATATCCCTGGCAGCAGTTGAACTGCTGTGGGTAAAGGGGTGCTCAGAGGTGTAGGAGGGGAGTTGGAGAAGGGTCCTTAATGCTGTCCTTGGTGCATTAGGGCTGCTCCCTCTCAGGACCTCACTGGCTCTCAGGTCCCGGGGGTGCTGGAGGACTCCTGTCCATGAGCTGGGCATGAGGCAGTGGCTCCCATCCTGGCACCAGTGCTCCATGTCATTGGTGCTCCTGCCACAACCTGTGCGGGGCTGGGGAACCAGATTGGAGGGGCAGCCCCAGAATCAGGTCCACAGATTTGGTTTGGGTCCTTTTTTCAAACTATTTTGTGGTGTGTTGGAGGCCATTCTGAGAGGGCGTTGATGTTCTGGTTGGTAAATATCATGGAGAAAAGAGACATTTTCATCTTCTCACAGGATTATGGAAAAGGAACAATTGTGCTTTACCCTTGCATCACTCTTTAGAGCAGTTGTGTAAAAAGAGCTTTTTTTAACTGCCATATGTCCTTGGATGTCATCAGAAATGAAATCTTATGTAGAATTTCAGCTGTTTAGAGTGGTGTACCTCATAAAATACATACACCAAATGGGTGAGATGAAAACTGCACGTGTGAGAAGTCCTTTGCTCATGAGGAATCAAAATTGCCACAAAGCTGTAGAAAAATACATACAAACAGGAGCAATATAAGTAAGTTCTTTTTGCATTTTAGCAGTATTCTCCTTCCATGACATTTATGTCTAATCTGGTTTATTGCAGCAACAAGTATGTGCTCATGAGAGTGGTTGTGAAAATAATTTCGTAGTTCATCACTGCGAACATATCTAGGTTAGAAAGCAAAGCAAGAAAACATTTTCTTTAAATATTCATGTATTTTTAAACAAAGACTTCAACTACAGTGGCCTCTCCTTGGCTTTGTAACTGAATATCTTGACATCTGGTCTCTTTTTGTGTTTCAAGCTTCAGGGCAACACCAGGGTGTGATGATAGGGAATGTATTTCAAAACTATGTGAAGTAGCATCTGTAGATCTTGTAGAGCCTTTTTAATGTGAAACTCAGTGGGTTGGTTTAAGTTTGATATTTGTATTAGCCTTGTACAGAGGAGAAGTAGTCTTAGCATATGTAGGAGGACACAGAGATATACCCAGAATCTATGTTTGAGTGTCTATTTTATTACCTTTGAAGGCACAGCTCCACAGACTGTGGACAGACATTCTTGTCTGCAAAGAATCCAAATAGTAAATTGAAACTCTTTGAACATGTAACAGCGAAATTGTTGGTATGTTTGTCTTGGAGAACATTTTCAAGATTCAGACTAATTTTTTAACACCTTAATCTTGTATAAATATTAGGACTTGGACTGCTTTTTGAACCACCTTTTAATATGTATGCATTTAAATATGGAATAAATAGCATTAAAAGTCTGGCATATATTGGATTGCCTTGACTGTCAGTCAGCAGAATAATACTGTGCATATTCATACAAAGTTAATTCTTGCATATAAAAACATTTATAGAATGTGTCCTTCTTAAAAGATCTGAAAATGTCTGACATGAGACCATTAAATATTCCTTTCACTACTGTTCCTAAAACTCGTTCAGTATCATACTTTGCAAAATATCATTCAGTTACAGCTTTTGGCTGTGGAATTCACTGAAGGAGTTCATATTGGAGAGTTTGGCTGGAATCACAGAGATTAAGTCAGTGCTTTTTATTGTTATTGTCAAAGTTTTTATTTGCTGGCTGAAAGCTTTTAAAGTAACTTCAAATGTTTCCATTCTAATTGCTTTTCCAAAACTTTTAAATCTGTACTATCTGCAAACAGTGTGTCTGATGGATATTGAGGCTATATGAATAAAATATAAATGTCTACTTTTCTTTCGTATCTTGCTCAAGTCCATTTATCCCACTGAGATTTTTTTTGGCTCTAAGCAAAGTTAGAGAATGTGTATGTGTACATATATATACAGGCATAGCCTCACTTATATAAGGGTATATATAACAATTAGTGTGGCACATATTTGAGACTCAAAAATTGGAATCTAAATGGTCCCCTGAATTAAAAGCTCTAAGATTTTAAATATCAAAAGGCTGTCACATGTATGATTGTACACATATTTATGAACAGATTCAATAATTAATGAACCACTAACAAGATTATTCATTTGCCTAAAATTCAGGATTGAGAATGTGACAGCAAAGCTGGGTACTTTATACTGTAAAGTTTTGTGCTCCTGTCTGTTGGCTTGTTGCTCATCAATGATGTGGTTGTAAGCAAATTCAGCTTTCTGGCATGAAATCCCCTATAGGAACTCCTTTAGTTTTCAACAGGGCCCCCATTGCCTCCAGGTTATTGCAGGATCCTGATACGGTGTGATAGAGAATCCTGATGGGGAAGAAGAAATGGAGAGAAATAACTGTTGTGCAGCAGGTTCTGGTGGCCAAGGTTGCCAAGGCTCACACTTCCTGGGTGGCTTTTTACAAGTCCATGAAGACATGTCCTAGCAAATTTGTTGGCAGAACCTAGCAGGAAATTAACCCACCTCCAGAAGACGTGAACCACTGAAAATAAGAAAACACTATCATCTGTCTCAAAAAGCTGATTGCTACTGTACTGTTCTATAATAATCACCTATCTTAGATTTGTTCTAAAAATATGAACAGAAAGTCTCAAGTATAAACTTGGTGTATATAGTACATGTTACCCAGTGGTCCAGTATTTCATGAAAGTCTTCCAAAAGGACTTGTCTTTTGCTGAGAGAACGTTGTCTCTGTGCACAGATCCGTACCCTTGTGCACATACACAGCAGCTCGCTTTTAGATGGAGCTGGGATACCTTATGTGCTCACTGACATGTGGTCAGGGGCTGACCCAAATGTCTTCTGCCTGCATCTGGTGCAACCCTCCATCTCCTTTAAGCTCAGTAAGTCAACCCATAACCTCCTAGAGCTGCTGTTGTCTATGGTGAATAATACTTCTGGTGCTGGGCAACACAAACCTTCCAAAATGCTGTCATCCTGCTAGAGGAGTGAGTCCCAGAATTTCTGTGGGTAATGATGTGGTGTCAAAATCAAGGCTACCATTTTGCATTCATCCTGAGATAAAATTTCTTCTTCATTTGCAAGGTTTAAAACAATGCTTCATTCACTTACAATGATATGAATCCCTAACAACTTTGCCGGTGTGGCATCTGTAAGCAGCAGTCTGCCTCATTGTTCCTAGTAGCAAAATCAAAATAGAATACTTGTATTTTATAAAATAATATGGATACCATCTACTGCTTCTGAAGTACTGAAACTTCCATGAATGACTTGCTCTTCCAGAAGAGAGCTCTATGCTTGACTTAGAAGTAAAGTCTCTATAGAGATTAGCTGGATATCCCTCTAGAACAGAAAGGATTGGAGAATTCTTGTACATTTTTTATGATCATTGGGAAAATAAATTGTGTTTTTTGATGAGAAACCCCCAGTATTTAATTTAATACATCTGGTGAGGACACTGCTGTTCATAGATGGTGATAGTTAA
The DNA here is from genome assembly GCA_013398015.1 of Oreocharis arfaki. Lineage (NCBI taxonomy): Eukaryota > Metazoa > Chordata > Aves > Passeriformes > Paramythiidae > Oreocharis > Oreocharis arfaki. The sequence continues at coordinate 972,357 of VZRR01001054.1, read as the reverse complement.
TACTACATAAAAAAAAAGAAAAATAGAAAGTCCCTGTCCCAGCCCTCCTCCCACTCCTACTTCTGTTGCCAGAATAATTTTAGTGTATATTGTTTTGTTTGGAATAATCAGGCTGAAGTAGCATTAGTCCAGCTTCTCATCTTTTAATTACAGACAGTTTATTGTCTATGCTGTCCCACTTTCTGCATGGTTCCCCACCAGCCAGCTAGACTTAGCAATCTCCATTAATTTAATTTGGCATTTCATTCAATCAGACAGGCTGTGAACATGATGAATTTTTTTTTTTTAAATAACACAATGCTCATTCTTAATTGATGTCCTTATCAGACACTGTATTTGCCAGAGCTGTAATTATTGGTCAGGCAGCAAAATCAAATCTGCCCAAATGCAGTGAAGATGTTCTCCAGTGAAATTATTAAGATACAGTACTTAGACCTGCAAAGTAATTTAGTTTTGGTCTGTAATTACATCTTTTGGGATTGTTATCTTTCATTTTACTCATAAGGGTAGTGTAACCTCAGAGGAATTAATTTGCCAAATATGGAGATAAAACTGAGATTCTTGCCACAATATATATTTGTGCAAGTAGATGTTTTTCGATATGAAAACCGCAAGTGTGCTCACACCATAAAAGAATGATTTTATTAATTTTATATTTTATTTTAACCTATATTTTAAAAAAATATGGGTTCTAATTTTATTGCAGAAATACTGGAAGTGTGATCAGTTGAGGGTTCCATTCTCTACTGGCAGCAAATTGGCATCAGAACTAATAGAATTTGGATGTGTAACTGCTTAAAATACATACACCAGTGGCTGAATAGTGCTGTGACAGAACTGGTTTAGTGCTTGTTCTGCAGGCAGTGAGAATTTTGACTAGAAATACTATCCTGAGAAACTTGAAATGTGTATGTTGACTAAACATTAATAATTATGAAAGGACTGCTAGTGTAATGATAATTAAGTCTGAATTCTGTTTTCCAATAAGGGCTGGGATACGGTTTTCTTTAATTAAAAAAAAAAAAAGCAGCAGGGAGTGGATTCTGTCATAACTATTAATTTTTTATTTATTTTCAGATATATGATATGTAGTCTTTGAGTATAGAATTGCAGTCATAGCTTTTAAGCAAATTAAGCTGATGGATTAGCTATGAGTAGATGATAAAATGTGTTTCATTCCTATTCTGGATATGTATTTTTTAAATTTTTCATTTGGGACATTTATTCACATTACATGGTTTTGCTGTTATCCTGTGCTGGAGCAATAACCTTCCCGACAGTGGCTTTTCCTTGGAGTTGCATTATTAAACAGGAGTATTGTAAAAATAATTATTTGGAATGTTTAACAAGTTTGCCTGCTGAATTAAATCTTCTTTTTGAGTGTAAAAATACTAGTATTTTAAACATTCATTTTTTGTTTTGTTGAGATGCTCAGATAAAAGTCTGGGCTCCCTTATGTGTGGTTTTAATTTGCTTATGTATTTCTGTATTTGACCTCTTGAGGCAATGAATAGTTGGATGTGAGTTCTAAAGCTTTTCAGATTAGAATTGCACCACAGGTCAGTTGATTTAAAGACAGGTTGTAAAAAATACTAATGACTGAACATTGTGAGTAAAATGATTTCTCCATTAAAATCAGTCTCAAAATTCTGATTCACTTTTATAGGTTCGAAATGTTAGTCTGTGTGTCTATAACACCTTCAAATGTTATTTGCTTTACTTTGGAAGCTTTTTTTTTTTTTTTTTTTAAACTACTGTGGTTTTGTGGTGTAAAATTCCCTTCTGCTTTTTTTATCTCTTGCTACAAGGAGTCAATCACAGTTGCCAAAGAGCCCGGAGAATGGCCACAACTCAACATTTGAGATTTTCTGAAGATTTTTTTGGTAGGAATTCAGACTCAGTAGACATTTAATCGCTGATTTTTATCCCAGGCTGCCAGGAGTTTTCTGTGGTGTTCATCATATCAAACTTCTGCCCTAAAACAACTGCTCATTAGTCTCAGCTTTCATAACCAACCAATTTTTAAGCTCTGGTGAGTACAAAGGGTAGTTTGAAAATCCAAGTAGCATTGTGCTATGCCAATTCCAAGTGGCTTATCCCTTGATTTACAAACAGATATCCTAACATTTGGCCTCAGAGGTCTGGTCTAAGAAAACATGCACTTTGTAGAAGTGTGGCAGTGATACAGATTTTATATCTCCCAATACTGAGCAGGAGTTGATTTGTTCTTCATTAGGGCATGTGCTGAGGAAGGAGAGGGCCTGAATTTTCTCTTTGCATTGCAAATATCCACCCTTGCTAGAGGAGCTGGATAAGACCAGGTATTTGGCTTCAGGTTTGGTGGTCAAAGAGGAGAGCCTCAATCAGCTGTTTTAGAATGAATGAGTTTTCTGGACATGCTTTATACAAGGTGTTAGTAAACCAAACATCCAATCTCATGCCAGTCTTCATGTCTGTCCAGAGGGATTTCATCAGGGCCGAGACTCAGGTGCCCTTCCAACATAAAAGAGTAGAGGACTGAGCTGTCATAATTGTAATGCAATGATTTGCATGAAGAATGGAAGCTGTGATTTACAGCAAGTTCAGAAGAGGCTTTGTGTGCAGTTCATTTCCTGAAATGGGCAGGTGCACATGGTTTCCACGGGTTGGTGGTGGCAGTCAGCTGGGTACTCCCACTTAATGTGTTCATCAAAACTGAAGAGAGAGTTTGAACTCCTGAAACCAAAGGAAACAAACTGTACTTTGTAATGCGATGATGGGTATTGCCAAAGGAAGCTGGAGACATTTTATTCTTTAATAGTTACAGGGCAAGAGTGCTCTGAGATCTTTAGATGAAAAGGTTTATGCAAAACCTTGCTAATTGCTCTGGCAAAGTTCTTTGCAAAGCATCCCAACGGCATCCCGAAACAGAGATAGCTGGCCCAGGTGCTGCATCTTACTCTTCTTCTGCCCCAGGAAACCCAACAGGTGGGAGCCTCGGAGCCTACCTGGGCAGGCCAAATTGCTGGCTCTCCCCTTTAATTTGAATCCCTCCTGTCAACTATACCAATGCTCTGAGCTGTTTATGAGGGGTCAGAGCAAGGGATCCTTAAGAAAATAAATGGAGAAAAATATTGTCTGCAGAAAGAGTCTTTTCACAAAAAATTATTTTACTAAAATAGGCAAGAACCCGTCAGTCTATTTAGAATGATTTATAACTGTTCCCAGCTGATCACAAAGTGTTTCTAAATTAAAAGCCATTAATTATAGCCTTATATAGATACGAAGATATGCAAGAAGTGCTTTGTAATTCCAGCTCCGCACTTCAGGTGAGAGCTTTTTAAATTACTTGGACCATTGGAGCCACCTGCTTGACTAAATGCTGAGGGCCCTGTGTTTCAGTACTCATCAGTGCATTGCAGTGTTAACATTGTTACTGATTTTTCTCATTTCTCCAGGGCAAATACTAATTAATGGATACAATTCACAGCTGATTAGCTGTAGTTTCTTCAGTAATTACATTCGCAGACTAACTGTTCAGAAGAGGATTTCTAACCCAGTTCCTATTTCACTCTAAGCTTAATTTGTTTTTTGAATTGTTTAGGTCCTTAAGATAATAACCGTTTTATTTTCTTTTGTTGTTATAGGTACCATTAGATAATATGGAAGTTTAATCTTAGAAATACTCACTGATAATTGCTATGCGCCTTTAATGGATTTCTAGTTCAGAGACAAAAAATAAATGTAAAGAATATTAGTTGTGATCCATACTCATAAAAGCTGAAACATTCCAGTTTTTGACATCAGTGCCTGAGTCATACATAATAGGGTCTTAAATATTATAGCCTAAGAACAGAATGACTTGAAGGATACGTTCCTGTAACTTTTAGCTTTGACATTCCTTGTTATATCATTTGCTTCCACAGCCTTAATAAAATGGAAAATTAAATTGTCACTCTCCCCTTTGTTTTACTTTGATAAAACAAAAAGGAAGAAAACCACCTGGCAATCAGAAAGCAGTAGCTATGGTGTGAGCAATACATGTGCATCAAAGCAATGTAAAATTTTACTCTTCAAGGTAAAAATCAGCCACAGCTCTGTTTTGAGGCACTGGAGCCCTTAGGCTGCTAAGGTCATTAAAATAGGATAGGTTTTGTCCCCACTTATTTATCCAGGGCTAGAGTAATACTTACCCAGTATACTGTTGCCCTTAGATAGCCTTTGAAAACTTGATTTTTTTTTTTTTTGTTACTGCAGAAAGAACAGCTCTATTCGAACCATTTGAGTTTTTCATGTAAATCATTCTTAGTTTGCCACTAACTGACATGAAAAATTCTATCCTGTCGATCGCACTGTTGAGCTGAAGTAGTGTCTTTGTGCAACAAATCCACACACACATCCGTATGTGCCAAAACAGTCATTTGAATGTGCAATTTTACTTGAATTTTTTAATCTCCAAACATGGGTGACATCTGGGCTTTTAAAAAATGGATGACATTACTTGAGTATCTGCATAGCTGGGGATAACAGAGTTTTAATAGCTATGAGGCAGCCTACATATTGTGCTAAGGCCTCTGTTGCTTAACATGTGTTATAGGTTGAAAGATCCAGAATGATAAGTACACAAATGGAATTTGTTGCTTCAGAATGAGGGATCTCATCTTGTATTCCTTCCCTCCCCTATGACTGTCTCCTAATTTTGTTGATGTCCTGTTTAGTCAATCTGACAATTCGTCAGGTACACAAGGCTCCAATTCTTTTTCCTTCTTTTTTGTTTTTGTTTTTTTTTTGTGTTGTTTTTGTTCTTGTTGGGGGGTTTTTTGGTTTTTTTTTTGTTTGTTTGTTTTTTTTGGGTTTTTTTCCTTAAATCTCCTTTTAACTTTGTCTTATTGCCAGAAGGGGGTGTTTGAGTTTTCAGGGAAAGAGGCTTTCTTGAAAGGATCACTGGTTCCTCCAGTGAGAAACTGGGGACTCTGAAACGTTTCACTGCTAAAAACAGTCGGGCACCAAGTGCAGCTGTAGCAAATTGAGCTGAAGCAAAGTGGTTTTCCTTTCAGGCCAGGTTCAGCTGCTCTGAAAGCACAACAGAGTTCCTTGCTTGGAAAGGCCAATCTGTGCAAGTGCATGGTCACCTGTCTTCACGCACTGGTTGCAGAGCTTATGCTGCTTTTGTGAGTGTTTGCTGTTATAGGGCTGAGGAGGGGTTCAGGTCCACCAGGATCTGGCAAGATAAGATAAAACAAAGCCTTCCTAAAAACATTTGTTTTCTAAAACTCAAAAACGGGAGTTAAGAGAGGAATGCTCAGTGTGGCTTTAGCAGCAGTGATGTGTTAGGGACAGCACAGGGGCTTTTTCCTTTCAGCGCTCTGCCTTGCCATGTGCCCTGTGCCTGGTAGTAGCAATGTGCAATTGTGAAGTCCTGTTTTACTGTAGGTGCATGACATGCCTGGTGTCTGTTCCTTGAAGCAAAGACTCTGGATGCCTCCCTCCTCTGGGAACACGTGCAGGACTGGTTACCAGCCTACATGCTTTTGGAAGCGCCGTTCAAGGGCACAAGGCACAATATTATGCTGATAATCTCTTTCTTCTCTGTGTTCAGTCTCTAGAAGTAAAGGTACTTATCTTCCTCAACAAACGTTCATACTTGAGAATTTGGAGGAAAATGACTGTGGCATCGAAGGAAATCCCTTTTGATCACTGGCTTTTGTCATGAGAGTTGCACCTCAGTGGGAGCAAGTGGGCACTGGGCACATCTCAGGGTCTCGGTGTCAGTTTCTGTGATTTGCAAAATCTTCTGGTGTTAATGTTCACTGGGAGACTGGGAGCTTTACTGGACGGAAAGATAAACAAAGGGATTGTTTGGCTTTTCAATATTGTGGAAAGAATGGGACTTCAGGAACAGCATTGCAGATTCTCATTCTTCCCCTTACCGGCCTTCAGCTTTTTAAAACCAGGTCTACTTGGAGTAGTAGTACAGCAGCTCCTTCTGGCTGCAGCACTCCTCTGGGTCAGGATCACTGACAGAAATATTATAATGTGCATCAGAAAAGATGTAGTGGAGTTGAAGTGTCTTTCCTGGGAGTCTCTTTCTACCAGATTCTTAATTTCCAAAGTCACCTTTAGGTCTCTGGGGTGGCTTTGCTGCATGGGCAAAAAGAGTTGGAGAGATACACATGAATATCTTCCTTGTACAGACCGGAGGATGCAGAGTATGCAATAACAATAATAATAATAATGATGATGAAGATGTTGAATCCAATAAAGTTCTGACGTCGAAGAACATCTGCAAAATTACATCTTGTTTGTTGTTTTGGTTTTGTTGGGTTTTTTTTCTTCCCCCAACCTTTTCTATGCCAGTGATGGGGTAAAGAAAAGTTTATCATGGCATACATTAAATCCAAATATTTATTTTTCTTTCAGTTTGGAAACAATAACAACTACATGAACATGGCAGAGGCAAATAATGCATTTCTTGCTGCAAATGAGGTAGATGTTTTTATTTTTTATCTATGCTCATATTCTGCTGTTTGCTGTGATAATTTAACAGACTTTGAATGGATGAAGAGTGAAGTGCGGAATTTGTGTGTTTTATGGAGCACAAAATAAAGACTTTAATGAGAAAGAAAATAACCTGACAGCTCTCCATTACTAGTCAATTTAGCTGTCCATAAGGCTGTTACTTACATAGCATGTCAATAGAAACAAATCTGCTTTATGTATGGAAAAAAATTATGAACAGAAGGAAACAAATAAAAAGCACAGTAGGTGTACACTTTGAAAGCAAGCTTAGTAATAGTCATTACTAGCTAATGTTCTAATTTTTGTTATAGATACAAATGGTTTAATTTGGATTCTTAATACTCATATGAGATAGAAAACCAAAGCCAGCTCTGTTGCCTGAATTGTATGTTCTGCATCAAGGAACCTTTTGAATCTGGGATCCAGAACAAGGAGGAGGCTGGTGGAGGCTGGCTGGGTTGTGGAGATGATGTATTTGATCACTGCCTTTGGGAGTGGAAACAGGAGAAAGTGTGGCGACTTCACGCTCCGTGTATCTGCTAGGTGGGGCCACCTTACAGCCTCTTAAAAGACCGTGAGCACACTAATCCTGACACCAAGTCCAGACAGAAACTGCCCTTGCTCATCCTTGAAACCCAAGCTCTTACTCCAAAGGAAAGAATGGAGATTGCAAGATGCACTTTTTGTCTAGTATGTGCACAGCAGCATGGAGAACAAGAACTGTTTATGTAGGGGATGTGTCCTAAATGATCTTCCCAACATGAGGAAAGGGTAGAAAACCAGGCAGCCCTGATTTTCATGTTGTAAGTGGGGATTCAGTCACAGGTATTCCTATGCACTTCTAAAACAGTGATCTCAGAGAAAATAAGCAGAAAGGTGTAATAATAAATATGAAGGTTAGAATTGAGGGTAGGATTTTATGAATCATTTATACAATGGTCACCATCTCTTTTTACCCAGCAAGACTGCTTAGATAAGGGAATATTGTTTGGCACTAGCGCCAGTGTTATTTGTGATAATGAACACAAACCCCATCTGTAATGACAACATGATGTTTCTTTCTGTAGAATTTCTTTCCTACATTTGAATCAAACATTGATGAAAGCTCTGCTGCCAGCAGCTGTTCAGAGACAATTTAATTCCAGCTGTGATAATTCACCGTGTCAGACATTGGCTGTTATATGTTGATACAACAGTTCTCCAGATTTGCATTTTTATCAAAAGGAACAAATGTTTTGAACATTTCAGTACAGATGGCATTTAACCATGCACACAGATTTTTTTTTTTAATATATGTTTAAGATATAAATATTTGAAAAGTTAATAACTTTAAAAAATGTGATTGGTAAGATAAATCTCACAAATGTTATACCATCTCTTGGTCATAACAGCACCTTTCTGCAGTCCCAAATTGCATACTATTCAAGCTCTTTTTACAGACTGAATAGCCCAGTGATTTGGATTTAAGGCTACTTCACTAAGGGGCTTGCTTTCTTCTTAGATTATATCTATTTTGTCCTCAGTTTTAGGTCTCTTTTATGTTGTTTTGGTTTGGTTTGGGTTTTTTTAAGATATATACATATTTGGATAAGTTACATAGAATTAAATTCAGATTTAAAAATATTAAGTTATTCATCAATTTACTCTCCCATTTGTAGTAAGCTAGAAATATTAAGATGAATGCTACTTTTCTAACTAAAAGATTGTATTATTATCTAGCTGTGTTATGTATTTCTACAGCTGTCCTAGAATTATTCTGTTAGATGGGCAAAAAAGATCCAGTTCTTATAATTACTAATATCTCATAAATATGTCAAGTAAAGAGAGGTTCAAATGTACTGTAATACTGATTTCATTGAACCCTTTTGCTTGAACAAGGAATAAAAATATGATTAAGTGTTACTGTTGGTATTAAAACGTGAACCTTGCTTTGCAATTACTGCATTACAATGTATTTAATTATAGTGGTTTTGCATTAACATGAATGTAGCTTTCTCAGTGTTATTTTGGGCCTGAGCACTGCTGTGCTAGAATCCCATTTTATTTCTGTAAATAATGCCTTAAGAGTGTAATCCTAGAGCACATTCAGGCTTAGAAGCCACACATTTGCTTTATGTTTTCTGTCTCTATGTCATGATTACTAGGACTCATTTTAAAGCACCTTAAATATTTATTGAAATAATACTTCAAGTGTTAATTACAGTGGTAATGAAAACAGCCAAATGCCACATATCAAGAATGAGTGTTTATCCGTATTGTTAATGTGATATGTTAGATTTCATTAAGCAGTAATGGGGTAGCAAATGAGTCACAAATTACAGTTGCATCTGTTACTAGACCACATTAGTGCCAAAATAACTGCAAATGCAGCCATAGGGTTACGTTCATTAGCCAACCACTTCTCCTGGCCAATCCATCCTTTGTGTTTGTGGACTACGAGGTCCATGAGAAGAAAAATTCACACCTTTTGTGATATAGCAGTGGGGAAGTCAAACATGTCCCTAATCCAGGCCCAGCCTTCACGTCCAAAATTAAGTTACAGCCTTGCAGTTGGAGCGAGATGGGCACAGTCTCAGCAGACTCTGACAGTGCTGCAGACTGCAGCAATCTGGGACCTCATCATTTCTGGTGTGAGACCAATAATGACAGCTGACAGGTTCTATATGCAAGCAAAGGTTTTTCTTGTGTTTCAGTTTCCATCTTCTCTCAAGCGGTTATTAATTTATATCATCATTAACAGTTTGAAGGATGACAATTTGCAGCAGTTAATGAGATCTTTCACTGAACTTATCATTTTTAAATTAACTGGCATTAAGTCACTCTTTCAAACAATGTAATTAATACATAAAACAATTCTCCCTCCCGCCCCAACCTGAATCCTGAACTAATGCAAACAAACAAATCCCAGAGCAGCCTTGCATGTCCAGAACAAGACAAGAGTGCCTATTTTAGGATTGCCAACTGCCCAATTTGATCAAGGCAGTCCTGATTTGGGTACATTTAAAATGGCCTAATTTCAAGCACTGAATTTCTATTATTAAGTAGCAGTGGACCTGAAATAATACATGAAAGTTCATTTAACTCTCGAAAAATTTGAATAAGCATAGCTCATTTGTGTCCCAGATAAAAGTCAGCAATGTTGAAGCCAGATACAGACTCTACTTGAATAAAGATTATCTTTGACAGACACATGCACACGTACAAACATGCACAAACCCTGAAGATAACTGGCAGTAAATGTTTTGCTCAAGGCATCTTAACAGGTGTTTAGTTCATAACAAACCTACTGTTCAAACAAAGCTGGCTTGCTTCAGAAAGCACTGGAAGCTGCTGTAATCACCCTCATGCTTTCATATGCCTCTCCTCCAAGTTACACCCTGTGTTTAAAAGGCTTCCCTGTATTTTTGGTATGGGAAAGAAATAAAGAATGATAATATTTCATGTTTGTTAGCAGATAAAGGCAAACAAAAGATGCGAAATGGTCAGTGCCGAGTTCCTGTTGTGTGTGTGCTACAAAATTGTCAGTGTTTTATGAAGCATGAGAGTAACGTAAGCTGTTTGTGCTATTTTACTAACATATCAATAAAGTGGCAGTTTGTTATACAGCCAAATCCAATGTAGCTGATATTCGGACTAACAACAGACAGATGTTGCTAATTAAGTACACATTAAAAAACTGTTAATACTGATACTCCATTAAAGCCATATGATAATGAGACTTAAATCTTTAATCAGAATGATCCACAAAACCCTTCAGTAGATGAAACTTAAAAATTTTGTTGGTTATAGAGTTTACATTTGAGAACAAACCAAGATTTGGACTGCAGGTGTGGAGGTGATTGCTGAGCTCTGTGTGCCCTAACACTGTTTGCCTTGTCCTGTCCTTTTCCAGCAGACATTCCATACGCCAAGCCTTGGGGATGAGGAGTTTGAAATCCCACCCATTACCCCCCCGCCCGAGTCAGACCCTGCACTGGGCATGGCAGATATACTGCTGCCCTTTCAGGGCCTTGGTGACCAGCTGCCTGCACAAGGAAATGAATTTACACCTCAGTTTCCCCCCCAGAGCTTGGATCTTCCCTCTATTACAATATCCCGGAATCTCGTGGAGCAAGACGGCGTCATCCACAGCAATGGATTGCATATGGTAGGTCTGGTTCTTTGTGTGTTCCCATTGGCTAATAGTGTCTGTCAAATGTAGATTTGTGCCATCTCTTACTTTTCTTTGACCCCTCAGAAGATCTGTGTGATTTCTTGGGAGCCTGACCGAGCATTTGCCAGCGTTCTGTGTCACGTTACAGGCGTGTTCTGTATGAACGATGGCACGTGTTGTACATAGCAAATAATGATTTGCTCTTACTTGGTTCCCTAAGGCAGTTGGCAAATGGTTAAGAGTTAAATACTGATGGATTCAGCAAGATAAACATGGTTGTTAATGTGCAGTGAAATGCTCTACTGTTTGTGAACAGATCTCTCGTGAAGAAGCAGTCAGACTTTAGAAACACAGAATTTTCATTTTGGGAATGGACTTGGAAGCCCATATCCATTGGCATCATGTGCATCCCAAGTGCTCCTACAGTTCAAAAATGTGTTATACAGTTGGCACTGGCATCAAGAATTGAAAGACCATAGTGTTGGCCAGGGTGAACTACAGCATTTAGAATGAACTGCTTGTCTGTATTTGAAGTAGGACCCACATCTGACATCCATTAGGATATTTTGAGAGTAGCTCAGAAGGAGAGCCAGACATAGCATGGCAACAGGAAAAAAACAGTGTTATTTCCCTATATCCTGTATATTCCATGGGCTAAATCTTTATTATAAATAGGAATGAGTTTGTTTTTTTTTTTTAAACTCATGATAGAAGTGATAGGGATGTATTACCTTGATATACTCAAAAATATAGAGCCATAAAAAGATTTCCCTCCAGTGCTGTTGTTGACCATAGAGGCTGGGGCAGGGTGGTCTTCTTTACCTGGGCTGTGTCTGAGCCCTCAAGAATAGGGAGGCATGATCTGGGTGGGGAAGATCTGAGTGATTTGGGCTGTTAGGCTAATTCCAGTGTTAATTAGGACCATCCAAAGCAGGGATGGGTAGTTTCCTCCAGAACCTGTGCACACTGTAAGGCTGCGATCTTCATGGCAGGGTGCACAGAGCAGTTCCCATGTTGTTGCAGTGTTTCCCTTTCAGCTCTGGGGGATCTCCCAGTGTGGGTTTCTGAGAGTTTTGTGCAGTAACCTTCATAATGCCAGCAACAAGACACAGCTGTGAGCCAGTTTATCCTACTCAGCATTTTAAACTCAGTGCTTACAATTAGAATTAGTTTCTGTGTTGCATATTGAAGAGCGCGTGAATGTTTAGCTTGAACAGATATTTAACATCAACTATATTTTTTTCTGATTAGCTCTTTTATATAGGACCTTTTGCTGAACTTGGTGTAGTGAAAATACATATTTACTGCTGGACTGTAATTAGGGTTGTGTTGTTATGTTGTGATTTCTTTTTTATTATTCTGGCAAGTGAAAATTAATTAAAGATTTACAAACCAACAGGCAGCAAATATTTCTCTGTAATTCTACAGGCTGCTGACTTCATTGCAAATTTTAATATTTCTTTGGAGGTCATGAAGAGTAGCTAGCACTAATGCAGAGTGAAGCACAAGCTGCTCACTACTTAGTAGGTACAGAATTCAGTCATTCTGTGGACTCCAAACAGGAACTGCCTAAAACAGGCCTTGAGGGATATGGTATTTGCGTTAGATCTCATTTTGCACTGTACATGTTGGGTAACTTCTGAAGGAAGATCAGATTAATAAAACTTGAGAGTCAGGAATGTTGTGCCTGAAAACAAAAGTAATGGAGTGTGTGTGCACTGAATACAATGAGACTTGGTCAGAAAATATTGTGGGCTGGATCGGCGTTGTGTTATGTGTATGAGTGTCCCCTCAATGTTAGTGAGTGGTTTGTAACCTGACCCAGTTTTGCCCTTTAATTTTGCATCCTTTCACTGAATGTGATTCTGCCATGAGTAAATGCTGTCACCTTAGCAGTGCCAACCAGGAGAGGCCTCCTGGTTATGTATCTCTTTGCTCACCTCTTCTGGTGCTGAATGGGAGGCTTTGCATCTTTGCGTTTTCCCTTGACTGCACCATGCAGAAATTACTGGCACAGTTTACGCTGACTCCGTTGGTAAGAATTTGTTCCTGCCTAGGTCAGTGAGAAGATGTAGAGAAGCTCCTGCCTTCTCACCCCAGTAGCCCGGTGGCATTTTTTAGGGTGATTGCCACTTCAAAGCTGTGGATTGAGAACTTGTGTGCTACAGTTTGCTGCAGAGAATTGATGAGGAATTGTGTGATTTGATGTGGAGGAGCCGCATAGGGAGGTTTGTGTGTCAGACATTCCCCACAACTGCTTGATTTGTTTCATGCTGTGAGATGGAGTGGCCCCTGCCATTGTGTTTTAGTCAGTAGTCTTTTTCTCTTCTGCTCATAAATGCTAGGTAGCTTTGGGAAGTTTAAAAACATTAACAGAGGGTCCTTGCGTAGCTTTCCCCTGAACTCACATAGCTCTCTTTAGTAGTCAGATTTTCCAGCAGTTAATCTGTATTTCAAAAATAAAAAATGAAAACATTATATCATATTTTATGTAGAAAATGTGCACTTTATTAAACCGGTAAATATTTATTAATAATATTAGAATTCATCTTTAAATTAGACATTTCATGAATTACCTTGCCTTGGAGCTATAAAAACTTTATTGCAGCAATAAAAAAATGTAAAGGAGGCATTTTGACTATGAAATTTCATTTCATGGTCAATTGAATTTACTATATCTGGAAGAACTAAAGATGGGGTTGTAAAATAATTATGATGTTAGTATACACTTACAGAACAATGTTCTTATCCAGCGATACTGGGGTAGTCTTATTTAAACGCTGTATTAATGGAGTACTGCTAATCGCTAAAGCTTCTTGGGCTGAATACAAACTTAAATTATTTTAATATTAACTGCATTGAGTTTATTGCTTATCTCGTGAAGCATTAGAAAGCTTTACTGTAAGCAATATTTAATTTAGGCAAATGTAGTCCTACTCTGTTGCAAAGCCTGGTAGAAGAATTTCACCTTGAAGGAATGTCATGAGATTTTAAATCACAAATGTTGAAAAAATAAAATGGGCTTGGACAGAATTATGATTAATACTGTGTGTCTTTGGCTTTTTTCTGTGTACTACCTGACATGTTCACCTATAAACTTGAATGCAGAATCGCCAGAGGCATGGTTAAAAATAGGTTATGTCAAAGTTTTCCTGTGTCTCCCTTAGGGTATGGAGTTGGCTAGGTACCACATAATGCCTCTGCAAGTAGCTCATATATTACTCACAGGACGACACACATAGGAAAAAAAAAAAAGGAAAATAAAAAAGATTTAACATATTCTTTATGTATTATTATATTGAAAATAGCATTCATGGTGCAAGAAAGATATCTATATATTTATTCTCAGCATAAATGTGGCCTACCACTTACTAAAGATTGTATTGGTGAGTTAACCATTGTTTATGCTATTAAGATACAGGTACTATGGAAAGAGTGACAATTTGTCACAATGCTGATTAACTTCATTATTACTAGCAACAAACGCAACACATTTATCTTTACTCCATTTTTTAACATTTAAAACCAGGCAACAGCAACAAAAAGAGGAGATAAAACGGAGGCAGTTTGATTAATTTTAATATTTTAATAACATGCAAATAAAATTCTGATGTTCGAAAAGGAGTCACTGAAAAATGGAGTGTTGATGTACATTTGACTTCAAAGAATGCATGGATTTACATGATGCAAATATTATCCCTATAAATATTTGAATATAAATAAGCAGAAATCAACAGCAATATCCTCATTAAAAATCAACCCCCAATATTTTATATTAATACTCTGCCTTCTGTTGAGCTGCCCATAAAAAATTATTTTAATCTGCAAACTGTGGCAATTCTATAAAACTACAAGTTTTGCTCCTGAGGGTTCCTTTTTTTAACACCTCTCTCTAATCTGCCCAGCCTGCTGAGTAGCATTGACATCAGTAGTACATCAATTTCAGAAAGTGGATTATTTTTACTAGACAGCTATTGTGACATATTGGGTCAGTCATAAATGAAAGATATTCATGCAAGCATGCAATACTTGTAATGAAGTCTCACTCTGACCTTCTGTATGATTGATTCTGTAATTTAGTTTTCTCAGGCAGTGCCTGAAATGAAATGAAATCATGTTGAACAAGTTTTGAATACCCACAGTGCACCAGGAGAAGAAAAATCTGCAGCCCCAGAGGCTTGAGAGAGAGCAGCTGAACGATTTATCTCCATGCTATTATAGCCTTTGCCAGCATTCAACATTTCTTTTTTTTTTTTTTTTTTTTTTTTTTT